>BFEA01000092.1:314254-324715 GCA_003427395.1 Chara braunii
AGAGAGAGAGAGAGAGAGAGAGAGAGAGAGAGAGAGAGAGAGAGAGAGAGAGAGAGAGAGAGAGAGAGAGAGAGAGAGAGAGAGAGAGAGAAGCAAGGAGATACACTTGCATGTTGCACAGAAGCATGTGAGTAGCGAGAGAGAGGCAAAGAGATACACTTGCATGTTCCACAGAAGCATGTGAGGGCATTCTGGAATGAAGCTGGCCCTGATTTTCCGCTGCATTCGGCGGAGAATCAGGGCCACCTCCATTACAAAATGGCCCCTTCTCTGAGTGTCTGGGCAGAGGTAGAACAGGAGATGATGGAGGTCCACGCTCTAACCTTTGAGCGGCATCCTTACACCGCCCTACCCCCATCCTACCCCCAGTTCAACGGGGTAGAGCGCCCCTCCCCGAAAAGCACTGCAGCCAGCGGGGAGGGCCCGGAGGGGGCAAGTTGGGCAACCCGGTTTCGGTGGCATGGCCGCATGTGGGGCTGGCCCCGGCAGTTGGGGAACTGTCCGTGCTGCAATATATATTTTTAAAGTAAAAAAATAATAATAAAAAATCCTGTGTCGCCCGCAGGGACGAGCTGACGGGCCAGCCGTCAGACTACGTGACACCCGTGACCGCATGGCCGCCGTGGCCGAAAAAGTCGGCCGTGGCTGCGGCCAGGAGGCCCAGTTCACGGCCTGTTTTTTTGGATATTTTTTGGGGGTCCAAAAATACGTGAAAATCAAAAATAAAAAATACGTGAAAAGAGAGACAAGGGCCCAATGGGCCATTCTGGAATCTATCGGGCCCCAATTCTCTGCCGAATCCAGCAGAGGATAGGGCCCAGATAATATTGATGCTTTGAGTGATCGTCTACTTCAACCCCTGTTGCAAATGGACAGCCAGGCAGGTGACAGCCCAAGCAGCAAGTCAAATCAGGCAGCAGTAAAGCAAAGGGCGGTCATAAGGAGTGGCGGGCTAGAATCCGCACTATGGCAAACAACAAAGCACTGATAGCAGCAACCAGAGTAGCAGGCAGATACACATTCCAACACGCAGGCGGTCCTGCAACACGGTAGGCAGCAGTGCTGTACCCCATACCCCCATTCACCGTTCACGGGGTCCGTGAACGAAGTCGGATCTCCGGTCACGAAATTGTGACCGGTTCGTGACCAATTCACGGAGTTCATGTTGGGTGTTTTTTTTCTTGGCTGTTTTTTTGCTTGGCTGTTGTTGTTTTTTTTTCCCGTAGGAGGGTGGGGGTCATGGGAGGTTTTTTTTCATTTTTTTCACGAATAATATTTTTGTTTGTTGTTTTGTAGGTTATTTCGATTTTTTTTTTGTTTTAATGCCACCATGATGTGGGGCTTGTGGAGACAGTAGCGCGGTGAGCCCCACAAAAAAAAAAAACCAAAAAAAAAAACCGCCCTTTCATGGTTTGACGGGTCATCGGAACCACCATTCACGGGCGCAGCGGCATATGACCGGTCGGTCACGTTCACGAACTTCAGGGTGGCGGCACTGGCAGCAAGGCCAATAAGCGACCATCCACAAGGGAAGCAAGTAGGCTGCACGTGCAACGGTGCAGCCAGCTGCGCGGCAAGGCAAGAAAGACAAGGCGACAGCGCCGACAGCGGCTACAGGGTGTCAAGGAGCAGGGCAACATCTTGGGGGCAGTCCGCGCATCCAGCGCATGATAGAGCCAAGCTGACAATAACTCGAAATGACTTGAAACTGCAACAACTATTAAGTACCGGACAGAGTGGCAGAGACTGCAGGTTGAGGCAACCATAAATAGGCAGGTATCTACTTTGAGACTTGGTACAGAGTGGTGGTGACTCTGCAGAGTCTGCAGACTCGCGACCAAACAGGGATTCACAGAGAGACACAGGCCTGCGGAAGACAGCAGCCAACCAAAAGTGCTGCTGCCTGCAGGCAGGCACCTCTAGAACCGGGGAACTGACTATTTGGCACACCTCGAAGGTGCTGCACTTACTAGACGATGAGAGGCCACAGAACACAAAGTTGACAACATGAACAAATCGCTTAGGAAAGGGAGGAAGAGTTTGGAAGACAAGAATTTAGGATCGTGTGGTTGCGTGTGTGTATGTGTGCGTGCGTGCGTCTCTCTCTCTCTCTCTCTCTCTCTCTCTCTCTCTCTCTCTCTCTCTCTCTCTCTCTCTCTCTCTCTCTNTCTCTCTCTCTCTCTCTCTCTCTCTCTCTCTCTCTCTCTCTCTCTCTCTCTCTCTCTCTCTCTCTCTCCTCTTCCTTGTGCAAACATACGTATGTAGTCATTGAGAATAGCCCGATGGACCGTAGGGAGAAAAGGACACAGTCATAAGGAAGTACCCGGTGACCGTAGGCAGAAAGGGAGGGGGAGAGAAAGGACAAGAAGCAGGGGGCTGTGAATTGACAGACTGTCGAAAGAGTTTCGTATATTCATGTACATATCTTTCTGTCTCTCTCACGGCTTTCCTGTTCGTCCCTCTTAAATCCCTCCGCACAGACTCTCACAAGAGGGCAACCAAAAAAAAAAAAAAAGAAGTCCGTATGCACTCTCTCAGCACTCCACGCAAATGGAGGTAGCACCAACGAAGAGGTAGTGAAGGACCAGACGCGCCCGCGCAGACTCTCACAAGAAGGCCCCAAAACACAAACAAACAAAAAGACGTCCGTTCTTGGCATGACGAAACGACGAACGGCGTTTGACGTCTCTTTTCCAGCGCAGGTGGTAATCGCACCAGCGCAACCGTCTGAACGACCGACGGCTCGTTTTCACTTCTCTTCTTTCTTCTCCTCAGTGAGAGATACGGTCAAGCGTACTACAAGTGAAAACGAGCCTAACGAGGTTACTTCCCTTCCCTTCTCTTCAAGTTCTCTACGTTCTTCTCCCCCTCCCTGTCACTTCTCCACGCCTCAGTCCCCCTTTCTATGGCTTGCTCCTACTTCACCCATTCTCTTCTTTCTTTTCCCCCTTCCTGTCTCTTCTCAACGCCTCAGTCCTTTCTAGAAAGGGGACCTGCTGCTCTTCTCAGCACCATCCATTTTCATCCACGATTGACAGTCGCGCACTCACTACTTCTTCCGGAAATTGTCGCCGCCTTTCCCTCTGTTCAATGTTCATCTCTATCACCGACATCTTCAGGCCGCCTCCCTCCCTCCCTCCCTCCCTTCCTCCCTCCCCGGCTCCCCCCAATTGCAAGCACCGTGCAATGCGTGCATCCTCTGACCGAATAGAACACCTGTGGAGCGTAAACAAAAAAAAAAACAGGAGGGGGGGGGGGGAGGGAGGAAAGGAAAAAGGGAACACCTCTGGGACCTCCATAGCATATAATATGGGATCTCTGTCACTCTGTTGTTACCTGAAACTTGGAATTTGCACCCCCCCTACAAAAATAAAAATAATAATAATAATAACTATTAATTAATTAATAATTAAAAAAAAAGCAGGGGATGTCGACTTGCCTCCCCAGGTTGCACAGGGCAGGCTGCCAGGTCGTCGATCCAAAAGCCTGATATCCGTATGATCCCGATGAGAAAATGCAAGGTGATGATTTCAAGTCGTCAATCGAACCCTTATCAGCCTAATCCGTATCCCGATGAGACAAAGTCAGGTGATGACTTCAGCCCTTAACATCCGTATCCCGATGCGACAATGTCAGGTGATGACTTCAGCCCGTCGATCCAACCCTTGATATCCGTATCCCGAGGCGACAATGTCAGGTGACGATTCCAGATCATTGTCAATGTCAAGCGAACCCTTATCCTTATCCCGAATTAGGCAACGTCAGGTGATGTGATTCCCGGTCGTCCGTCGAACCTTTATCCGGATCCCGATGAGAGAATGTCAGGTAATACTCATGATGACAGGGCAAGCTGCGCCGCCGCCGCCGTCACTGCAAACGACGGCCAAATAGAAACTCGGCAAGGTGCAAAGCAGCTCAGAGCCTCAGAGTCTGCTGCAGCCTCTGATTGAACTTGAAGTTCCCAAAATCTGTCAGCCGTTTTCTTGCCCACGCTGCATGCCCAATCTTCGATCCCATGACTCTCGCAATTGGCCAAGTTGCGCGGGGGGCAAATTGGCAAATTGGCCAAATTGGCCGATTTGGCAATACCTCTTTTACGGCTGACGCTGACTTTTCGTTTTCTCAACTTTTCTGTTTTGTTTTGTTTTCTTTTGCTTTGCTTTGTGTTCATCCCCCCCCCCCTCCCCCTCTCTCTTCCCTCCACCCCTTCCCTCTCTTCTCTCCCCCCTTTTGCCGCTTAACGCTGATGATCTGTCTTCATTCCCACCCATTTCGAAAAGCTAAGTAACCCTACAATTTGAACAACCAGCTTTACTGGGAAGAGCTCTCGTCTCTCGGAAACGACACGGCATAAACAATCTACTCTCTACTCTCCCATATCTCTGGCACACAAGGGAGGCTGCATCAGCGACTGCGATCTCGCCCTCTCCCTTGTGGAGCGATATTCCCTTAAGTTAATTAATAAGCCTGGGCTGTAAGGCTGCTACCCAGCTTAACCTGGAGGAATAGGAACCTACTAACTGATACATTTATTAAATTAAGAAGAAAAACTGAAAATAGGAAGAGAAAAAAAACGAAAAAGGGGGAAAAAAAGGAGGACTCGCGATTCAGACGCTAAGCTCGACGCGCATTCAATACAATGTCATCCGAAAAATGACTTCGTCAAGCTGAAGAAAGAATATTTAATATAGAATTGAAAAAAAAAGAAAGTGAAAGTAAATTAAGTAATGATATAAGAAGAAGAAGAAGAAGAAGAAGAAGAAGAAGAAGAAGAAGAAGGAAGACAGGCAATGGCCAATTGCTCTGCACACACAAGTCGATTGTATTAAGTTATGAACAATATGAAACATGAAGAGATGCGGCCCATGTCATATCTATTACAGGTCGGACAGAACCTGTCTGTGATCGGAGCCACAAGGCCCACAACCTGATCGGAGAGAACCTGTGGCGCCAGTGACCTCCTCTGCCACTGGCTCACAACTTCGTTACGTATGGAGCACCCCATGTGTGAATCGCCAGAAAAAAAAAAGGGGGGGGAGATAAGATAACCATCTCGCGCCTGCGAACTCCCATCGGACAGCTACTGCAAGTGCTGACACTGCTGAGTTCGAACCCAAACCGATACCACCGCTTTTTCAGGCCTTCGACAGCATAGGACGCGGCGGGCTCTGTGGCCCCCCATACGGGCATATGAGGACGAACGTGGCCACATCTTTGTGCTAGAATCAGTTCGACTGAATCTAGCGCGCACATGTGGCCAGATTCATCTCAAAATGAACGTAGAAGTCCCGAACACAGACACTCGTGGCATGGCCCCTGAGCTCTCTCTCTCTCTCTCTCTCTCTCTCTCTCTCTCTCTCTCTCTCTCTCTGTGTGTGTGTGTGTGTGTGTGTGTGTGTGTGTGTGTGTGTGTGTCTGTCTCTCCACGACAGCCTTGGGACCCTTGCTGTGCTCAGAGAGAGCAGTCTCCCACTGAAGAAAGCGTGAATCTATCGATGGCAGAATAAAGGGGAGGGAAAAGAGGAGAAGAACCAACGGGCCTAGCGCAGTTGGTAGGCCCATGCGTGAACTGTTGAAATACAGACCTGAGTTCGACTTCCAATAACCTCAGACGAGTAAATAACTCTGAATTTACCGTTGGAGGGCTGCTCAGTTCGAATATAATCGGGGAGGCACAGCGACTGGCCACTCAGATGATGCTCGATCCCTCTGCTACCGGCTGTCCCCTGGCCGGTGTCCCCCCACTGGGGGTTCCCTGAAGGCAATCAAGGCCACCCTGGGCTGAAAAGGCCACCCTGGGCTGAAAAGGCCACCCGATGTCAGATTAGACACAATATTGAATTTACCTGGGCTGGTTAGTCCGATGATAATACCTCAAGGCCATCGCCCTTTAAAAAAAAAAAAAAAAAAAAAAAACAGGCCGCGGGTCTCGAACCGGCTCCGAGTCCGGCTTACTGTAGAACTGACCGACCGTGGTCATCCCCAGGTTATCGTCTCCATTGAGTCCACTGAGCCTTGCTGACAAGTTTGACAATCTATTTCACAAGCTATTTCAACTCAATTCTAACTCAACTCTAACTCAACTCTAACTCAACTCAACTCAAACTCAACTCAACTCAAACTCAACTCAACACTAGTAGAGGCAGATTGATGTCTATCATGATTGAGCGATTGATTGATTGCGATTTACATCATTGAGTTCGTATGTCAGCAGAAGAACTCTCTCCACGTGGCAACCCACCAGCGCCTGCGCTCGAAGTCATAGATTTTTTATTATTATTTTTTTTTTTTAAGATTACATCGCCTCGCAGAGTCTTTTCTTTTCCCCCTTTYATTCTTGAATCTCGGACATTCTGGAGAGCCTTTCTCGAGTCTCGCAAGTGCTCGAGAGCCAACCAAACAAGAAGGAGCTGTGCTCGTGCATGAGCATGCATCATGGCATGCCCTTTTTTTTTCAGCGGACAAGATTGTCTTGCACAGTGTCGATTGCTCGGGTGCTGACTCTGCTGAGGGCGGCGGCGGCGGCTTAATCAGCGCACCACGTCGTGGTACTGCAGTCCATGCAAGATGGTATGCTTGCGGTTCTGCTACCGCTACCTTATCTTCCAGCGGGGCACCCTCCGAACACAACACTCGGGCATGGGAGCTGTATTTGGAGCAACTTTCAGGCCCGATACCAGTTTAATTGCCGGATATTGTCGTCGGGGGAGGAAGGGTAAGGTAGACGGCAGTCTCGGCAAGCCACGTCTTCTAAATTCCACAAGTACTATACACACGGCCAGTCCCGGCGAATGCCCGCAACTCAACATATGAACCAACCCCGTTTGTGCGAGGCTGTGCGACGCTTCATGCTCCCGGCACAGAACAGACTGCCGATCAAAACCAACCACCAGAACCCCATTTGTGTAATCGTTATGCTATGTGGCCTAGCTCGGTTCGTGCACCCACGGTCTGTTGGAATACCGACCTCGAGTTCGAATCCCCATACAACAAGATGAACAGAAGTAAACGCTGTGTGACGCTGTGCGACGCTGTGTGACGCTGTGTGACGCTGTGTGACCGGTCGATGCCCCTCCTCTCCGACGACCACGACAACGACGACGACGACGACGTCGAACAGGTTACACTCCAATCAACAGCTCGTACACCTGTCCACTCTCATCCCAGCCAGTTCGGAGCAGGCCTGCAAACCTCCGCCTGCTACCTAGAAACTCCACCCGTTTAATGTGAAACCTCTCGCTCGACGGGGGGCGAGACTTGTCGGCGTTGTCGCCCTGTGCCGAAGAAGGGTAGTACTCTCTTCTTCTCCTCTCCTCAGTTCCTCCTCCTCCTCCTCCTCCTCCTGCTGCTGCTGCTGCTGCTGCAGTTGCGGCACTTCGCATACTTGACAACGTTGTGAGCTCTCCAGCGACGTACGCAGCTCGTAATCGATCAGCACGCCGAGAGTCTGTGTGTAGGGCCACACTCAGTTCCTCCTCCGTCATGTCGCCCTGATAGAACGAGTACACGCGTTCCAGTATCTGTGGGCGAGTGAATCCTCGGTCGGAGAAGTAGAGGCGAGAGGTTAGTCCCATTTCCGCAAACCTGTCGAGGGGGAAGAGCACGGTAAGGAAGGGGAAAGGATAGACGACCTCCGTGATTTCCGTTGGAGACAGGGGGCGGGGGGTGAGGGTCGATCCCTGGACTCCGTGGACGGGGGAGGCAGAAGGGGTTGGGGCCTCCCCCGAACCCATGCGGTCGTGATCCGGGTAAGCCATCTTCGCAGTGTTCGCACCGTTTCGGGGGAAGACGGCCTCAGAAGGTGCAGCGGCTATGGAGGTGGGAGCCGCCATAGCCGTCGGGATCTGGTGGCCAACTAATCCCCACGTCGGACTGCTCAGGTGGGTCCTCGGGCTGCTCGTCGAGGAGGACTCAGACCGTGTAGCTGTCACCCGACCCCTGCGATCGCGACTGTGGTCGTGTCTATGATCCCCCCCATGGAGGATCCCCTGCTCACCATTCTCACTCCCCCCCTCGGCTCTGCTAAATGGTAGGTGGTGCCCTTCTTCATCTCGCTGCGTGATTGGCGCCGAAGAGGCCATCTTGCCGACAGAGAATTCAATGAACCCTCCAGAGGCGTCGTCGTGATCGACGATTATCCTGGCAGTTGGAGGTGGCTCGGAGACCATCCACCACACAGTTTCCAGAAGAGCGGGAGGGGTTTCCTCCCTTGGACGCAGACGAAAGGGCTGCCTACTCTCCCCTCTCCTTCTCCGTATACCCTCTTTCGCCAACCGCACTTGGAGCTCCCTCTCTCTCCTCCCTGCTGCTGCCTTGGCGTCCTCGATCTCCTCCATCATTGCCTCCAACTCGCTATCCAATGGTATCCAGCTGGAACTCAGAGTCGAGGCAGTCGGCGAACTGCTGCTTGGCAGCGAATCCTCCGCTGGCTTCCGAGTTGACGTCAACAACTCGCTCGAGCCCGCGAGATTCCTAACCCAGTAATCCGCCAGAGAATCTCCCCACTGCGACGTTTTCCTAGTTGGCCATCCTCCTAAACCTCCTCCTCTCTCACCTCCCCCTAAACCTCCTCCTCTCGCACCTCCTCGTCCTTCCCCTCCTCCTCCTCCTCCTCCTCCTCCTCCTCCTCCGGGCCCCGCAATTGGATCGAAGTAGTGCGGGACAGGTTGTTCCCAGTGCAAGCTTTTCCGCCCTGCGCGTCCTGCACCTTCTCCTCCTCCTCCTCCTCCTCCTCCTCCTCCTCCTCCTCCTCCTCCTCCTCCTCTATCAAAGGATTCCGCAACGGGATCCCCCCAATGAGATGTTCTCTTCCCTGTCCATGCTTCTTCCCCTCCATTTTCTCCTCCGGCTTCTGCTTCTGCTGCTTCTCCTCCCCCTCCTCCTCTTCCTCCTCCTCTTCCTCGGTCGCGTCCTCTTTCCTCCCCTCCATCTTCTCCTCCTCCTCCTCCTCGTCCTCTTTGTCCTCCTGGCCCCCTTCCTCCCCCCTGGCCCTCTCTTCCAACTCCTTGCCTGCTTTCAGCGCCTTGTCCTCCTTCTCCCCCTCCTCCTCCTCCTCCTCCTCCTCCCCCTCCCCCTCTTCTCACCCCTCCTCCCCCTACCATTGCCACTGCCATGTGCATTGCCAGATCCGCAGAATAGGTGACTTGCTTGGCCTGCCTCCCCAGCCGCACCGATCGCAGAATCCACGTCGGGCTAACCAGGTTGGTCAGCTGGCCCGCGTACTTGTCCAGAGATTGGACCCTGCAAACGACATGAGTGACCTTTGGTTGACCCCCTCTTCGCCGGGCACCGGGTACAGCGGTCGTGTCGCTGCCACTGCCGCTGCTCAAGCTCCTGCCGCCGTGAAAAGCGGTGCTCTTGTCAGCGGCTTCCGAGTCCACAACCGGCCAGCAGTCGCTCTCTCTCCCACCGTTCCCCAGAATCATTCGCCGCAGGGTGGCCCCCAAGCTGTCCCCGACGTCCTTATCTAGGTAGAAACACAGGCCTTCGAACACTGCTCCCTCCCCCTCCCCCTCCCCCTCCCCCCCCCTCTTCTTTTGTGTCATCAGCCTGCCCTTTCCCTTGAGCTTCTTGAGCAAGCAACTCTCCTCATAGTCTCTCCCTCGACCTGCAGCTTCGGGCAAGCTCCCGAACCTAGCTACGAACCTTCCCGTTGTTTCAAGCCTCGCACCTGCACCCACTTCTCGCGCTCCACCCACCGACCCCCCCCACGTCGGACAAACTCGATAACCAAACTGCCAACGTGATTCGCCCTCCTCTCTGTGCGTGGCGAGCCCGTCACTCTTCTCGTGACGAGAGTGCCGCCAGCCGCCGCTGCTTTGCTCTTTTGCGACGAAGTCCCAGGCGTTCGATCGGTCAACCTCCACGTCCGACTCGGCAGGGGGTTCATGTGCGACGGATCCCAATGCGCCAGATCCCGCTCCATACACATGTGTGCGACGGGAAGAGACGTTCCTGTTCGCGCGGTGCCTGCTTGAGCTCCTCTTCAGAGCCCCCGACTCCGCGTCGGATCCCGACGCAGACACGGATCCCGACCGAGGGGACGTGCTCACTCCCACCCACGCGGAACGGAGCTCTGGAGCACCTCTCCTCCCCTGCGCGAAACTATTCCCGCTACCGTTCGTGCGACCGGTCTTCCGCCCCTCCCGTTTCCTGGATGGTCGCCCGTCGCATATGGCCGTATGCTCGACCAGCCACCGAAACATGACCATGTCAAACCCTTTCCTCACACCACCTCTGCGCGACTGCTGCAGTCGCTTGCCAGCCATCCCCGCGCTCGGGAGCTCACCAGCCGTTTGAACTCTGGATGCTGCAGGCTGGCACAGCACACCAAGCAGTCCCCACACACTGCCACCGTTCAATCATAAACTGGCTGGATCATTTTTTCCCTCTTCGAAAGCGCACCATTGAAATTCAAATCTCTCTCTCTCTCTCTCTCTCTCTCTCTCTCTCTCTCTCTCT
>BFEA01000092.1:330035-346597 GCA_003427395.1 Chara braunii
TCGGTGAAAGTCCGACGATTCGGCGACGAAACAGTCTGGCACAGTAATGCTTTTTTTGTGGAGTTGGAGAGAGAGAGAGAGAGAGAGAGAGAGAGAGAGAGAGAGAGAGAGAGAGAGAGAGAGAGTTGTGTATAGCGAACATGACAACACACAGCACGAAGAAAAGGGAACAAAAAGAAAAGCAATAGGACGATAGATAGATTAGAGTGTACTAGGCAAAGGTGAAAAAAAAGAAAAGAAAAGAAAAGAAAAGAAGAAGAAGAAGAAGAAGTAGGCATTATGCAGGATAGAGTGAGTAGAGTGACTGTCTGAGGAACAAATTATGAGTCGGCAAGTGGGACATTCGATAGCAAAAGACATACGTAGGCGAGTAATAGCACACACTAACCGATTGATTAGTTAGGTGATCATTACGTACGTTAAATAATTCACAAGCATAAAACACAGGTGAGGCTAGTAATAGGATGACGGGCAAAAATAAGGGGAGGGGTTGTAAAAGGTCTCAATTATAGCACAGTACTGCGCAGGGCATACATAGTACTGGACGGGATACACATAGTACGTGGTAGAGCATATTAGTACGGCAAGGAGCAAAGCACACAATAGCATAGCAAGATAAGGAGCATGCATGCCACATATGCTACGTCATGTAGCACATACATTACCTCACATAGCACAGATACTACCTCATATAGCACACCCACCACGTCGGATAGCACGTTCACTATGTCACATAGCACATATGTGCGTGACATAGCACGTATACTATCTCACATAGCACGTATACTATCTCACATAGCACCTCTGCTACTTCGGATAGCACAGATTACGCTACGTCGCATTATAGCACATGTGCTACGTCACACATAGCACGTATCCTATGTCATATAGCACATACGGTATGATGACAAGCACGTGACTTCTTATACTTCCTACGTCATAGCAGCTCAGAAATCACAAGACAATGATCACATGACACATATGCTGCGTCACATAGCACATACGGTACTAATACTATGACAAGCGGGTGAGTTTTTTACGTAGTATTTATACGTCGTACGTCATAGCAACTCGGAAAGCACAAGTCAATCCAAGATACGTACAGCAGGGTAGTGTGTATTTTCTCCCAAACACACTCGCACGTCGTGACTCCTGAGCATACCTGCTTGGGTGTCTGCAACTCGGTCTGGGTATATTGAGCGTCATGCAGCGTCACGAGCGCGACTGTCTGCCTGCCTGCGTGCGTACGTGCGTGAGTGCGTGCGTGCGAAAACAAAAATCGTCAGTATCTGTATCACAACAGTGCTCTCTCTCTCTCTCTCTCTCTCTCTCTCTCTCTCTCTCTCTCTCTCTCTCTCTCTCTCTCTCTCTCTCAGACAGGGACTTCACAACCACGACTTGACTTGTCTCTGATAAACGTTCCGGTTCTTTTGTGTTTCCTTTTTTTCACAAAGAATGCAACTATCCACCCACCACGCCTCAGTCCCAAAACACACACACACACACACACACACACACACACACACACACACACGCCTCAGTCCATCAAGGGTGGGAGAGCCAAAGCCACTGCACCACCCGGGCCCAATCGTATTCGTCTCATCAGAAGCACCTCAAGTGAGGTTTCACAAATAAACTCGAAGTTGTTGATTACATTTACATCAATTATTTTCTTGGTGTACAGATCATGGGTCCAAATCCTGATCCAATAATACGTTGAATACGCTGATCTTACTTTTCTCTTTAGGGGAAACGGCCGCGGCCGCGGCACAAATGAGTTTCGGATACGCTAAAAAAAAAAAGCAACAAGTTCCAAATAGGCCAAAAGAAAAAACAACAACAACAACGAGTTCCAAATAGGCCAAAAAGATACGCACCCGCAAAACAAACAGCCGCCCAGTTCGAAAAGACAATGAAAGCACCATGGCCGTGACAGAGGCACAGATATCATAGCTACAGGGGGGCAGGGGGGCGGGGTGCTGCCAGACGGGAGAGTGGAAGCCCTCCCTGCAGGCACGACACCAGGGGAGGGCAATCCCAACAAACATGAAGTCTACAAAAAAACTCTGAATACCAGTCGTACTAGACGATCAAGAATCAATAATCATGACATGTCATCTATAACAAAGGTCAATAATAATGATCTGGAATTACCTGTGGCCCGCCATCTGTGGTCCTGTGGATATATCTCTAGACTGCAGCCCTTTAAACCACCACTACCTCCGAGCCTGTTTTTGTTTTTGCCGACCCTGATTTTCACTGCGGACAGAGTTTTGCCGAGCCTGAGCTCGGTTTTGTTGCTTTTCTGGTACTCTTCTGAAAAAAGAAACAAAAAAGGGGAAACTACGCCCCAGTCACAAAAATGAGTTGTAATTGCACTATAGGCCAAGATACAGCTTCGAATTGCAGTCCAGGCAATGTATACAACCCATCTTTCTGGCCAGGTAGGGTGCCCGAAGTGCACTTGCAAACTGTATCTTGCCCCATAGTGCAATTATACCCCAGAGTCGTTGTGTGAGTATGCCCTCAGTGTGGCCTCGAGTGACGCGGTACGGCTGTCGAATACATTGCATCTCGACGGCCTGGTAGTTTTCGAGCGGGGACTGTAAAGATGCCCGCCTCCTGTCCAATGAGATGCGTTGAAAAACAAAAAAAACAAATTTGGACACTATAGCTCGTGGCTTTGCGTGGCGTGGATTTTATGGATTTGAAAGGGGGGGGTTCTATATGGGACGCTGGGCCCAGTTCGCAGCATGTGCTGCTCCCCACGAATGGATTGGAGCTTTGTTCCCAGTTACAAAAAAAAAAAAAAAAAAAAAAAAATTCAGACTTGGTTTTTTTGGCTTTGAGAAATCGAACTTCAACCATTCTCTACACTCGCACCCCTCGCTTTAGCCATACAAGCCTCACTCTTTGAGCAACTCTCAAAATAAAATACTCGATATCTTTGTTAAATGGTCATTCAATAAAGTTCGGGTAAAAACACAATGAAACAATTCAAACCACAGGGCTGAAGTCTTTAGGTTGATTGGCAAGAGTGAATTGCAGTTGAGTCGTAAACTGACGAATCGGCAACCGACCTGTTATTAGTGATAACATAAGATGAACCTCGTGGGATCAAGTTGAAACTATCCCAGATCCTGAATCAAACGATCAAAAGTTTTTGTAACACCTGACAGGTTAATCCCGAAGGTAAACCTGTAAGTTCATGGAGAATAATCTTCATATCACAATCTCACTCATAAAATTCTCCTAACTAACGAAGCCTAAATTTAACTCTAAGCTGGTGCCGAAAGAAAGATAGATTTTTGACAGAATTTCCCCAATTAAGGATGAATCGTCAGAATCACCACCTGTCAAAATATAATCTTACTTCTCTAAACTAAGAAAATTTCGGCAGCGCATCCCGTAGGAAAAATATCTTCTCATAATTTATACTAAGCTCAAATACAAAAACTGAAAATAATTATTAACTTCAAAAAGTGAAATTTTATCCACTCTCTTAATTAGTAAAATTTTAGGCAGCATCTCATTTAGAAAAGTTAAACTTTCCAGATTTATACTAACTTCGATATGAACCCAAACATAAGACTTGAGTTCTATGACGACAAAATTTAACTAACTCCTTAGATTTGTAGAAATTTCTGCAGCGCTTCCCGTAGGGAAAGTAGCTTTCCAAAATTTATCCAAAGCTAAGTTCAAAAGTCTAGAAATAACTTTGACTTCCCAAAGTCCAATTTTGTCTCACTCCCTGAATTAACAAAACTTTTGGCGGCATTCCCTTTAGAAAAGAAAACTTTCCAGTTTTTTACTAAGCCACATATAAAATTTAGACAAATTGAACTTTGAAAAGTTAAAATTTGACTAGCTCCTTGGTTTTGTAGAAATTTTGGTAGCGCTTCCCGTAGAGAGAGTAACTTACCAAGATTTATACAAAGCCAAATATAAGAAATGATCTAGAAAATGCGAGAAGTGACCTAAGTAAAATAAACTTAGCTAGGAAAATGCAGGAATTGAAACCAACTTTTATGGCTCTAGCACGTAGCGAGCAACTAAAACAACTACCTGTCAAATTGAAACTCAGATTAAGTAGTGATCTCGCATAGCCACATGCAAGGCCAAACTACAACGGTAAGTACTCTCACCAGCCCAAAGTCAACTTGGTCAAACAATAGTTCGTAATTTTTCACTGATTTATCCCTTATGCCCAACTTACATAAAGTATAAAGCTAGACCACCCAATCTTATGGGAACCTGTCTAACTCAGTCATAGAGTATACACAAACACAGGGAACTACAAATTTTCTCTTCTTTAGGCATATGACTAGACTATCCAGCCTAGTTGCCCTGAAATGTTTAAATATTAAAGTTATATATAAGTGTCCGCATTTAATCTTTTACGGTAACATATGACTGAACCGATCATCTTAGATCAAGGTTCAACCTTGAAGTTCCCCTTCTTACCACAAGTCTGTGTAGCACACCGTACATGTTCGGATCTTTTCCGAACGTTCGAACATGTTCGGGTGTTCGGCCGAACGCTTCCCGAACGTGTTCAGCCGAAAAGAAAAAAAAAAAAAAAAAAAAAAAAAAATGGTTTTCGATTTTTAACTCGAGTTTGGTTACGAATTTGAGCATACCTCCCAGGCAAACGTTTTTTGTATTATTATTTTACATAACATATATTTTTTTCAGATTTTTATGAAAACTTTTGTTTTTATTTTTTTTAATATTTTTATGTTCGCGTTCGGAGGGTTTTGGTGCTCATTCGCGTTCAGTCGCGAGCGTTCGGGTTCGGTCACCGAACCCGAACACGATGCTACACAGCCACAAGTTTTATTATTAATTCATACTCTCTTCAGTTAGTGATAAGTTACAGTCAGACCATCCAATCTCATAAAAAAATGTCTGACTAGCCTGTTCATAGATAAAATAGTATAAAATATAATAAATTTATCTCTTTGGTTCTAGCATGTGCGTGGCTCCAGACCAGACCACCCAATCTTATGAGAACCTGTCAAGTCCTTTGTCTGAATTTCCTCTTCAGAGTAAAACGAGAGAGAGTCAGGGTCATCCAATCTTATTGAACTTGTCCAACTCCCCTTCAGAAACTAATAAAACATAAGAAAACCCAAAGAAAGCAAATCAACCAAGTCATTCAATCCTATGGAAAAATGTTTGGTCCTCGAAAGTCAAAAACGAACGTCCTTCGCAAGTCAAAGAAACCAGAAGACCATCCAATCTTATGAGAATTTGTCTGGTCTTTCAGGCAATCAGAAATAAACATAGCACTGAGTCCTCCAATCTTATGGAGACTCTCCCAGCCTTTGGTTGACTCAATCAAATACAAGCAATATAACCTTCCTCTCACTTTTTCCCCCAGATGCAACCTCTTTTCACAATCTTCTTTCAGTCAAACAACAACATTGAAACTGATCTTTGCACAAACATTTTTTTACTTAAGTCTGGTTTGTGTCCTGAAAGTCAAACTGAAGGTCAAAGTAGGGGTACAGACAATATACGCAGTCAATCATAGCAATAAATACAGATAGGGGTTATAACAGGGTTTATAAAGGGAAAGCAATAATTACCTCTCAGTTCTCTGCCTCCATAACTCCTCCTGAGTTCCGGCAGAGCTCCCGCAATCGGTGGGTTGACTCCCTACAGAGTCTTGTTACGGTCCTATGGGTTGCAATCCCGCCTGTCGTCTTCCTCGCATAACCAGGATTTAGACTTACAGTAAGAAGGATAGAAGTAGGGGTTTCAGACTCTCGAGATACAAGAAGGGGACTGACTCGGCTCCCAGTAGAAGGCCTTGTAATCTTCAAGCGCCTGAAGGCCCCGCAATGGCGGCCAAAACACAACTGCAACTTGGTCGAAAAGAAGTCAAACTACCATTCACTGGTTTCCAGACGACTCCCCCAAATCACAACGACAACTCATCTTCAACGAGCTTAGCCTCTTCGTCATGCTTCCCACTGACCACGGCTCAAGGCACAGGCTGAAGCTAAAAAATACAGTCTCCCCCCCTTCCCTCTCTCTCACGCTGCAGCCGAATGGCAACGTGGTCTTGCTAGCCCTTCAGTAAACGGATTGTGCGCCTCACACCGGCTGTGTTGTTCTCACTAAGCCTCAGTAAACATTCAACTCACGACCGAGTTCGTGCTATCTCGCGATGATGAACAAGCAGCATATTTGTCAGCGATAAGCCTTCAAGTTTCACTGTTCATCTACAGTTGTTTCGTTTGGCATCATAGGCGAAGTTCCAGCCAGTAAACAAATGTACAATCCGCGGCTCGTGTCCCCGTTACTTTGCCGGTCGTCGGGATAAGCAGCACCTCCCTTCGCATGTAAATTTCCAACCTGCGCTCAGTATTGTGCTATCTCCGTTCAACATTTTTGTCGGAGCCTATGCCAACAGATACGTCTCTAGCCTAGTAAGAAACCTCACTCCGATCCATAGGGATGAATGATGTACTCCCCGCTGCTCCGAATGTCAACACACTTCAAAATCGGAAGGGACTTTTCACTAGATTCCATCCCAGACACACTGCAGTTTGTTCCTGTCGCCCGGATCTCGGCTCACTCCGCACTCGTTAGCTCTCTTTCACTCCTTGACCACACCTTGTCCGGAATCCCGTCCTGGTTCATCCAACCTTTAGTAGGGACAGTGGAAACGGTGTTTCCGAACATAACATAGAATTCGTGAACCTATAAAAAAAAATTGTTAGGTTTGAATGAATTTTTTTAAGGATTCTGATAGTAAATTTTTCAGGCCTCCTACATGAACGAAATTTTATGTAAAGTAAATTAACCGCAAAAAAGGAAAAGAAAAGTATTTTTTTCAGAACCACTGAAAGTGGTAAGGAGAGAAGCAAAGGTTTTTACAAAAAAACATTGTCTTGCAAAGCACCATTTATTCAAGAATCGAAATTTCTCAATTTTTTTTAATCTTAAAAAATCATATTTATAGCTCTATAAGGTATCTAGCACGACGAACCTATTTGGGGGTTTTCCAAACACGCGCACATATTCTCCTGTTCACGAATACATTCGCTTTGATATATTCACTCTTACATTGACGAATATATTTTTTTTTTGTATTTTTTATTAAAATATTTTTTCATTTTTTTATTTTAAATCGTGATCGACTAAGAATTTGATGATATCTCCCCAGCAAAAGTTGTTTGAATTCTTCTTTTATATAACATATATTTTTTGGTAACGGTTTTAATGTTAACTTAAAGATGAAGTTATATTAATTTATAGTTCTATAAACTAGTTTTCACAGAGCCTGGTTTTTACCAAACTATTGAAAACGACTTATAGTTTTATAAATGAATATTCACTGAAACTGTTTTTTTTAACATCTTTCGAGTTGATCTTGCAGCCTTTAAGGATTGTATTTTTTTGCTTTGCTTTTTATCAATCTACTGATAATGAAATATAGTCTTATAACATGGTCTTTGTTGGAAATAATTTTCTTGCACATTTTAATAATCGCTAGATTTTTTGCTCGTTTGTTTTCCTCCTTTATCGGAAAACAGTTAAAAACGCTCTTTTTATGTGTCAAGTATAACAGTTTGACTTTTACTGTTTCATTCTATAAAAAATGTTAGGTTTTGTGGTTTTGTTAGGTTTTCACGAATTCAGTATTACATCCAGAATTGCTTCCAAATGAGCACGGTCACCACCATGAATGATAGTACAAACAACTGTAAGACTTTGATAACGATCATAACCATATTGAAGAATGCCTAAACAAAGGTTACGACCAAGATTGACACCTTGATGGTGCACTTGACCTACGACTTGATTACGCAAAAGTCGTACATAACACGCATCACGAACGTGAGCTCCAGTGCAGCGAGCGGGTGAGCTCTCACCCCTTCTTCCCTCTTTAGACACTTACTCCTCACCCACCCTTCTCATTTGCCCTTGCATCGGCGAGTAGTGGACGACAATCTCAGAAGGCACGTGCTGTGGTGGTGACAAACACTTATGCTAGAAGCGGTGAGCGCTAGCCCTCGTAGACCGCAACAGGCATCAGGTCGACCATCGAGACGAACGCCTCGATCATTTGCCCCCGCTTCACTGTTTATCCGACGGTGGAGTAGGGTCGAACCTTCCACTAGAACTCGGAAGGATACAATGTCATATTCAAAACCTCCTAGAGTCTTCGCGCGGCCTCTACTTCCTTTAACTCGTATTATCCTAACTGACCATAAAAACTAACCATACCAACCAAATCGCCCGCCGAAAACCAGAAACTCGGCTTTTACCGTGTTGAAAACCATCTAGAAACGCAGGAGATGTGTGCTTCCCACTCTCCTCCCTCGTCACTCCCCGCCATGGCTCGGCGTGCTACTTTTCTTACTAACTCACTTCCTACTAACTTTCTACTAAATCCAATCTTGCTAGTCAATTCGCCTTAACCTCAAACCCAACTTCGACTCCTCCCTTGTCTGATTCTATGGAGAATCGTGTGTGTTGTGTTGTCTTTTCCCCATCGTGCCTTGCTTATCTCCACTCCATCTCCACCTGTATCTGGCGCGAAATCGCTTTGGGTTCGGTCGCCGCTTCTCTTATCCCCATCTCTCTTGTCCTCAACTCATTCGCTCGGTCGACACCTAACACGGCGGCCTGCCCGACTACTCCAGTGTCTAGCAGAAAGCATCTAAAACAAGGAATTCGTGAAAACTGGACATGAAATACTGTCCAGTTTGCAGATATGCATCTACGTTTATGAAATAAATAATTTTAAGCGGACAAATATAATGCAAATTCTGATGGACTGCCAGGTAGGTAGATTAATATTTATTTTGGATTTCTAAAAGCCATGCCTAGAAACTTTCTAGAAAAATGGTTTCCAGCGGATGTGAATAGACACGGCAGAAATTCTTACAAATTCTATATGTGCACGCCTGACAATTCTCTTTGTGTTCTCAAGGTCCATTGCACATACGACTGTGCTACCGCTACTGATGTTTCATCCATACCAGAAGGGGAGCAAACACTACTGTTACTCGAGGGGGGGGGGAAGGAGACACAGTTATTGGCAAATGCTCGGTGGGCCCCACCAGCGGCCCCAACCCTGCACCCTACATGCTAGGGCAAAGTGGCAAACATGCCATTACCCCTCTCAAACATACCATTACCCCTCTCCACAGAGAGAGGTACCCTCCCTTCACCGAAGACAGGTAGAAAGCTATGCTTGCAGGGTCCCCTGTATAGCCTTAGGAGTAGTGGTAGGTAATGAAAAGAAAGATATGTTCCATGACATGGCGGAATGCCAGTTAAAAGATATGTGACGTGAGATACAACATATATGGTTGTCCCTGATGAGAAGTCAGAAAAAAGAATAAAAGTTGCGGCACATGAAACGTTTGCAGGCTGTGGCGGCCCCCTTCCCAAGACTATGTGGGGATGGGGTGGTGCGAGGCCGCTGAATGTTTCCCAAGACTGTGCGGGAACTGTGCGGGAACTATACGGCAACAGGGTTGCGGGGACTGTGCGGGAATGGCAACAGGGTGGTGCGAGGCCAAGCTATTTCATGATGGTGTACAACCCCTGCAGCCAAGAATATTCATGCACACAGAGAAAAAGGAGAAGTCTTGGCACATTCGATCAGGAAAACAAACTTGCAGCACATGCATTATTGTGAGTCCACGTCCAAAGTCGTGCACTATCTCAATGGAACCTTTTTCTGGATATGAAAAAAAAATGTCAAACTTAAACATGTGCGATAAGTAATAGTAGTAGTAGTAGTAGGAATCTCAAAGTTCAAACATGCAGTAAAAGATATTCGACATGAAGTAAAAAAGTGACAGAGTAGGATGAGTGTTTCAATGCCTGCAAAATCGTCATTATCGGGAGGTTTCCCGCCAACCTGAGCACACACTAGTCAAACTTCCCATAGAGCCACTTTTGTCTATCACCATGGCTGCTCTGCGATGGGTCCGGTCCATTAGTGTTGAAAGATTATCAACTGCTGCAGCCATGAGCTATGAACTACTCACAAACAATACTTGTCTAATACTTGACAAACAAAATTTTGACCTGAAATATTCTCAAAGCATTAATTGCTGTTCGAATCTCTCAACAACCAAAGCACACCCTAGCAAAGTATCTGCAGTGAGATATCCTAGTAATTAAAATCCAAAATAGCTGGCAGTGACAAACACATCACAAGAAGTCACATAAAAAAATAAGGCCACGTGTACATAAGCCCTTTGGAATAGCGTCTGTGCTACAGGCAGCAACTCTACATCGACAAAAGTTGCAAGCAAGATAAGCAGCTCTACATTGGTAAGCCTACATTCCCAAAAGACAACAGGGACATTCCTAACAGACATCAAACAAGATTACACACTCCCTAGGTTTTTCTCCATAGCTCTGAGACGGTTTTCCCGGCAGCCTCACTCTCTAGAGCACTTTTGAACTGTCCAGCAGCAAGCCTTGCACGGATGCCCTTCACACATCTCACATTGTTCACAACTACAAGGACATGTCGTTTGCAGAGAAGACCGCCTATGGCCCCTGTGCCAGAGCCTGAAAACGCATCAACAACATATGAATCATTTGGATCGGAAAATTTCTTCACAAACCATTCGTACAGAGCAATGGGTTTCTGGTAGGGGCAAAGAGTTTGGCCATCCACATGGCAAACAAACTTCTTGGACACGGAAGGTATGGTCCATTAGTTCAGAGGCGACTCGGCGTCATTGAATTGAAACTGCAGAGGTTCTCTTGTCTTGCTTTCGCTGTAGAAACCCAGGACACAAAACTGCACGCAGTTGGTCAACCTCAGACCACTAGGCGGAAGCACGTTAGGAGCTGCCCACACACCTATCTCAACTCCACAATTACACTCACTTTCAAAGACTGACTTCACATCAAGAAGCATTCCTGCAGAACAAAAAGCTGCCAACACCCAGTGTGGCGAAACTGTGATATCCTTGAAGTTCCTTGTGCAAGTTAGGATTTGCTCTCTGCTGAAAGGCTCTTCATCCCCTTCGCAGTCATCAGCATTCCAGCCACATGGTAAGTCCATTACACACAAAGTGAAGGGGAGCCTGTCTTCAAGTTTCCTAGGTAAGTCCAGCATATCACACTGCAGAACCTTGACAGTCCCCTTATACCCTTCACCCTTATAGAGAACCCACTCACTGAGCAAGCTCTCAACGCTGGCTGGTTCCTGTGTTGAGCCCCCCTCCCCAGCTGTCCTTTGATTAAGTTCCTCAGCCTGTTCGTACCTCTTTGCTTTGACACAGTAGGCAGTCATTTCTTTGACATCATCCCGTGGCTTCTTCTCATAAAAGTTTTAAAACTGAGAGAGCATCTCTTCTCTTGTGTGGACTGGGTAGTCCTTTTTTGCCTTATCCCAACTTTCTAAACCCACACCCTTGACAAAAGCGGCAGCAGTTCTTTCTCTGGTTTTAATCCTTGCCAATTTCTTGTCCATCTCGTCCAATGAAAGTTCACCGTTCACCACCTCTGTAAGCACGGGAATGATTACCCCATCAGAGAGGGAGCCAAGTTGTAGCCATGGCTTGAATGGCATATCAGATGGCTCACTCACAATTTCATTTTTAGGCGTCACATACATGAGCGGATTTAGCGCCATCAGAGATAAGCACTGCTCACACATGTCGGTCTTCTGCTTTCTCTTCGGCATGCCCCTACCTCTTCCTTTTCCTTTCTCCTCCGCCTTCATGGAACTCTCTGCTACTTCGAGACTTTTCACATTTTTCCCGCCTATCCCTTTCTTCATTTTGACATCTTTAATTTTCCCCTCCTCCCAAAGCCTGAAGATGTCTGCAACTAGGCTCCACAACTCAGGGCCCCGCATACAGATCTGAAGTTGGGCATCAAAAGGAGAGATCTCACTCCATTTGTTGGCCCTCAGACCGAGTTCTTCCAAGCAAGCACATTTGACCTCATGTGACTTGACGCACCCGTGTTTCTCAAACACTTGCCTCCAACACCTCATTCTCTGAATGAATGTCAACCTTTTGTGATAGCCGGCCATCACATTGTGCTCATGGCCAACCAATCTTGCCTCCTCTGTTGTTAGCCCAACATAAACATAGCAAACGAAGTACTTGAAGTGTTCATTCTTTGGATACATTACGGACAAGCGGCTATGTGCTTCCCTACAATGGCCACCTCCTATGATCCACAAAGTATACCCACCTTCTTGCAGTCTTTTCATGTCCACGTCCTCAACCTTGGAGCACTGCGAAGGGTCAATAAGAGCAACCGAAGGAAGAGGATCTCATGCCGGGGCTCTTTCCATTGAAGCCATAATACACCTGACATGGTAATCTGCTGGTTCCCGTATCTCCATGGAACGCTTGCCATCAGGAGCATCTACCGCCGGCCTCACCATGCAACTTAGAGGCAGGTAAAGTGTATTATTTGATACTTTCCTGTCTTGCAATGTGACGAGTGTCGATTGCATGTTGTCTGCAGGGGTCGAGTAGCCAGGCGCAAGGTCAGCTGCAGCTCCAGAGAGTTGAAGCTCTTTCCCTTTTCCCTTTTCCGAGAGACCCTTCCCCTTCCTTTTACAGCCTCTAGAACTGCTCTCAGGGTTCGCTCCCACGGAAGGTGACGTGACCAGTGCCCTCTTATCTTGGTCGGATGCCCGTCCTCTGGCGGGTGCACCAGAGACAGTCGGCGCGCGTCTCGGACGTGCTGTGTTGACATTCAGCAAAGCCGACTGTGAAAGCGAGACAGGGTCGATGGAAGGCCGCGAACTCATGGACCAATTCGGCTCGTTGAGCCCCGGCCAGACAGGATCTGAGGCCTGGCTGACGATGGGAGGATATGTACGCTGGCCGGGAGGCTGATAAAGGAAAGATGGCTGGCCATGTTGCACATCGATTGAAGGCATGCGCTCGCCAGGGAAGGAGCAGGTGCTTGTGCATAAGAAGCATATTGTTGCATGTTTTGCGGCTGCATTTGTGGTACCTGTTGCGTGTTTCGTTGTTGCATATGTGGCATCTGCTGCACGTTCTGCGGCTGCATTTGTGGCATCTGCGAAAACAAGGGTTGCTGCACCTGCCGCCCTCTGGTACAGTAGACAGTCATATACTGTTGCAGTGTTTGACAAAAGACCTGATAAGTCATGCAAAACAGATAAATTACCCACAAACTATTTTAGAGAGTCTGGAATGGTTCAATGAACTAACCAGCCAATCAGCCATTTGATCAATCAACCAGCTAGTCAGTCATTCAATCAACCAGCCAAACAACAATCCTATGCATCAACCAACCAATCAGTCGTTCAATCATCCCCCCAACCAAATAAACAACCAAGCAACCATTCGATCAATCAAGAGTCAATCAATCAACCATCTATCAACCAGCCAGTCGGGCTGAATCAGCCATTCAATCAACCAGCTAAACAGCCACTCGCTCAATCAGCCAATCAGTCATTCAATCAACAAGCCAACAGCCATTCGCCCAGCCAATCAGCCATTCAGCCGTCCAACACTTGGAGATTACAAACTGAAGCAGTTTTCCAACACTGGGAGATTGATTACAAATTGAAACAACACCGTAAACGAATTTGAGAGCTTAAGAAAAATTGGGTCCTATTGTTGCATTCTCTCAATTTCTCGAAAATCTGACCGAAAACTTTATCGGTCAGAATTTTCTATTGTCCGAAACCGCATCACAAACTGTCCTTCACTCATCTACTGTTCCAAGTTGACTGTTCCATCCCTGCTACCTTCAGCTCACATCCACTGCCAGATGTCGTGTTCCTCGCAGCTCTCGCCAACTCAGCATTCTTCCACCCCCTTTCCTCTCTTCCCACCGGTCTTGTCGCTTTCTTCAATGACCTCCATAATCATTGATTAACGCTAAATCTGTGATTGACTGACAAACGTTCTGACTACCTGAGCGACTGACTGATTGACTGGCGGGACGAGGAACGCGGTAGAGCGAGCTTGGCGGGATCCTGACGGGGATGAGGCTAGCGGGAAGGAGAAGAGCAGGCCGCGCCTAGGTCGTTTTGGCCAATCACAAAAATCGAACCGATATAGTTATCGGTCTCATTTTCACAAAATTGCTTTGATTAGCGCTGAATCTATGATTGACTGACAAACGTAACAGCCGCGAGTATGTCGTTTTGGCCAATCACAAAAATTGAACCGATAAAGTTATCGGTCGCATTTTCACAAAGTTGAGGATACGCGAAAATACGACCGATAACTTTATCGGTTCGATTTTCTCTAGCCCTCCAGTCTCCTCACCCGGCCAGTGCGGCCACTCTACCTGCTTCTCCCACTCTACCCGCCACTCTGCCTGCTTCTCCCCCATTGCCCCGTGACCTCAATGCTCATCGATTATCGCGTTATCTCTGGTGGACTGACAGACTACCCAAGTGACTGACTGATGGATTGGCGGGACGACGAACACGGTAGAGCGAGCTTGGCGGGATCGTGAGGCTACACGGGGTGTCGATTTTGCTAATTACACCCGGCCACTCTACTTGCTTCTCCGCCTTTGTGCCCTTCTTTTCCTCTTCCCGCCACTTGCCCGCTTCTCCCCACTTGCGCCCTTCTTCCACTTGTCAACCGAGCTTTTCTCACCCCCTTCCTCTGCCTCCCACCCGTCTTGTCGCTTTCTCTCCTCGGTATGACCTCTTAACCCCTTTCCTCTGCTTCCCACCCGTCTGGTTGCTTTCTCTCCTCTGTTCACTGATTAACTTAACCATTTGATCTATCACCCAACCAATCAGCCATTCAGTCGATCAAGCACCCAATAAGCCCTCACGCAATTGATCAGTCAAGTCTGCCAGACAACCATTCGCCGAGCTATTCAACGAATTAACAGCGAAACCACCATTCGATCAATCAGCGAAGCAGCCATTCGATCAATCAAGCAGTCGAGCAGCCATTCGATCAACCAGCGAAGCAGCCATTCAATCAATCAATCATGCAATAAGCCACTTAGCCGATTCGAAGAACCATTCAACGAATTAATAGCCAAACAGCCTTTCAATGAGTGACCAGCCAATGAGCCATTCAACCGTCCAATACGTGCGTCGTTTTCGCCAATCACGAAAACCTAATCGATAACGTTATCGGGCGCATTTTCGCAAAGTTGGGGATACGCGAAAATATGACCGATAACTTTATCGGTTCGATTTTCTCAAACGCCTGTCTCTCGGCCACTCTACCTGCTATCCCCGCTACTCTGCTTGCTTCTCCGCTTTGACGTTGATGGGAACGGAACCATCGGTTTCGACAAGTTTTTAAACATAATGGCGAGAAAGATGAAGGACACAGACTCACGGCGCCCTACTTCGTTTTGCTGGAGGTAATGCAAAATTTTCGGTTATGAGCCAAACCCTGGTTTCCACCAGAGAATGCAGCTCAAGATCAAACAGAACATCGATGAACATGAAATGAAGAAGGAAATGTAAGCGACTGAGGCCTCAGGTTGATCTCTTGAGCTTCTAAAGCAGTTTGGCGGTTCACAGCCAGCCCCCAAGCTAGGTCTTCATGCATGTCGGAGAACATGTTCGGTGGGTGGTTGATGACACACGGTAAACTAAAAATGGCGTGAGAATACGGTTGTTTACATGCATCCGCCAGTTTCGGAACACAACCGTTCAGATAACATGTTCATCCAAACGGTCGAATTCCGAGATTGGCGGCTCACTGCGTTGCTTGGCCACAAGTTCGATCTTTGAGGATGTCTGAGAACATGTGGTCGGTTGATGGTCCATGACACGCGTTAGCAAGAAAGAGAAGGGTGATAATACTCTTCATTCGAACAGCTGTGCATGATGCCATTGCTTCTTATCTGCAGGTTGATCGTGTGAACTTCCGAAGCAGTGGTGGTTGCGGTGCCACAGGCTAGATCTTCATCGACGTTCCGAGTCGGGGCATGGTCGACGGCAGACTTATTTCCTGTCTGCAAATCAACCAATCGTCGAAACTTCTCTTCTGTGTCTTTCTGATCTTGTCCATAGCAATCAAGTGTTGTACATATATATAACTTGTTTAAAAAAAAAAAAAAAAAAAAAAAAATTGAACCGATAAAGTTATCGGTCGTATTTTCGCAAATGGAAAATGTGACCGATAACTTTATCGGTTCGCTTTTCTTTTACCCGCTCCCAGTCTCCTCGCGCGGCCACTCTAGATGCCTCTCCCTCTTGCGCCCTTCTTCTCCTCTCCCCGCCACTCTGTCTCCTCTCCCCGCCACTCTGTCTCCTCTCCCCGCCTCTCCCCCTTGCGCCCTTCTTATCCTCTCCCCGCCAGTCTCCATGCTTCTCCACCATTGCGCCATGACCTCCCTGCTCACAGTGAGCGAGCTTCGTGGGATCGTGACAAAGCTCTGGCTAGGCGGGAACAAGAAGAGCAGGCCGCGTCGTTGCCTGTTTTGGCCAAACACCAAAATTGAACCGATAAAGTTATCGGTCGTATTTTCGCAAATGAAAAATGCGATCGATAACTTTATCGGTTCGCTTTTCTGTAACCCGCACCCAGTCTCCTCGCTCGGCCACTCGAGGTGCCTCTCCCCTTTGCGCCCTTCTTCTCCTCTCC
>BFEA01000092.1:346764-359593 GCA_003427395.1 Chara braunii
CCCTGTCTGCTCTCCCCTTGTGTCCTTCTTCTCCTCTCCCCGCCACTCTGTCTCCTTCTCCTCACTTGCGCCCTTCTTCTCCTATCCCCGCCACTCCGTCTTCTCTCCCCCGTGCGCCCTTCTGCTCCTCTCCCCGCCACTCTGTCGTTTTGGCCAGCCACAAAAACCGAACCGATAAAGTTATCGACCGCACTGTTTGATACGCTGACAATCCTTCCGATTTGGCTGATTAATTGACAGATGTAGTTTAATCCGGTGACTATATTGTTGATTGATTGACTGATGAGGAAGGAGGATTATTACGGGGAATGATTGGTAATTCTGTCAGTGTGTTACCTGATCAGGCGTTGTCTTGAGCTTCTGAGTGATTATTTCCCACGGGTCATCATAAACATCGCCTCTGAAGTTCTTCTTTAACAAACCGTATCTTGTTGTCGCGTTCTTCCACTGCGTGCAACAGTTAATGATTGTCGCCTGCCTGCCCCCTTGCTCCTTTGTCGAATATGCAAACATGATACATCGTCCGACGCGCTCGTAAGTGCGAGCGTTCGGGAGCAGTCTATGGAGGTACAACCCATCTGGGCTTCCCTGCACAGTCCAATCTAAATTGACGAAGTCGAAATCGTGGGGCAATGCCAACAAAGCCTCTCTAGTCAGCGTAGGCAATGGCGGTCCCCTCACTCCATCATACGCGTCCTCCTGGGGATCGCCCCCTCCCCCCTCTTCTTGCCCTTCTCCCTCCTCTTCTGCTTCCTCATCCTCCTCTTCTTCGTCTTGTTGTTCTTCATCTTCCACTTCGTCTGCATCCACAGGCTATTGGAAAAACCTCCTTTCCGGTGCCATGGTATTCAGTGTCTGCGCAAGACTTACCGGAGACTCTTTCTGCGGGTGATCGGTCATGGATGTTTGCTGGCCCCTTTGCCCGCCTCTTCCTGTGACAGATGTCATGCGCCTAACCCTTCTCCCAATCTCACGCACGTGCCACGAAGTCAAACGATCTCACACCGCAAAGTGCATACTCGCAACGAAGTTAAGGGCACACCGCGCACAGCCACGTGAGGAGCCTGAGCGTAGGTGGGCGTGGATATGATTTGCTGGCCCCTCTGCCCGCCTCTGCCGGACAAATGCCATGTGCCGGACCCTTCTCCTACTCTCGCCCAGGTGCCAGGAGGACGGACTATCTTGCACCATGAAGTACACACTCTGCAAATGAGAAATCAAGGAAAGAGCCACGTGGCCAGCCTTGGGCGTACGTGGACACTGATGTAGTTGCATTCCCATTAACCGGGGTGCTCTGGTCACTGCTGGTTCTTTAGTGACCCCTGGACAAGATTTGAATATTCGTACATTGCCGCGCTAACTCTGGCGCCAACAAGCCAAAATGGACGACGTATCGAGTGTGCAACCTCCAAGGGCTAGGCAAGACTAGCCATACCAATGGTCGAAACAGTTTGGTCGCAAATATTTCATGCCGGCCTTTGAGTAAGGTCTTTCATACCCCTTTTGTACCCACTCGCGTCCCTCTTGGCCGTGGACTTGGCTGAAGCGGAAACACCAAATTGTCGCATGCTTCACAAAATTTATCGGACGGTCATCTCCCACTCGTCGGGCAGTCACCGCTGGTTCTTTAGTGACCCCTGTCCAAGATTTGAATATTCATACATTGTCGCGCAAACTCTGGCGCCAACAAGCCAAAATGGACGACGTATCGAGTCTGCAACCTCCAAGGGCTAGGCAAGACTAGCCATACCAATGGCCGAAACGGTCCGATCGCGAACATTTCATGCCGGCCTTTGAGTAAGGCCTTTCATACCCCTTTTGTACCCACTCGCATCCCTCTTGGCCATGGACTTGGCCAAAGCGGGAATGCCAAATTGTCGCTTGGTTCACAAAATTTATCTGACGAGTATCTCCCACTCGTCGGGCAGTCATCTCTTGCTTCCAAAGGGGCAAGTCACCGAGCCCATGCTTGTTTCCACGCCTGTGGGCAAAAAATTGTGCGGCCGAAATTGCGGCTATCACCCTGTCCAGTTGTGTCCCTGCCAGACTTGGCTGAAGCGGGAAAGCCAAATTTTGGCTTGGCCGTGGACTTGGCCGAATCGGGAAAGCTAAATTGTCGCTTGGTTCACAAAATTTATCTGACGGTTATCTCCCACTCGTCGAGCAGTTATCTCTTGCTTCCAAAGGGGCAAGTCACCGAGCCCATGCTTGTCTCCAGGCCTGTGGGCAAAATTGTGGGGCCGAAATTGCGGCCATCGTCCTGTCCAATTGTGTCCCTGCCCGGTCCGCCACTCCTATCCTCTTTGTGCTTGGCACACTTTGCTGAAGTTGGAACGCCTTCAATTGTGTTTTTGTCGGGTCCGCTACTCATATCCCTTTTGCACCGCACGGTGACTAGGCGGGAATGCCAAATTTTCGCTTGCAGGCTCGGCTACTCATATCCCTTTTGCACCCCGCGATGACTAGGCGGGAATGCCAAATTTTCGCTTCCGATTGTGTCTATGCCGGCTCGGCTACTCATATCCCTTTTGCACCGCGCGATGACTGGGCGGGAATGCCAAATTTTCGCTTCCAATTGTGTCTATGCCGGCTCGGCCACTCATATCACTTTTGCACCGCACTGTGACCAGGCGGGAATGCCAAATTTTCGCTTCCAATTGTGTCTATGCTGGCTCGGCTACTCATATCCCTTTTGCACCACGCGGTGACTAGGCAGGAATGCCAAATTTTCGCTTGGTTCACGAAACTTGTCTGACGGTTATTTCCCCCGCTAACAGAGCCTTTTTTGTTACCTCAGTCTCGTGGAGGTAAGGGCGGGGACTAAAAATTTTCGACTACGCTCAACAAAATTCATGCCCTCCCACCTAGTCCGAAGCCTTGACTACGCTCAGCAAAATCCATGCCATCTCCTCTCGTAGACTCGCAGTGAGTTGATCTCATCAACAGAAAGTTGACGAGCAACAAATGTTTTTTTCGCGTATGGCCATTGAGTGTGGCGATGCCTCTGCTTTGCCTTGCGCTGAGCAACGAATGTTCTTTTTGCATACGGCCATTGAGTGCGTCGGTGCCTCTGCTTTGCCTTGCGCTGTCTTGGTCATTGCTGGCATTGGCAGACGACTGAGAGGTCCGGGAGAAACATAGCTGGTTGTGGAGGCAGCAACAATTCAGCTACTGTCTTCAGCATTGCTCCGGAAACTACCTAGTTGTTGAGCAGCAGCAATTCAACTTGGGGACTTCGGCATTCCCTGGGAGCGTGTTGTCCTATGCTAGCTATGGTGAGCGACAACAACTTCAAGCTGTAGGAGGGAACTTGGCTGATTGTTGAAGCCCTGCGCAGGTTTTTCCTTTGTCAGGCCATTCAATGCATGGGATGCCTTCTGCATTACCTTATGCTGCCTTGCCCGTTGCTGGTTGTGGCACGAGGCTCGGAGCTCGGGCGAGGACAAGATGATTATTGAAGTACCAATAGAGTTCCTTGCCCGCATGTTGTGGCATTCAAGAGAAAGTTGCAGCACACACGTGGCGGCCAGCAGCAATCCGAGTTGTTTCTCCAATTCTACTGCCATTCGTCTTTAGCGCAAGGATCCACCAGGCGCGTTGAGAGCATGGCTAAGACGCGACACTAGATGCATAGTTGAATGCACGGGATGCCTTCTGCATTGCCTTATGCTGCCTTGCCTTGCTGGTTGTGGCACGGCGTTGGGAGCTCCGGCGAGGACAAGATGGTTATTGAAGCAGCAATCGAGTTCCTTGTCCACAGATCGTGGCATCCAAGAAAAAGTTGCAGCACACACGTGGCGGCCAGCAGCGATCCGAGTCGTTTCTCCGATTCTACTGCCATTCGCCTTTCGCGCAAGGATCCACCAGGCGATAGAGAGCATGGCTACGACGCGACACTAGATCCATAGTTTATTCTCTTACATACTTCTTTTGATTAGTCTGGTCTCTTTTCCTTCCTTATTATTTTCGATCATTCTCTTTGGAATCCGCCGATTGTGTGAACATTTCAGCCATCAGGGCTTAACTACGAGGAAATGATGGAGGAGGAGGATGAAGCTGAATATGTCAGGCTATTGTTTTCCAATCCACTGATACCTGAGAGAAAAAGAGTTATGTGTGCCCCATTTATGTCTGACGAGAGTCATGCAGACATTTCGCGGTGTCCGCCGAAATTGTTTGGGTCGCTGCCCACTCGTGATGATGCTTTCCGGACATATTGGGCTACAGGACCCCCGGAATCCTGTGAAGAGGCGTATCAACAATCTCGCACTCGTGCTACTTATACATCCACTAACAGAGGAAACAACACAAGAGTACAGAATAGGAAAGCTTCGGAGAGAGTAAGCATAGAGAGCGTGCTAGCGGCTCTTCGTGGCCAGTGCTGTGTTAACAGGTGTCTAGGTCTCTTTACCGTTGAAGAAGTTCTTCGGGAGAGGAAGTCCTTCTCGTCGATGAAACAACCACAACAAATCAACTTTCTGCTAGATGAAGTGAGGAAAGTCTCCCATTTCAATGCAGACGGTTCTGGACAGAAACTTCGCCACACTTTTGCCAACAAATTTGTGTGTGCACTCGCATGGGGCCATCTCTATGGTCTTTCGAAGACGAGTGTTGCTGCTGTGCGACAGAAAGTCCTTATTGATCTTATCAAGTATACACACAGGAATGTCGGGGTGCGCTGCCCATCTACAAGGTATATGGTTGTCTACACATGGATGAAAGGATATTTTTGTACAAACACCGAAGTTATGCCTAATAGTGATAGATATCATCTTTCGGACTGCTTAACGAAGGTAGGAGTATATGAGTTGTTCTCAATTGATTATTAGAGATTGTATCCAGATGACATCGTCCCTTCTCTCGGTTTCTTCGTGAAGATATGGACCGAGAAATGCTCAAGAGTTTGTATACCGGAGACCAAACGGTTTTATGTATGTGCGCAATGCGTAAGTTTGAAGCTCCAACGTGGAAAGGCGAACAACCCCATTGAGAAAGGTAAGCTAAAATCGTTGTTCCTAACTTCTATGCTCATACCATTTCCTGCCATGCTCTCTGGTTCTCTCCCAAAGTCTCTGGTTTCACTGCAGTGGATTCTATTATTAGAGATTGCTAAGTATTTGATTTTCCTACAATTAAATATTCAGTTTCGCTGCAACTGGACATAAACCAATACTGCCTTTCCTCTGTGTGTTTTGTTCGTTGTAGACAAAATTCGAAGAATGCTGCAATCGCATTTGGATGCCCAGAGTATTGAGAGAGAGGTATTAGCCAGCCACAGGAAGAAGGCGAGGGCATCACCACAAAAGTATGTCACCATCATTGTGGACGGCATGGACCAGAGTAAGACGAATCTTCCTCACTTTCGTCGTGTGCCGAAAAATCCTAAGATTAAGGAGGGCAATTTTTTGAAGATTCACGTTGTTGGTGCGAAGATAGAAGGCAGAGAGAAGAAGGCTTACGCAACATTACTTTTTGTCAATTTTAAAATGGATTCGAATTGTATGCTCAGTGTATTCCATCATGTTATTTCGAAACTCCAAAGGCCATTACCTAGAGTCTTGTACTTGACGCTAGACAATACAAGTCGAGAGAACAAAAATAAGTATGTGCTTGCTTACCTAGTGTTCCTAGTGAAGATGGGAGTCTTTGAGAAAGTGAAGCTGAATTTTTTGTTAGTTGGCCTCACCCATGAGGGCATTGATCAGATGTTTAGCTGCTTTTCAATAGCACTTTCACATGAAGATGCTTATGATCTTCCCGCGCTGGAGAAGGTCATTCGGCAGTCTTATACAAAGTACAAAGGGGTAGATGTGCAGTGTATGACGGAGGTGTACGATTGGAAAGCATATGTAGAAAGTCATTTGATGAGCCTGAACGATATTTCTTTTAATCAGCATTTTCGGGTGAAAAGAAATGACCAAAGAGAAGTGGTTGTTTGGAGCAAGCAGTTTGCGAGGTCCGAATGGAAACCCGGCGATGCCAAAGGACTTATCATTTTCCATTCCGAACCTGATGGTGTAATTCACACTACTCAAAAGCATGCTCTCCGAGCAGAAGGCCAAATGTGCAGCAACGAGCGAAAGAATAGATAAGTTTGCCTCAATTAGCAGTATCAGAGCGAACGTTAATGCTTTCGGAAAGTACATTGGTCAGGATCATTTGAAGTGGTGGGATGATTTCCTATCTGAGCAAGAAGAAATAGATGAGGAGACGACCACGCCACATATACCTTTTATGTGGCCTTCTGGTGATGCTCTATATAGATCTGACCAGGAGATAGCATCATACGGATCATTGATTCAGGGGCAGCAAAGCATTGCTCCTCCAGAGAGAGAGGTCATTGTATGTCAGTTCCCGAAAGAGAAGAAAGGAAGACGAGGATGATAAGCAAAGGGGGAGCTTCGAGGATCTGCAGGTCAATACGTTCGTGGCTCTCCGAGCAAGAGAAGGCCAACGAGAAAATGAGAAGTCATTCTTCATAGCCAAAGTGAAGCAAATATTGCCAAATAAGGATTTTATAGTGCACTGGTATGCTGAAAACGGTAATGACAAATATTTGCTATTTAACTTCACAGACTCACGCGGACGGGTGACTCAGAGGCCTGTGGAGCAGAAACTTTCGTGGGACTGTGGTGTTCTATGTTATATTTTTTTTCTGAAGTCAGACAAAGGATTGTACGCTAGTACTCTAGAGACTATAGTACGTACTTTAGAGGAGCTTGGTGACACTTTAGATGATGCTAGTATGAGAACTGTCGAGGAGAGTAAGTGCAGTGGAGATAGCTGTGAGGATGAGGACGAGAATATTTGTTTGGCTATGCTTAGAAATATGAAGAAATAAAGCATAAAATCAATTATGCTCTAAATGTATATATATATATATTGTAAATATTATAATTATTTGTTATAGCTTATAATTTTTTTTTAAATCAGACAGAGAATTGTACACTAGCACTTTAGAGAGCACACCTGTATGAGAACGGGAATACTGTTTGGCTATTTAATAGTGGTGCTTATTTTGCATTTATGCCTTTTTGCGTCCCGCATAATTTTTCGTAGTGGTGTTAGAGGGACGGGGCTCTGAGGCGGGATAAAACCAATTGTCCTTGTTATTTGTTACTATGCTAATGTAATTTGCCTTGGGCACTGGGCCCTTCTAATAAAAAACGTTAATTGAAAATCGAAAATAAAAAAGTAAAAAAGTAAAGCATAATGCCTCAAATATAATATATATATATATATATATATTTATAAATATTAATTTAATTTTATATATATTATTTTATGTCTCTGGGACTGTACTCGTCTCGACACGTGCAGCCATTCAGTCAATCAAGCACCTAATAAGGCACTTGTTTTTTCTTGTTTTTTCTTTCTTTGGCTCTTTGGAAAGTGGACAACTTTTCCATACCGTCCGGACACCGGTTTTTTTTTTCTTGTTTTCCTTTCTTTGTTTTTTTGGGAAGCAGACAACTTTTCCATATGGTCCGGGCACTCCGGTCAGGATACTAATATTGTCACCTCTATCCGGCATCCGGACACTCCGATTTTTTTTCTTCTTGTTTTCCCTTTCTTTGGCTTTTTGGGAAGCGGACAACTTTTCCATATGGGCCGGACAGTCCGGTCAAGATACTAGTATTGTCACCTCTATCCGACACTTTCCTAGCATAACCGCCCTGCCACCTATCCGGGGTACTTGTGATGCATATGCATTCAAACACTTGTTTTTTGTTGCTTTTTCTTTCTTTGTTTTTTGGAAAGCGGACGACTTTTCCATATGGTCTGGACACTGCTGTTTGGGTACTAATACTGTCACTTTTATCCATCACTTTCCCCTGCATAACCACCCTGCCACCTATCCGGGGTACTTGTGATGCATATGCACCATTTGTTTGAGTTTTGTTCACCGTTTGTTTGAGTTTTGTTCCGTCAGGGTACTAATACTATCACTTTTTTCCAGCACTTTCCCCTGCATAACCACCCTACCACCTATCCGGGGTACTTGTGATGCATATACATCGTTTGTTTGAGTTTTTTTCCATGCATATGCTTTGCACGGGTGCCTTGCTCCATGATGCCCCACTAACATTTGCTTCATTTGAGCTCATTAACAGCAGACGATATTGGTTATTCCATATTAATTGAAATTCCAGATCAAAAAATTATTTATGACTAATATTAATCAAAATAAAGATTTAATTTGCTTCGCAACAGATGTAGTAGAAATAGGTTGTTAATATCGGGTATTCATATATTCCTCAAATGTCATAGTCCAAAATGTAGTAGAAATAGGTTGTTATTTATGACATATATTAATCAAAAATAGGTTGTTAATATCGGGTTCTCGTATTGCTCAAGATATTGGGAAAAAATAATATTTTTTGAATCTCGCATGCCATAGTCCAATTTCCTTGAGTGGTCCACTTTTCATGAATTCCTTGTTCTGAGGGAATCAGCCATTAGACAGTTCGAATGGTCTTTCACCCCCATTCCGACTTCGTTATTCTCAATGGTTTGACGTTAACCCATCTCGCCTCCCCCGACGGTACTCCAACGCAACTCGACCAATCTGCAGCTCCGGCTTCCGAAGCAACTTCGGATGAAGACAGTTACTACATGACTCGCCTAGTCTTTCGCTCCTATACCCAAGGCCCGACAAACAACTTACTCGTGGTATGGCAGCGAGCCTCCCCTGGCATCCCCTCTTGCCCCTGTTCATGACAGACTACGTGCTATCCCAGACGCCACAAAGTGTGTTGGTAGATACAGACAACAGGACGGTAGTAGTGGAAGTCGAAATTCAGCAAGGAGTGTGTAACAACTCATCTATCGAGTCAATCAGTCTCAAAAAGATGATGACGCTGAAATGCGCGACCTATGTATGGCTCCAGGGATTATTCTGACACCCCTATCAGCATGGAGACGTTGCCTACCCTAAAGTAGGCAGCGTGACCCATCTGAAACGGATATCGGGGCAATTTTTTGGTGGTAATAGCAAATGTTCGAATGTGGACTTTGACGACCGAAGTGGAGAGGAGTTCCCTGCGATCCGCAGCTTGCCACAACTCCATTGCAGTCTCCCAACAGCGCCCCGGTCCGCTTTCAAGCCACTGCGCCCAGGCACGATCTACCATGTTACGGGCCCCGACGGCACACCTATACTCAAACTCTCCCGACCGATCGCGGCTGGCCGACGGTGCACTTGTAGCGACCCCTACCATTCAAGTTTCTTAGGGAATCCATAGGTCAATGAAAAAGAAAACGTGCTCAAGGCCCTCGACTGTCGCAACGACCTTGAATCCAGCGTCGCGCTTAAGTCAAAGAGCACCGGAGCAAAAATTATAATGATACAACGAAAACTTTTAACCGTCAAAATAGGACGAACGAAAAAAAGGAACCGTTAGTACCGCCCCGACACCACCGACGACAAAACCAAGGGGGATGGCCTCGTCGGACCCTCAACCCCTCGGCTTCTCCGATACTTCTTCACCGCCGCTCGATCTTGATCCCTTAATCTCTCTGATGAAAGTCCGATGTTGTAATCAATACTGCTAGGCCCAAGGTTGGGCCTAGTTTTGGCGAATACTTATATAAACGGATACTGCGTGGCCCGCGGATCTACTGAAAAGATCTCGCAGCCATAATGTTGTCGATGTTATCCTCCTTACATACACATATGTCATGCTCAAGCATTCCAACCAAGAAATAAAATCTTTCTAATCCTAATTTAATCAGAAATAAAATCTTCGTCGGCAACCAACGCTGGCTTCACAGTCATCAATAAAAAGAGTGATCACGAGTGCCTTAAGCCTGCGCGCTCACACACTCTTTGCCCTAGCCAACCATCTAGTCAACGTAAATCACGAACATAGTCGCGACTCGTGCGGTATATTCAAACCTTAAACTAAAATTATTTTTTGCTGCTTGCAAAAACCAGGGCGGATACCCTTGTAAGCTTATTCACGTCAACAGCGCGCACGCAACACAAGGGTCATGTCCTCAGAGGTCGAGTCATTTTCCTTCACCTTGATTTGGTCAGTGGGCTCTCGGGTCGCAGTCCTTTGGTCTCTGGACGGCAAGTCAAGATCGCTCGGGTCGTAGTCCTTTGGTCTTTTGGTCGTCAAGTCAAGGTTTCCCCGCAAGCATCGACATCTAGTCAGTATGAAGTCGACATCCCCTCCCAGTAAGTCAAAACTCGTCAGTCCACCCCGTTCTGGTAAGTCACCACCTCATCACCTCTAATCTCACCATGAACCCCTCTGCTTGCAGAATCGGAGACCCGCCACCTCCCCCGCCCAACTCAGCTGCCAACACGCACCATCGTCGCAGGGCATCCGCCTCCCCGTTTGTTTCCTCCTCATTTCACTTAGACAACACGACATTCTTTAAACCCTTCCTCCTTTCTTTTTTTCCTTCTAACCTCACACTCCAATCCCAGGATCTTCTTCCAGACGCACAGCTAGTAACCATCTTCTCCTCTCTCATCACCCCACTCCGCTCCTCAATAATCATGCCCCCGATATCTGCAGATGAGAACATACAGTGTATTTTTGTTGTGGATCCCCCGTCAGCCTCTCTCCTCCCACTCCACATCTTTTGCCTACCTTTCATCATTCCCCACTCCATAACCTCTTTACAATCCACCTTCGTAGAAAATAGCTTCGGCTCCAACCTAGTCACCTCCACCTTCTCGAATTCGTGGAGGAATTTGCCTTCTGCACATTCTAGAATGGTGCGCAATCCTTTTTTTTTCTCAAACGAAATCATGCTATGGAACTGCTCTCCCATTCCTTCTACTCTAATCTCCTCCTCTCTCTAATGTTTGTCCAAACACACGCACTCAATTCCCTCACATCTCTGAAGCAAGAGAAGGCAAGCGCGGACCTGGCGAATTACAAGGTTCAGCACGATCATGATTTGCGCACTCCATTCTACTACCTTTCTCTATGTGTGGCGTCGACAAGGAATGATTCCTCGAGATTTTGGGTCAATGGCAGACTTCTCAGCCTAGGGGAGAATATGCCCTCTCCCGGGAGGCTACTTGGCTTTATCTCTCCTCAGGCTTACTTCTTCAAAGGCTTCTTCGGACAACTCGCCAAGGGAGATATCTCTCAATTGCTACTTCACCACCTAGTCCAATCCGGAACCAGGCCCTGGTTCAAAGCACTTACAGATCAAGCTTGCGGATCTCATACCGTGTATCAGCCAGCGCCTCACTTTCCAAGGGAGGCCTCATATCCGTCGCAGTCAGCGCTCCCGCGCCTCATCCTGAGCTTCAAGACGCAACTCACGTCTTCACATTCATCAATCACGACGACCACGATGCCAAGGAAGAAGGTTGAAGATGCTCCTAGTCGAAGAAGAAGATCTCGCCGTAGATCCTCCAACCACGCCTCCGAATTTGACTCCCCCTCCCCATTAGGCCGATACCCGTCCAGTAACTTCTCCTAGTACCACAACCCCTTCAACCTCCAGCTCAAGTTTCACCATTCGCTCTCTCTCACCCACCAACCCCGAAAGCCCCCAGGTCAAGGAGGAGCGCACGTATCTTCATAGGATTAGACTACATATTTCTCCTCTGCATCATTCTTCTTTTTCTACTCGTTGTTTTCATCTACTTCCTTCTCCTTTTCCGTTCGCCATTCCCCTCAACCTTCTTACCCCAAATTCATCCACCAGATTTTAGTGTGGGTCGGGAGTTATATACTAAGGACAGGTATTTCTTTCAGCAAACGTTCATTTCCTTTATTACCCAGGGTAATAAATAATCATGAATGATGACGCATTAAGGATAATCGGTCCGGGTACTAATTAGTCGAAAGCTACAAACGAGGGGAGCAATGGGTCAAGAGGGGAGAAAGGCTTCGACTGAGAAAGGATGAATGATGTTAGATTAACAACGAAAAGTCGAAAGAAGGATTAATTTTTGTACACTCAAGATTTTTCACCTCGTGGATTCTCCGGAAGATTGAAAGGAAAGTACATAAAAAAAAGAGGGAGGGAGACGAACGAGGAACGACGTTCGACTATCAGGGAAAGGGCGAAAGAAGGATGACTTTTATGTGAATTTTATTTTCTCTTTTTCAAGCTTTTCGACTTACGAGATCATGTTGCAATTATTCTCACACTTTTGCAATGCAAAAAAAAAAAAAAAAAAAAAAAAAAAAAAAAAAAAGATGCGGGGGGATAAAGCTCGTATATGCATTTACATAAATGAGGGTGAGGGACACTCCTAAGTCCATTGACTGCCATCATATCAACTATCAATCAACCGACCACTCTTTCAGTCGGGCCGAGGGATTCAAAAAAAAAAGAAAAAAAACACAAGAGGCAAAAGGAAGATATCCACAGGTCCGTCCCTTGAACGCAGTAGGAGTGGCAGCAATGATAACACCCTACTGCGCCTACCATTTATCGTGAAATCATTTATTCAATCAACCCTAATTTCCATCACTTTACCGGTCGATCAAAAAAAAAAAAAAAAAAAAAAAGGGAGGGGGGACAATCTCATTCGACGTCCAATCAATCGATCTAACAGTCGCATCTTAAAAAAAAAAAAAAAAAAAAAAAAGGGAAAAACAAAGGGACGCAAAACTTATGAAAGGGCAGAAAAGCAAAGGAGAAGAACAATATGAAGCAACAATCAGTTATTCGTCTGTGTCCCACGATATCGCTTTTGATCGGTACTTAAAAAAAAAAAAAAAAAAAAAAAAAACGGAAGCGGAAAAGGTAAATAAATGATCCACCTTCCCCTTCCTCATTTATTTCCCCTCTTTGCTCATGTTTTAGGACACTCAACAGAACCTTAACCGTTGACAATCTGGTAGCC
>BFEA01000092.1:374318-387519 GCA_003427395.1 Chara braunii
TGTGTGTGTGTGTGTGTGTGTGTGTGTGTGTGTGTGTGAGAGAGAGAGAGAGAGAGAGAGAGAGAGAGAGAGAGAGAGAGAGAGAGAGAGAGGTGCAGCAAAGGGACTCATTAGAGCACAGTGAAATGAAAAGTTGTGCTAAAGAACAAACATTTGCGGACTACAAAACCCAGACACACTCCATATTAATCCAACAATGGGAAGGGCTAGGGAGGGGCAGGCGGAGGAGAATGAAGACGCCAGGGGCATTCCTCCCCCTTTTGAGAGCAGTGGCTGAGGAAGTTGAGAAGTGGAGGGGCTTGGTGTGGTTGATTTCCGGCGCCAGCACATTAGGACAACTGCCAGGCTGACGTGGGAAATTGTCCACCTCTACACTGTCAGCCGAATCGCATCTCGTCGTGGACAGATGACAGCTGCATCACTCGAGTTCAAGAGCACACTTTTGCTTGTGCTCCACCGGATTAAGTTAGGGAAATTCTTCGAAGTGTTTGGGGCTCCACTGCCTCAGCACAAAGGCTTGAGCCCCACTGGAAAAAGGATGGAAAAAGTGGCCGGCCACAAAAAACGGGGAAACGATTTTGGAAAGCCGGAAAGCAGTTTTGCGGGGACCCCACCGCGGAGGACCTAATGCGCTTAGAAAACCCTTTGGAAATCAGTTGAGCCAAGCGTTGCCTGTCTGTGTTGGCACTCATTTGTTTTGTTCTTTTTTCTTTGTTTCCCTTTTTTTTCTGTTGTGGCACTCTTCGTCGCTATTGACTGCTGCCTCCGTGAGACTTTTCCAGGAACGACATGCCCTCCCCCTGCCCTCCCCCCTACCCTCTAGAGTCAGCACAAAATTGCGGCGAGGAATCCTCCCGTGAGACTTTTCCAGGCCGCGGACTATGTGAAAACACAAAACGATGTTTTTCCAAGCCGCAATCTTCGGTCTGTGGGGTCCTGGAAAACGGTTTGCGGAAGAAATTTCACCTTTTTCATGGACATCTGCTGCAGGTTGTGGGGTCCTGGAAACAGTTTCACGGCAAAGTTTTTCCTTTCCGCTGTCCTGTGGGGTCCAAGCCTAATTCTTTCCTCATGCTACGTCACCATGGGAAGTAGTTTGTTGTAGTGGAGCACAATGCACACCAAAAAATCAGTGCTCATTAGATTGAGAGTAGGCCTACCTGAACTCTTCACCTGAATTTTCTTTCCAGGTCCTGCGCAGTAGTGGGCAAACTCAGCCATACTAGAATCCGGTGTTGCCCCTGAGATGATGGGGTTGACTCAGCAATTTTTTCAGCTGTGGAGCCTCATGGATTATCTCGAACTTTGAACCGCACTTACTTTAAGTTGGGAAAAAAAAAAAAAAAAAAGAGTTGGGGAAATTCCCCGAAGTAAGTGAGTGGAGCACAAGCCTTACTTTCTTGTTAGGGTATCAGCCATGAGCATATGTCCAGGTGCAGATGCTGTCTCTTATACACATCTAGATGTGTATAAGAGACAGGAATATGGCCACAAGTGTCAGTAGGACTTTTTTTTTTTTTTTTTTTTTTTTTTTTTTACAAACCCCCCCACCGGTGTTAGTGCTGCTGCTGTCAGCAGACACCACTAGCACCCGGGGGGAGCTCCATCTATTGGTGGGGAGCGTCACCTGCTGGAAACCGGGTCCAGCGTCCCATGTGCAAGACAGAGAATAACTGAGAATATGAGAACATGGGAACAGCAACCCTGAGATCTGCCAGCATTGATTGCCCTGCTACCCAGGGGATTGACTGAGCAGTTCCAAATAGCCACCTCTTCACCCGCAAAAAGTTGAACATACCTGCTACCCCTGCCCTCCCTTCCCCTGAATGCAGTGTCAGTAGGACTTGAGTTCCTGGACATACATATCTGACTGCAATTAGGGCCCATCCTGGATGTATCTGACCGCACGTACATCCAGAGCTGAGTAGAAACAGTCTAGACTGCAATAAGGACCCGTCCTGGATGTATCTGACTGCAATAACTTTTAGACCCATTCATCAAAAACTTTTTTGGTTACTTGTGGCAGATTGTTTACTTTTAGGCTGGATTGGATGTCAACCTGTGGAAGCACCCTATGTAACTATTGGACAAATTGCATCAGTTTTTTTTTTCTTATACTTTGCAATTACGCCCTTTCTTGGTAAACTAGAAGCAAAACTTATCAAAAATCATTGTGCATAGCTTTCATTTTGAATTGAATGTCATGCATGATATGTACCAATTACCCACCCGTTCGGGTGGGGTTTCAATCTTTCTTGTTTTATAGTACATCCAGAGCTGAGTAGAAACAGTCTAGCGCCTATTTGGATGAGCGGAACCTTCGCCCCCACCATACTCCGCCCATTCCTTTGGACGCACTTTGAATTTCTTGCAAACGGAATGGTGCATGAACAGCGTACGAAATACTGTATGGAGAGGATCTACATTGAGAGAAATTTGTTTTCGTTTCTCTTGGGGAAAATTTGTTGAAATGTTCCCTAGAGTTGGGGTATTTCATCAGATAGGGGTATCACTAAATGCCCCTAAATTCTACATATGGCCCCATCCCGGCCATGGGCAACTTTGCAATATGGGCCTGGAGCACTTCTTTTGCCATTTCGATTTTTTTCTTTTTTAAACCCAGTCTCCCTGCTAGAGGAAGTGATAAGAGCATCCCCCTATAGCGAGCTTCCTGGTTGCTCAGAGTCTGATCTATTAGTGGGATCAGCACCTGCTGGAAAACGGGTCCAGCGTCCCATCATACATCAGAAAAGCCTGCCAGCATTGATTACCCTTCCACGGGATTGACTGAGCAGGTAATGCTGGAAAACGGCTCCAGCGTCCCATCATTCATCAGAACGGCCTGCCTTAGCAGGTAATGAGATAAGGGACTACATACCCATCAAATTCCAGCTTTGAGAGGTGGTGGAGCTGGCGTGTGCAGCCAACAGCGAGCACCCATGAACCATTGAAACTCAGAGTCTGAAATGAGTTTGAAATCCAATGGAACCCGGGGTGATGGAGACATAGGAGAGATTGGTCCTGGTGGCAATCTCTAACAATACTCCAATTGCTTTCGTTACGCAGGAACTGTGAAGCCAGGATATCCTGGGGCTGCTTGATAGTCCATCCGATGCCGCATAATGATGTTTTGTTCAGAGGCCCATGGATGGCCAACGACGCTGGCCCGTGCTGGGGTACTGCCCTGTGACCTGCCGTTGGCTGGAGCTTGAGGCTTGTTAGAGAGAAATCTGGGGAATTGCTTTGGGGGGGCATTCGAGTGGCCAACCAGGGTTGTCACCAGGACGACGCTGGCCGGAGCTGGGGCGACTCGTGCTGCCCTGTAACCTAGTGTGTAGAGGGCGTGAGGCCTGGTAGAGACTTGGTTTGAGACCATGACAGCTTTGGTGGGCTTCGGTTCGGTCTGTTGGGCAACATATGGGTATCTTGGTTTTCGTATGCTTCCTGTGGGTTTTCTGAGTAGTTCGGTAGTTTTCTCATGAATGGTACTGTTCTTCCCTTAAAAAAGATCTCAGCCGACGTCGGGTAATGGCCCCGGTATCTCAAATTGTTCTGTATATTTTGAAGGATGTAAAGACAAGCAGATGGTGGCTTTTGAAATTAGTCTGAGAAAAGGTGGGCGCATGCTTCAGCATCTAATTACTGCCAGCTGTTACATGTCTGTAGGTGATTCGGAGTTCGCGAGTGAACATCTGCGCAATACTGTTGCCTGCTTCTTCTGGACGTCATTTCCGGTGGTGATTTGTCGCGATGTGACGAACTATTTTCTGTATTCGCGCGACTTTCTGCGCGGAGCTTGCTTGAGGAAATATGACGGGTTGAGTGGGTGAGCTGTGGGAAGAGGGGTCGGGCGAGCGAATTACATGTATGTCCTCGTTTCTTTTCCGATTTTTGCTGGGAAAGTCGGGTCGGTGTCAGGAAGATCCTGTACCTACGGTTGATAGCGAGCACGAAAAATAATTGTACCATAGCTTCTTTCTTGTTCTGCTGTGAGCACTGGGAATTTTGTCGCGATCATCGCGTGAGAATATCGTTTTTGAATTTTCAACTGATGTTGAGCCCCCACGGGCTCTCAGAATTGTTTTTTTTCATTCGGAATTTTCCTTTGCAATTAGGACTTAAGCTAGGAATTTAGGCGCCTTCTGAATTTTGCTGCGCAGCGCTTCCTGCTTATGCACGTCTTGCCGCGACAAGATTTGGGTTCTGACTTCTGTTTGCACGTAACTGTCGTTTTGGCGGGCGCGATTGTAACTGTATCTTTCTTCCTTCTTGGTTTTCTCACCTTTGCCCGCCTTCTCCTTCTTCCTCGCCTCACGTACTCTGTTCTAATTGGTCGGAGCGCCTGCATGACCGGATCGATGCGTGGAGTGTGGCTACATCCCCCATGCAGCGGTCTGGCCATGCAGAAGTAGGCACTTCCTCTCCTCTCCTTTTTGTCCACCTGAGCTTAATCCCGTACCTTTCGCGCAGGCATGCATGCTATAAATTTCGCAAGCGCGATTAGTTGTCTCTCTAAGAATTTTGAGGTTAGCGCGATCAGTGAGGGTCGGCTAACAAGCAAGTTTTGGAAGGTGAGTGAGTACGAGAGTTGGGCGATCCGACGAGCTGGTGTCGGGTGTGCGGGGTTGACATGTGGGCCCGCGACGGACTGTGGCGCACGGGCAAACTTGGCTTGCATGCTCCAACCAAGCGGGGTGACAACTCTGTGTTGATGCGAGGCGACGGACTGCCCGCATCGGGAGCGCGGAGGGAGAGAGAGAGAGAAAGCAGTTGTGTGGGTGTGGGATAAGGTTCTTTTCTTTGTTGTTCCCTTCTTTTCCTCTGTCATCTGTATAATTTTGGATCCGGATATGGTCGATATTATCGCGGCCTTCTTTCGTAAATCGTCTCGAAGTTTTGTTGTTGCCTTTGCCTCGTATGAATGCATGAATGGATGTGAATTCTTCTTCATTAAAAACCTTTTCTGATTCCCGATCTTGTTTTGCGATGATGGTCTAATTCCCTCCTTTATCTGCATCTGATTGAAAACACCCGCTATGGATGCCTGAGTTCTTTTTGTTAGTCCTTGATTGTCAGAAAGTTGCCAAGAACGATGTGAGACATTGATTGTCATTTCCCCCTTCCCCCCCCCCCCCCTTCTTCTCTTCTCTCCTTTTCGTCACATGGATGGTATGGATACGAATGAAACATTTGAATCTCACTCTACCTAGCGTGAGTAGGATAGTTGCATATAGGATACGATCGTTATCACAACATAGGGAACCCGCTCAGGCGTACGGGCGCTTCTACATGAGTCGACTCATAATTTATTGAAAGGATGCTGGAAATCGAATTTATTAACCAGATATGGCCGAGGAAAGTTTCTTTTGGATCACCGATCGTGAAAGATTGAGGGATCCAGAGTACCGCGAGTACTGGGAAGGCGAACAACTAAGACGACGGGGAAACTTGAGAAACTCGGAATTCCCCTGTTTAACGGAGAACGACCGACTATGCGCGGGGGATTTCCACTAGGCTATCACTCGCGACCCGAGAGGCCCAGACTACCCAGATATGGAGAACACTCAATACTACATATCCCCGGGCTTTGTCGTTATCACTACCAGTTTCCCTCCCTTTCACCTCCTCCTCCCGTATCACCAGCTCACGGTGGAACCGTGGAATTCCATAGCTCGCTATTCGCCCCGCCCACCCTGCGAGGATTGTCTGTTGTACCAGACACGCCAAGCTTTGGGATTTATCCGCCGAACGCGAACCAGCTGAGCATCGGTTGCACCACCTCCGCTTGCGGACCGCCCCGTCGGATTCCGAAGCTTGTTACGAGCGACGCGGATAGCAATACGACCGTCGAACTAAGGACCAACCGCGGCGACGCCACTTGCAAAGGCCATAAGTCCCTTTTCCGAAGGCAGAGACGCCAGATACGATCCGTGCGCATCATTTGCACCATTGTCCCTAAAACTTGCCATAGGACATCTCAGTTCCGACGTGGGACTCCAGCCCCACTTTCCTAAAATCCTTGGCACACCCCTTTTTCGCACTTCCAGGCCCTCATCCCACTCCGATCAGGAAGTCGCGTTGGGCGTGAGGTTGGGCGTCACAGCAATGGTTGGACAGATGGCCTGGTTGTGCTACTCCTCTATCCATGGTGAATCTGCGGCAAGTGAAAATTTTGAAAATCATGGGGAGTTGGCGGCATGGTTGCACTTACTCACCACTATTTCACTTTCGCAGCAAAGTTAAACCACCAGTACGTTTGCCAGCCATTTTTTTGCTTCTTTTTTTTAACATCATGAGCGTGTGAGTGCCTGCTAGTGGAGTTGGTAGGAGCAAGTTCCACTAGCAAACCCCACAGGGTTGATGGCTCCATTCTATTGGTGGGCAGCTGCACCTGATGGAAACCGGGTCCAACATCCCTCTGGAAACATCTGCAAGGTTCAAAGTTCACATCTTTCCATCTGAATCTGGGAGTTTTTAATATTTGTAGTTCCCTTATGTGTTGTTGGTGGTTGAGATTGCAGTCTCCATGCTCGCATCCATCTTTGTTTCCGCCTTGGTTGTCTGAGACCTTTCCCTTCAAACTGTTCCAGTGGCGCCCTTCTCCTTGTCTGTCATCTTCCAGTTCAGAGTGTCTCTGTGTCTATTTTCTTCAGCTCCAAGAGTGCGATAGTTTGGCTGTCCTCAGTCTTTCGTCCCCCATTTGCTGTGTTTGTGGATGTCTGTTGTCATCGCCTTCAGACTGCCTCTGTGTCTTCCTTCTCCACAGGCAAGTCGGTGCCGCAGTATCTTATCTGGTTGCCTGGCACATCTGGCCTTGAGTTGGCTGTATTAATGGAGATGAGCTGGTGGAACTCTGTGGACTAGGTAAGGACAGGATAGCGAGGGGGGCCCAGGTGGCAGAAATAGGCATCGGAGATAGGCAGTTTACTAGAGTGAGTTTGTTTTTTTACCACCCATGGGATGAGGATGACATTCATATTCAGGTATGGCAGCCATTTTTCTCCAACATGGCATGCATGCAGCCGCAAGTTTCAGGGTTTAACCTACCGGAGCAAAATGGCTCACAGCATCAGTCAAAAGAAGCCCCCCGCCGATTCTTTTTTTTTTTTGTCCATGGTGTCGTAACCATTGGTTCTCGAATCAAGTCCCGGCCCTTGAGACATGGTATGCGACAAGGATGTGCACAGTAGAGGAATCAGGACAAAGAGAGCAGGAAGAGAATGAAATCCGGAAGGGAAGGTGCGGGTAAGAAAAAGAATGGTAAGGCTTGAGGAAGTTGAAAAGGGTGGAGGGGAAGGGAGGACGCGGCTAGGAAGGAAAGGCGACAACCCAAACGTCTGGCCACGAATGAACCAGGGTCTAAGTTCTAAATAGTTGGGGCAGTAGGAATCGTAGGAAGAAAGGACTCTGATCCGGCTGCACATCACTAAGGGAGGACTGGGGCAAAAAAAATAAAGGGGGGGGGGGGGGGGGGGATGGGGTAAGGAAGTAGGCGTCTTTCTTCAAAGCTCAAACAATGTCTTAGGAAATAACAGTTGGCTTGTGGGGGCAAGACTGGGGTTCAGGCCCTCGTCATTTGCTGAAGCAACCCCTTAGGCTGCTTTGCTTGTTCGTCCGACTACCTCCGTCCTCGTTGGATACCTTCTACTCTAGTATTTATAGGCGTCATCCCTCCGCCTTGAATCACTCGAGGAACAGGAAGTTTGACACAGTAGCTATGGATAAAACTTATATTGATGCCGCCGACTCTCGAGCCATGAGAGCCAACTGTCTAGATACAGTTAGAAGTCGCTTCATTCAAGACGTTTGTGGCCTTCCACCAATGGATCGGAGCATTTCTACTTCGATCATCCTCGCGTAACCCTTGAAGACCTTCTTCGTTCTTGATAGAAATGAAGAAAGTCTCATCAGAGCAAGCGAGGCTAGCTTGCTTCGGGGCTTAAATCTGGATGCAATCAGAGCTGCGAGAATGCTAATCCAGGGCAGGCACATGTGCCGAGATGAGGATACACTAATCAATTTCTTTGCTAACAGAGCTTTCTGCAATTTTCGCTCGCAAATTTTGGATGGATCCTTCTACATCTTTGATCTAGAGTATTGGAGAGAGGCGCTGACGAACTTGAATATGGTTGGATCCTTTGTCCTAACTTCTTTCTCGATTAGGTATTCTAGATCCCTTATCGATCTGTCACAATTTAAGTTCGATGATGTAGCTCTCAGCCAGAACTCCTACTGGGAGTTTCGGAAGCTGGTCAGTTCGGCTCTTTTCCTAGCGCTAGGTTTCTTTCTGAGGGAATGTGGCCGAAATCCCATAGATTACAGCAAACTCGCGGCTTCTTGTGGATCTAATCGTTAGCTGGGATCCGGAGGATCAGAAGATGACCCTAGCTAGAAGTTTCCTACTCTGTGAGGTATCTCGCCCTCCAAGGGATGAATTTGCAAAGTTTGAGCTCTCAACATGCATGTCCTCCGGGGCGAAAGCCTGGATCACCTTTTTTATGGTTGATCTGGCGGGAATGAACCACCATTGGGCACTTACGAAACATGGTTACAGCGCACTGAATCAGCCTGAAGATGAAGACAGACACCTCGTCAACAAAATGTCCTACGGCGTCTCTCGACTTACTCTCGCAGTCTCGGAAAGGCCTTAAATCGCGAACCGACTCACGTGAGGTTACTTGGATAATCCGGCGAGATCAATAGCCAACTCCGTGAAGAAGGGTGAGATGCGGGAAGAAAGAATAGCAGCAGGGCGGGAAAGGAGTATGCAATCCAAGAAGGAAGGTGCCAAGTCACCATTCGACACTGCGGAATGTCATCACGGGCTTCTTCACTCGAAATTAATAGATGCGCTACTGGCAAAACATAAAGGGACCACTTGGCAGCCTTCTATAAAGGAAATCTCTTCTCGCTTAAGAACGCGAACGATTGTCATCAATTCGTGAGCAGCCAAAGTGCGGCGAGACTGCCCTGCGCTAGCAGCTGCAGGATAACGCCGCAGGCTCTTGCCAGGCTGCTGCCCTCCATATCAGCGGTCCGAGGTCCACCATAGTCCAGTTTCTAGTTAGAAGGGGGGGGGGAAGGGGAGGAGGAAGGGGGAGATCGATAAAAACCAAGAAAGTCAGATCGCATGAATTTTGGGAAGGAAGGAGTTTCTCCTCGCCTTACCGGGATGTTTCCGAGACAAAAGAGGCAGGGAGAAAAGAGGAGGAGGAACGAAAACGACCCTAGTTTGCGGCGAATGCGAAGACCAGTCAAGCGGGAATTCGGCAAGTCTTAGCAAACTGTAAATCGGTGGTGTGTCGAAATGAAGGAGCGTAGGCTAGGGATGAAGAATCGTTCATGTAAATACATTCGGTTCTAGTTGAATCTACTATTTCCTGCTTCGCACTATTAATAGTACTAGTTAAGAAGGGAACAGGGAGAGGTTGGACTAGGGAGGGCGCTCTTCCCCAGCTTATATGCAGCCCATAGGGACAGCTCCTCCAAGCGCTCATAAGTTTCTTATGTAGCCTGGTAGAATTACAATATCATCCTAAGGCATTCACCAAAGTTTCAGGAAGCCAGCCATTCGTGCTAGTAGAATCCCAATCAGTGGAACTGGAGGTAACTATGTCAGTATAATCAAAGGTGACTATGCCTCTTTAAGCAGATGTTAAAAAAAAAGGGGGGGGGGGGGAGGACGCGACTATGTTGGAATTGACTAATTGAGTCAAGCCATATGTATCAATTATTCGACACCCTGCCTCCTTAATGCTCTCCCCTGACAAGAAGCAAAGTTTTGTAGAAGAGTCGTACAACGCACCTCTCTTTGGAATGCTTCTCAATTTTCAATTGCACTTTTGAGTAAGAAAAGTTTCGACTAACTCTTCCAAAATTGCTCGGTACAAAAATTTTGCACTTTGTCCAACTCTTCCTTTTAATAGAAAATGTCGCTTTTGTGACGTAGCTTGCGTGGGGGGGAGGTCGGGCGAAGTAGATGAAGACAAAATCGATGGGAAAACGGAGGCTCTAATTCCCTAGCGCTACCTTGTCTCTTCCACTTAACGTTTTTGCATATACGAAACTTACTAACATGACAGGTGATCTGGCAAGGTCTGTACCAAGGCGGTCACTGTTGTTCATACTTGTTGTTTTTCGAACCTCATAAGATGTGCATATCTTTGACAAACACTACCTGTTAGATCTTCCACAATCTTGTTTTCCTCACTTTAAATCCCAGCACTATGACTCATTCAAAAAAAATAAAAATAAAAAAATAAATCTAAAAATAATAATTATAAAAAAAGTTGGAAGGAATGTTTTTTCCTAATAATTCAAAGGCAACGTCGCTAGAACTTGGTCATGTCGATGCAAGGGAGGAGCGAAAGGGGGGGTTAAGATTTTGGAAGGGCAAGAAGGAAGAACCAGGCTTGTGAATTTCTCAGTTGTGTGTCGTCACGGGGTCGAAACTCTATCTTGTTGCAAACAACCATACTTCAAAGTCTACTGTAGGTGTACTCAGCCCTTAATCTCCTACCAAAGGTTGCTATCGTCTTACCTCGAATACTAAACGGAATGTTGAATTTCAATCTCGAAAAGAAGGATTAGGCACTACTTCTCAAAAAAAAAAAAAAGGAGGAGGGAAGAAAGGCAATTATGAACTCATTTACCCTCTCAGCAAACCTTGCAATCCGAAAAAAAAAAAGGGGGGGGGAAAGTATATCACATACAATGTTACTCGGCAAAGGCCTAAAATTGGCGATACCAGTAGTGCGCGACAGAAGGAAAGTTAGGTATTTTACTCTTTTAAGGTAGTGTCAACGGATCTAAGGCCAACAAAGCAGCAATCGAGCCAATAGCTGGATGTATCAAACACTTGATGCCACCGAGCAACGAACTTATTTAGAATCTTGAAACTTGTTCTCACATGCCCATATGCGGCGGCCCAAGCTGCATTAGTGACAGCAATGGTACCAGCAGAGGCAGTTGAAGCGGTGAAAGCAATCTTGCAGCACCATCAGCGGCAGTCGCAGCGATAGAAGTCATAAAAGTACCAGTAGAAATGGCACAAGGTACCAGCAGCAAATAGAGGGTGCAGTGGCAGCAAAAATAGCAACTTGCAAAATAAGAGGAAATGTTGGCAATAGAAGCAATAGTAGAAAGAGCACCAGCGGATCATGCAACTGCAAGGACCAAGGAGTTGGTGTGGCGGCGACAAAAGTTGGCAGCAGCAGAGGNAAAAAAAAAAAAAAAAAAAAAAAAAAGCAGGAGAAAACTTCAACCTTTGTAATTCTACCAAAACCAAAACCAGTGCAGACGGGTTTTTGAACTCTGCAAAATTGTTGTGTTGGGTCTTGTGAACTCAAAAATCAACCCGACAAATAGATCAGCTGGAATGTTCTTTTTTGTTAAACCCGTTAATCTCGGTATACAATTCATAACAATATTCAACACATTTATTTATTAACTTCATCATAAACCAAAGGTTCCCGATTATAAAATTGCTTCATCTGCATAAGTCCAAATTAAAAAAAAAAAAAAAAAAAAAAAAAAAAAAAAAAAAAAAAAAAAAAAAAAAAAAAAAAAAAAAAAGGCGAAAGGGGAGGAGAAGGATACCAATAAACAGTATACTCGGTAACTCATATTGCCTATCCTTCCGATTTTAGGAATTTTGTTGATGATCAATTTCCCTAAGCCCTGAATTCTGATTTGAGAACTGATATCATGACTAATACAAATCCCAAGTCGGGAAGTCTTCCATGTAACTCAAGCCGGGCTCATCTCAATCCCCTGCATTTTGTGGAAACATTTTTGAAATCAGTTATCTTGAAAGTATGAATTTAGACCCAGTTTTCAGTTTCCTGAATCTTCAAAAAAAAAAAGGAGAGGGGGGGAGGGTGTACTCGTACCACTATTTCAACCTGGTTTTCATAAATCCATTTCAAAAAAAAAAAAAAAAAAAAAGGGAAGTGGGGAATTTTCAAAAGAAACGGTAGCCTGAAACGAATACCCATGCAAGAAAATAAGGTTACCCAGTGACAATAATAGAAGTCTCGTTGTGCGGACGGGACATATCATCACTTTCAGCAAGGCACCTACCCAGGTCGAATCCACACAAGATTAGGAAGATCATAACTCAAGTCTATTTTATAAGCAAGGCGGTCTTCTTCAAGGAATGGGCGCGGTAGTAGACTACAAGGGGGGGAAGAGAGAAAACCCTACTTTTAAGGATTAGTTGCAACCATGAGGTAGAAGATGATCAGTCTGCGAAATTGGTTGAAATACATAGAGCAATACTCCTTCGCAACCAATGTCTTAGTGTTCCCTTCTACAAAAAAAAAAAAAAAAAAAAAAAAAAATCCCGACATATGTAAAAAAAAAAAGAAAAAAAAAACTTAAAAAAGAGGAACGAACAAGAATAGGAATTGATCCCTCCTTCGAACTATACCTATCATGAGTGAAGGTTGATTTGGGCAGTCATCCAAGAATGCAATCTGTTGGTAACTCAACTCCCCTACCAAAGCAATCCTTGCCAAGCTGATCTTGGCAAAATATATTATATATTTATATACATATATATGTATATACATAAAAATTTATTTTCATATATATATTTACTTATATATATGTATATATATACATGTATTGTATACATACACGTATTCGTATATACTTATAAGTCTGTGGCAGTCTTAAGTCTGCGGTTGTGCATAAATATACCCAAGTCTGAATACTCATTTAATATTTATCCTCAAATTCACGTAGAAACGTCGTACTAATCGCAGTTGAGGCAACACTAGCAGTTGTACTAACTATGGTTGTGTTAGAGGTAGAAGTAGCAACAAGCAAAATTATGTAATTTAATAGCATTAAATTGGATTTCGTACATCTACTAGTGATCCATACATATGAATTTATTATCGTATGGCAGCAGTGATAGCAGCGATAGCGGAGACGGTAGTAGCAAGCAGTAGCAATACCAGCAACTGCGGCAATTCGTAAGAATAACCATGGTTAAGTAGTTACATCAATAAAAGCAGCAGCAACTGCGTTAGTCATAAGAAGCAGTATCACCTGCACTGCAAAAATGAGGGAAGTAGCTCGAGTAAGTGGCAGCATTAGGACCAACTTTTACATGAATAACGAACGTCGTAAGCAAACAAAAAAGATCTTGTATGCCGCAATTCATGAGTTGTGGTTAGTCCCAACTCGACCTTAA
>BFEA01000092.1:396638-411428 GCA_003427395.1 Chara braunii
CACACACACACACACACACACACACACACACACACACACGAGTGTGGTAGTGTATATTTCCACATAGTAGCGTTAGATTAATTCGTTTTTTAGTATTTTATTTATTTACTTATTTATTCATTTATTTATTTATTTATTTATTTTATTTATTTTGTTTTATCTCATCGATTTATCCCGAGGTACGCCGTATGATTGGGGGCTTATCTATTCTCGTTTCCGCTCCACGTCGTCGTCGAGTTGTCGTCGTCGTCGTTCATCCGGTCAGGTAAGCTTTCTCTTTTTACCTCTTCTTTTCTCCTTCTCCCTTCTTCTTCTTCTTCTTCTTCTTCTTCTTCTTCTTCTTCCTTCTTCTCCTTTTCCCTTCTTCTTCTTCTTCTTCTTCTTCTTCTTCTTCTTCTTCTTCTTCTTCTCCTTCTTCTTCTTCCTCTTCTTCTTCTCCCTTCTTCTTCTTCTTTTTCTTCCTATACTACTTCTTTTCGCGCCCGGCCGTCTTCTTCCTTTCCGCTATCCCGCTCGTCACCTCCGCTGCTCGTTGTTTCTCATCTCGCTATCTCCTCAGCCCCTCGCGCATCTCTCCGCCTCCCTGTTCGTGATATCTCCAGGCCTGCCTCCCGCGCGATCTTGCCGGTTTAGCGCATGCATTACCCCCACGCTCGCTCAACCTTCGCGCTCGCACTCCCTCATGCGATCTCCTCTGCTCTGCTCTCTCTCTCTCCTACTACTTCGAGCGGCCATCTCCCCTGCTCCCCGCTGCTAACTTTTTGTCTGCGTGCGCTCCTCCCGTCATGTTCGTGTGTCGAGCACTCAGCCCGAACCCGCCGGCCAGAGTGTCGGGTTGCTATGTCTGGGGCCGAACAGATTTCGTCGAAACGAATCTGTCCGCCTTTTCTATGTAGATTCACTACAGTGAATCTTTGAAAATTTGTAGTAGTTATTGAATTAGAGAAAGTAAAAAAAAGAAAAAGAAAAATAATAATAATGAAATTATAAAACTTTAATAAAATAAAATCGAATCTAACTAACTATCTTAGCCTGCCAAGTGGCATCCCCCGTTACAACAGAGGCTCACGTTCCAACTAACCTACTAAAAACAACTAACTCCTAATTCGAAGGTCGCGGGTTCGAGTCCTGGCCTACCGAACACGGATAAACAAAAGATAAAGCTCCCTACAAAAAGGAGCTAGCTCAGCGGTGGACTGGATTCAATCCCTGCTTCCATCACCTAACATTCATATGCCTGAACCTACTGAGCTAGCTCCCACTTCAGGTAGAAGGGGAGCAGCTCTATAGAAGGGGAGCAGCTCTACTATATATATAGTAGCGGGGCTCAGTCCAACCAGCGGCCTGAGCCCGTTCTAGCCTGTACGTGTGCGCACCCTTGCTGGTTCGCGTGTCTGCCTGTGTGCTCGCCGGCTTGAGTGTGTGTGTGACCAACAAGGGCACTTGATGGACCGGTAGGCCCGAAGGGCCGGTACTTAGCCGTGGCCGCGACATTGAGGGTCGCGGCGGGGTAAACACTCAAGTGCCGGAAAAAAGGTCCGTAACAGCTAAGAGCCGCGGAAAATACTCAAGTAACAGGTGGGTCTGTACCACACCAAGTAGTGGTAGACGCGTAGGGAACCGATCGCCGAGCAGAAGAAGACAAAAGTTGGCACTTTTTGAGGCCCGGTACTATTAGGTAGGCGGGTACTAGGTCAAGTGGTCTCAGTCTAGACCCTTTGCGGACGATATCAGAACATGCAACGGTGTCTCCTTCTGCAGAAGGACGAAGACACCGGTCGCTATGGTAGTCATGCGGTCAGGAAGTCACCTCCCCAGGGCGACTCCCTTTCTACATACGGGAGGCTGAGTTAGAGCCTCAACCTCGCTTACGGTGCACTAGTAAGGATAAAGGTACCGCTCGAGCAAACGTCAACAATCGGGCGCTACCTCAACCTCGATAATCATACACCAATAATCGCTCCGGTCATACGATCGGGCGCGTATTAATTTATTATGACTAATGTACTGATGATTAAGTCTCAGCGTACATCGTAGATCTACTCGTCATAACATGAACTCTGTCGACCCCTCAACCTCTTTGGTCGAAGGGTATTACTGCAGATCCTAACCTTCACAGCGCGCGTCATAATAACGCGCGCTCATACTCTCGAAATTTTCTCGCCAATTCGCCCCGACCTTATTGGCCGAGGAATTCGTTTCGAGTGTCACGCTCAAGCGTGCACACTCTTTCCATTTCAGACTGTCGTCGTCACGGTAGTCGACGTCGTCACTGTGTCGAATGCAAAAGCATGGCCAAATACCCTTGTAAGGGTATTTGGTCCGACAGTATTCCGGACCCCATTAAGCGACGTCCCCGTCGCTTGGAGAACTATATGCAAATAAAAGATGTTTTCTGACTAGAAAATCGTCAAATATGAATCCTAGAATGAAATGTGGTTTCAGGATTGACGTCGTCACCTCACTTTTCATTATTACTGTCGGGATTTTAACCCGGGTTTCCCACATAAAATAAATTTAATGACTCGAAGTGGGGATACTTGATCTGTACTACAGTACACGAAATAGTTAAGTATGACAACGCACCTTTTATTCCCCCCCACCCTTAGTCTTTGGCCCAGGTATTCGTTGGTTGTTTTCAGGGTCTGTGTCCGCGTGCGAACTCAACCCGTCAAACGCGGGTCCTAACCGAGACCTTGGGTGTTCAACTCTTGATATTAAAATCCAAAGTTGTCTGTCGTCCTGCCCGAAGTCTAATACAGGAGGACAACGGTCTCCATCATGACCCACCACAGTCCTGCTGATCAGGCCGGAGCTGCGGCCCTCTGTGTTGTTATATTAACAGTGGTTCCCGTATTGGTTACGCAATAACGGGTAAATCCTCCTATCCTGGGTTTTACCCAGTTTCTAGACCTAACTCTCGACCCCTGTAGTAACTACCTGAGTTGATTCCCTCACTAGGGAGTCCGCCCTTCAAGTCTCAACTCTAGGCCAAAACCAGAAGGTTCGCTGCCTGGTTATACTTGGTCAGCAGCCAACGCTAAGAATTACGTCCCAACGATGCCAATTTTCCACCATCGGCTTGGTAATTTATGCCCTCAGGTTAACCCTTGGGGTGGATTAACGATGCTTTTTAAATAAACCAAATAAATGAGATAATAAATTGAGCATTCGTCAGGTTGTCACTCAGGGTTTTGTCCTCCAAGTCTTTGATCATAGCTCGGTAACACACCTCGGGGTCATTTGTATTATATAAAAAAACCATTATTTTTAAAATAAATATTTGTTGACTCTTTGCTTGTCTGAAACCACCAAAACAAACATCTCATTCAAAGAAAAAATGATTGCAAAAGGTTTTCACTCATTGAAAAAAGTTTGTCCATGTCGTGGCATGTTTTTTTCAAACATATAATCAATCCTTCCAATATTTTGGTCATACAACCTTTTACTGACTTTCACACAAAGCACTGACCCGCCCGTTCCTCTACCACCACCTCTAGGCCTCAGATGAGTCCAACAGTAATAGACAAAGGGAGATACTGACTTACAAAAGACTCAAACCATAGACAAGGATTCACTCACAATGTGAAATTGTTTGTGGTCACCAACTCATCCCTTTTGGACACATATATAAATATAAAGTATGTTAACATGAGTCAGACTTGCGACTCATTTCTCTTATCCGCATACTTATCCTCTAAATATTCATGTATTTTCTCATACTATCATCTACTTTAAACCTTTATCCTATCAGAACTCTCAAGGAGAAGAAATTTTTCCCCCTTTCAGACTGCACTCGACTCATCCATGTTCTCTCTTACCCAACAAAACACCTCAATTTATCTAGGAGTTTATACATCTACTTGTCTTTGATCTTAAGAAAGTGATGGTTAACAGCAATATCCTATCGTGCACCGCACTGTCATCCTCGGATTATCTGTCAAGTGATGGCCACCAACCTTCCACGTACGTGAAACTTAGTCATTCCCAACTTAATGTACCTTACTAGTATCTTACAATCATCCTTGAAGTACCATTTTCTCGTGCCAAAGAAGCATTCACTCCTGACCTCATTGCTTCTTGCCTTCTTCTGCTACCTCTAGGTCCTACTTTCATAGACAAACGCCTAGTAAAACCTCTCATCACTTTACAGAGTCTCTCCTTCCTTCTATATTCTTTCCGAAAGGTAATATTCAAACCATACCTTACTACCATTGCTAACTTCCAAACGCCTAAGACTATTCGAAGCAGGTCATAATAATATATTGCGATAGTAATGCATTTGCAATTTCTGAGGTCATAAATCATTATAATGATTGTTACTCATAGTGGGGATATATTGTCATAGTAATCACAATAATTAATAATTATAATAGTTGAGTAAGCAAATGCATACATTGGTGATGACGAAAAATTTATAGTATCTGTTGCGATTATAGACAATAGTCTTGCTATAGTCGATAAATTTTTTAATGATAAATGCTTTTGGATGCAAATATAATGAGAGTACTACATTCTACTCCCCAGGCTTTGACAGGAGTATATTGTGTCAAGGAGCAATGTAATCCTCTGAAAGGGATAACATCTTAAGCTCTCGAACCTCGCTCAAGGACCAAACCTCACTGCTTCACCATCCGATTCCAGTATCCATCCCTTGCAGACTCTTGTCAATTAGTAGACAACCTCACCGTACATCGTGACGTTCTAGGATGACATATCCCTTCACGTGATGATAAACCTACTTGACACAAGATAGTTGGGGAATCACCCCCTACCCCCTTGCGGCATGCAATAGTTGTCTCCATCATAGACCATAGTCTAACAAGTTGCAAACACTTTTCTCCTTCTCAATAGTAATGTAGTCACCATTCCTCAAAGGGTCAGGTGACAACACCCCACTATGGACCAGGAACATAGTTCCGGCGCGGGTCTCACTACTACCTTAGAAGACGGATTTATAGCTCCTTCAAGCCATCTGTCACGGAAAGGATAACTTAGGATTGTAACTCCCCCAAGGATAGATTCTACACATTGACCACCTGTTAAGAGAATTTCTTCTCCAAAGGAGTCGGTCACTTCATTCACCCCCGAACCCGCGTCGGACGTGGATTCTGCGTAGCTTCACTATCCTTTATAGGAGAGTAATCCAGATGTATGAACTTAAGTGAAATAAACATAGATAAATAGCGAAATTTGATTAACTCAGACGGATGAATTTAAGTGCATAGTGTAGAATAAATAAACTCCGGAGATAATTTAAACAATTATCCATGAATAAATGCATAAAATAGACTGACATGAATGGATAATTTTTAAAAGGATAACCTCAAATGAATGATCTCAAGAGAATGGATTTAAGCGCTTAGATTCAACTTAGATGTATTCAAGTAGATGGTCTAGGGTGGATGAGTTTAAGCAACTATCCTCATGCCTGAATATAGCCATCAAGTTTATCATAACAAGATGGTTTGACACCTACTTCCTCACTACCTCACTGACTACACTTAGGATTACGTGCCTTTTCTTGTAAGCTTCTACAGTTGACATAATAAGCTGCTTTATCCGTTTTTTCGCCTCTTTTCTGTGGATTTGCCATACTTCTGACTAAACAGGCCTCCACCCATAACTTTGTTCGCAAGTACAGTCCTTAGACTAACAAAGTCTAAATGAGTCAATTCACATGAACGAGTCACGTAGTCAATCCACTTCTATTGTTCCTTTATTCCCCATCTCACTTGTCTTATACTTCAAGTTTCTAGTCTGATACATGCTTAAATTAACACATTACCACCTTCTTTTACTTCTATCTCCTGGCTAAATCACCGGACTCTACTTATTGACAATAAGTACCATATGCAACTTTCACCTATCCTTGCCTCCTAGGGTCACTCCCCTAGAGATCCTGACATCTTTCTCGCTACATTTGCTCATCCTTAACTCCTTCACAATCCTTGACTCTATTAAATGCTCGTTCAATGCTTCATATAACTTTCTTGTACAGCGAGTAGGAGAACAACCTGCAAATCCCTGCTTGACATAGCAAGATTATCACAAGGGAGATGCCCAATCTCCAGTTCGGATGACGCGGACCGAGAGATGACAGAAGGATCAAGAATAAGAGGCGTTGACTGGAACTCTAGTTGGTAGGAGTAAGAAAGGACGTTCAATTGTTTCGTTCTTGAGCAGAGGAAGAAGGCGATGGACAAGATCCGAAGCGACGGCGGCCTGGTGACTCACAACGCAGAGGTGAGGTGCCGTAATGCCTCTCACATTTGTAATACAACATCTTCTCCGGAGACGGGGTATGCTCACTCCACTAGTCGTGATGCCTACGAGCCTCTACCCCTTTTTCCTTCTGTTCTAGCCCTTCATCTCCCTTTTTTCAATCCTCCCACTCTTTGGTCAAATCTATAGACCTCTCGGCGGTCTTCCCTTACCTTCCACTTCTTCCTCTCCCGGTACCAGTCCACGACCTTTGAGTGTCATATTAATGTGAGGACAATAATTAGATAAGAGTGTCTTTTAAGGTTATCTGACCCAATACCCTTCGTATTTGAAAGATTCTAGATAATCTCAGGTTACCGTCAATGGAATACTTCTCCTTTCACTCTCTAGGGCGATCATTGTCACAAGTTCTCACTGACAGTCGCCTTACTTCTACCACCTATTTGCTCATAGAACCTATTCTATTCTATAAATCCCTAAGTGGTTTATATGCAATGACCACTCTTACGTAATCCCTACTCAGAATCCTTGATCAAACTATATCCTGGTAAGTAGATTAGAGTTATCGTTTTGCCTAGATCATCGACATACCAAACCCGAGTTCGTTCACTGAGGACCTCGGCTAGGAAGCGAGATCCCCGGCAACGGTGCCACCTGTCGCGCGCGGCGGTCCCACACCCAGACGCAAAGTAGCTTTTGTGTCGGACCTCACGGTCGTGTCACGCAGAAGTTTTTTTGTCACTTTACACAATACCAACTCCGACCGTGCGCGCGTGCTATATTTCTCGCGACTCCCTACGACAGGTTAGGATCTCGCGAGGTACAACATTACCTTCACATGCGGGAGTTGTCACCATCCCTTAGGTGGGCATATCCCTTCTGAGGTACTGACCCACGGATGAAGGCTTTTACATGCAATCGCAGAGGTAGGCCAGCCCAGGGCGTTTCTCGATCGCTGTAGCATAGGCATATGCGCGGTAAAACGCCTTAGGACTGACCCGTACGTCGTGCCCCGTGGTACTATCTCCCCGGACCGACTATCTAATCAGGTCGACTTTCTCGGACAATCTTCCACGCTTAAGTAACTATGACAATGACTCTATGTTTCCTTTGTTGACCTTATGAAAATGCCAGAGTCAAGCCCTTAGTAATCTCTCATTCTTCTCAAAAAAAAAAAAAAAAAAAAAAAAAAAAAGTCCCAGACGAATGACTTCCTAGGTACCGACCAGCCTACGATCTCACTCATAGATATATATATATATAAGTATGTATGTAATATCAGGGGAATTGGATGAGCGGTGGACCTCACTTTTCACAATTGTTGTGTCTGTTGTCCAATTATCCAAAGTGATTCCAAATCCAGAAGATGCAAAAAAATCACATACACGCATACAAATGCAGGCACAGAATGCGATTTGGACAACTTTAGGTGTAGATACAGGAGGAAGATGTAAAGCGTCAACCTTTAACTCATTTATAGCAAGTCACCCACGCCCCAAAACCTTGAAAGCAATATTCATTCCTTAACCTGACTCCTTTTACCCCTGCCCTTCACATTTTCAAAAACCTCTGAGTGTGATTTGGACAACTTTAGGTGTAGATACAGGAGGAAGATTTATCTATTCCCTTCTTAGGTCTTGTCTTAGGTGTGGGTATCAAGCCATGTGGAAGTTGAGTCGGAATTATACCGACCTGTTATCCAGAGATAACAGAATTTGCAGTTTCTTATGGATTTCTTCCGTAGTCCTCTCCAATAGTCATGAACCTGTAAACACAACATGATCCGAAAGAATCTCAGCGTCCTCTCTTTGGGTCCTAGAAGATATCGTCTCTAGACTTGTGACCCAAAGTTTTGTGCATATTGTCGACCTACTGCCTAACTTTTACCTTGATCTAATTGTCAATCCGCTGCCCAGCCGGTCCAGGCGACGAATAAAGTTCATTCTTCGCCTCTTCGTTCCTGCGGTTCCTACTTAGTTTCCCTCTTTTTATGAGCCCCATGTCCCTAACCACCACAAGCAATACCATTCATTCAATTCATAAAGGGATCATCTGATAGAGTTCAAATCAGAAGTTCAAAGGGTGATAGGCCTCTCTGAATCAAGATCTCACTTTACCCTCTCGGTAGAATCAGAGATAGTTAGTTAGGACCGAATAATGCAGATTGTGGAGAAAGTTATTGGTGGTATGGCAGACCGTTCCGGATATATCCACTTGTTACTGGAGCATGTTTGACAAAAGGAAAACCTTGTGGGTCTTGGCCCCTGTGCGCTGAAGCACACTTAGCGGCAGGCTTGTCCTATGGTTAGTCACTGATAAGGCACGTATCCCTGAAACCTTGTTACTCTTATGCCAGACTAGTCACTGATAAGGCAGGCTTTCCCTGCTACTCTTATCACTGGTCAGTCATCAATAACGCAGGTATCCAAGGATCCTTGCTACTCTTATCACTGACAGAGTGCTAGGATGTTTACTGATAAGGCAGGTATCCTTGAAACCTCGCTACTCTTATATCAGACTAATCACTGATAAGGCAGGTTTTCCCTGATTCTCTTATCACTGGCTAGTCCTCAATAAGGCGGGTGTCCAGGGATCCTTACTACTCTTACCACTGAAAGAATGTTAGATTGATCAATGATAAGGCAGGTATCCTTGAAACTTCGCTACTCTTATATCAGACTAGTCACTGATAAGGCAGGCTTTCCCTGCTACTCTTATCACTGGCTAGCCATCAATAAGGCGGGTGTCCAAGGATCCTTGCTACTCTTACCACTGACTGAATGTAAGGCCCATCGGAGGTAAGGAAGTCTTTTTTCATGGAGCCTTACTACTCTTATCACTGGTTAGTCGTTGATAAGGCAGGTTTCATAGTCCCTGCTACCCTTATCATGCGACCAGTCACTGATAAGACGGGCTTCATGTGACCGATAAGCGAGGGAATACTGTTAGGAGTACACCCTCTTCATGTCCATCACATCTCAAAAGAAACATTCACATACCTAGACAACAACTCAGCACTTCTCGTTTTCGCCACGTTTTACCAGCATCAGTTATACATTCCCAGACAGATCATGCTTCCCTTCCCTAACCCAAGCATCATTGTTTGTTTTCCTGTCCCCGGATTTAGCCCTGGAGGATCTCTGACTCAAAGTATTCACTCCTTCAGTATTGTCACGGGCAGTCCCCTGAGGTTATAGGTGTAGGGTTTAGGGTTTAGGGTTTAGGGTTTTGGTAGAAGCACACATACCTCACTGTTCCCTGCCTCCAGAGTTCCGCCTGAACTCCGGCAGAGCTTCCGCAATCGCCCTGTCACTGAACTGCGTTTGAATTGACCGCGTACGGAATAGGAGTCTCTTGTGCTTGAGCCTTGATTGAATACCATCTCACATTTCGATACCAGAAAAGGATTGGTGAAAAAGGGATCAGACATAGGAAAAAGCAGAGGAGATTGGGCGAGATGGAAGTTGTCATGTTTGACGATAACTCTCCTCTCTCTGCCACCTCGCCCTTTTCCAATCTCCGACTCCCAACTTAGTACGTAATGTCAAATGTCAATAATAATAATAATAATAATAATAATAATAATAATAATAAGAAGAAGAAGAATAATAAGAATAACAATTATGATAATAACAAGGAATTTGATCGATATTCAAACCTTAGTTGTGAGATTACACAGGCGTTTGAATAATTGTATAGAAGCAGCAAGTATCATAGCTCTTGCGTATTTCAGCCAAACAGAGAAATACAATGAAGTAGTGAGCCAAAGCTCAAGTCCTCAGGCCCATGTCAACTCCAATGCCCCAGCCTACTTCACTCCACAACTCTACTTACAGTCTCTTTCTTCTCTCTTTCTTTGTCTCCCTTGCTGTACGTATGTCTCCTTCTCTTTGTGTCACTGTGTACCACAGTCTGCGCGTGGCTATGTTGGTGACCGCATATTGTGTGTTACCTTGCTTGCGTGACTATCACGGTGTCATTGTGTGTGCACGTACCTGTTGTGCGGCTATGCCACTGTGACTGTGTATCCGTGTCATTGAGCATTTGTCAGTGTATGCCGTGAGTATGCGCGTCTTTGGGTATCTGTGTGACTGCGCGAATGTGTATTTGTCCCTGTATGTCTTGAGTCTGTGTGTCACAGCGCCTGTCTTCACTGTGCCACAGTATCTGCGCAACTGTGTATCCATATTTCTTGTGTCACCGTGCAACCATATGATCGTGACCATGTATGTGACAGGGTCTGTGCGTGTGTTGTCACAATGCATTGTCTATTCGTGACCGTCACAGTATCTGCGTGTGTGTGTCACTGTGAGAGTGCGTATTTCCATTGTGTGTTACTGTTTTGTTGTTGTGTGTGAGTTACAGTGAATGTGTGTGGGTTTACCGTGTCTGTCACAGTCTGTATCCCTCTGTATGTCTGTGTGATCGTGACTGAGTGGGTCACAGATTCCACGAGGTTGTAACTCTGCGTGTGCCCCAGTGTGACTGTTTGTTCGAGCGTGGGCGTTACTACGTCCGCGTCACTGCATATCACAACCTGAGTGTGACTGCGTAGGAACCCGTGCACCGTGTGTCACCTCGCACTGTGTGCTCTTGTGACTGTGTTCGCGTCACTGTGTGGCAGTGTGACTACATGATTGCGTCCGCGTGACTGTGCGGATGTGCCCGAGTCACCGAGTGGTTTGTGTGTTCACCGTATGTTTTGCGCACTGTATTCTCGCTGTGCACCGTGTGGTACCGTGTACTATATGTCTGTGCACTATGCATATGACACCGTGCCTGTTCCCGTGTTTATGCGTGTGACACAGTATGACTGTATGTGTGACTGTCCCCGTGTGCCACGGTGTCTGTGTATGTATGTTCTGTATGCGTGTCACTGTGTAAACGTATGTCACAGTATCTCTTTGTCACAGTATATGTGTGGTTCACTGTGCGTTACAGTGCCATTTGCCTGTCCCACTGCGTCTGTGTGTCCATATGTCACTGTGTGACCGTGAGTGTTACTGTGACTATGTGACTGTCACAGTACCTGTGTCTGTCCAGTCTGTTTGTTGTCTGTTGGTTTGTTTGTCCGTCAGTCGTAGCTCCGTGTAGATGTAGCATAGTTGTGTGTATCTGTCCAGGTCGGCGGGATGTTGTATGTGCACTACCCTTGCGTGATCCATTGTATGTGCGAACAGAGAGTTGTTCGGGCGCTGAGTCGCCGTAGTCTTTGAAAGTGAACCCGTACCCGGGTTCCCATATCTCTGAGTTTTTAGCGGGCGCATGGCGCCAGTCTACTGTGCTGCCGTTCTCATGCATGAAAAGGGTGAATAAAAATAATAGTAGTAATGATAATAATAATAATAATAATAATAATAATAATAAATGCAAGGGACATGAATGAGGACGAACCACAGAAATCCAAATCGCAGAATCCCATTGATGTCCAAGTTGTCAAAGCAAGAGTAGATAGCACAAGGGAATTGAGTAACCATCCATTTGAGAACGAAACAGCAGAATCTTGAGTCAATGTCCAAGCCCAATCGGGCAACATCAACAGCATAACCCAGTGTAGCTCTCTCTTTTGAATGGCATCAGGAGCTCTTTCTACTCTACAACCTATTGCTACAACTACAGCATGGAAGCAACCAGACAACTTGACGACCAGCGATTGATGACGTCTACACCAATGTCGACCTCCTTTCCCCCAGGTACGTCTCTCGCCCCCTTTACAACCTTCTCCCCCAACTCACCGATGTCACGCGGACCCAAGGGCTACCGTGCATCCAATAATAATAATAATAATAATAATAATAATAATAATAATAATAATAACAATAAGAATAACAATAAGAATAAGAAGCAACAGCGAGATGACAATTCCATATTACACCATTACATTGAAACGAACTAGTCACACCGTGTCCGAGGAGCAGCATTGCACCAATAATACAGCAATGGAAGTTCGTAGCACTGAAAACCAAGTTCCATGGAGAGCATACTCTCTCCTCTCACACAAGAGTCTGGTTCCTTCACACTCATACGTGGCGCTCAGCGCCCAGTCTACTCCTACACAGCTACTACAGACTACAAAAAAACAATGCAACTGTTGTCATCAGCGGAAGTCTGAAGCGTTCGAAGATATCGCCCATAGCAGACCATTGCCAATACAAGGTAAGCGCCACGACGTCATCATCATCATCATCATCATCCCCTTCTCCTTTCTCCTCCCTCTCTCCTTCCTCTCTCCTTCTGCGATCTTCCTCATCTCTTCCTTCTCTCTCTTCCCTGCGTATCTCTCTTCCATGCAATCACCTTTCCCCTTTTCTGTGCATTTCCTCCTGCCTCGTACCTGACCATAATGTCGCCCAATTCCACTTATTAAGGGAGAGTCATGGCTACGAATCCAAACACAAGTAGGCATACTACTACAATTATTACTTATGATTGATATAATAATAATATTAATAATAATAACAATGAATGAGAACAAACATATACAAACTACGTTTTCCTGCCCGATACAGTCATGTCGGGGCAATTCTGCTACGTTGCGGGCTGATGCATTCTTTCCTAGAAACCTCCGCCCTCGTATATGGCAAGTTGCGGATGCCAAGCCGAATAAGTTATAGTAATAATAATAATAATAATAATAATAATAATAATAATAATAATAATAATAATAATAATAATAATAATAATAATAGTTATGATGATAATATCAACAGCAATCAATAATAGCAATAAAAATAATAATAATAGTAACAGTAATAATAATAATAATAATCAGGGTTGCCGGTGTTCGAGACGGGCCGAACACCCGCACCTGAACGCCCGAACGTTCGGGACCCCTTCTCGACGCGTTCGGGCGTTCGGGCGAATGCGGACCCAAAAACAAAAACAAAAAAAACAAATCTAAAAAATCTGAAAAAACAATATGTGATGTAGAAGAATAAACTAAACAACTTTTGCCTCAACAGTACATCCAAATTAGTTACCAAATTTGAAATAAAAATCAAATATGAAAAATAAGTAATATTACTAAAAATAAGAAAAAATAAAACCATAATGAAATTATTGCGGGGGCACGAACGTTTTTAACATCGCAATCTTTGGCGATTTTTCTTCTTTTTTTTGCTTTGTCAAATGCCATGAAATTTTATATATATGTATCTTACATAATATAGAACCTATAAATAAAGTTTGAAAAAATAATAATTTTTTTCATGCCCCGAAATAAAAGGAAAATAAAAAGTGAAAAGAAAAAAAAAACAAATTGGTAAGTGGGCAAGCAAGTTTAGACACCACCATCTTTGGCGATTTTTCATTATGCTTTGGCTTCACAGAATGCCTTGAAAATTTACAGGCAGGTAGCTCACATAACCAAGAACTCACAAAAACAAATTCAGAAAAAAAAAATAATTTTGAGGTACCAAAATAAGTTTTGGCGGGGTCCGAACCCGTTCGAATTCGGGCCCCGTACGGGGACCCGAACGCCCGAACATTCGGGGGTCAGCTTAGGGGCCTCCGTACGTTCGGCCTGGCAACCCAGATAATAATAATAATAATAATAATTTAGGAATAACGAATGTGTACAACCGATCTTTTTCCCAGTCTGATGATTGTAGAACGAGTGCAGGTTTCTCTTCGCACGGCAGCAACGACGACCGTTGACAATCTTGACAGGTAAGTTTTTTTTTTCTTGATTTCATCTCTCCCTTCATCACATAATGTCTTCTCCTTCTCTCCATGCGTCTCCTTTCTTCTGCGCAGCCGAATTCTTTCCTCTTTCCTCGCTTGCGTGCGCTATCCCCGCGCTCTGCTTTCCCTTCTGCCTACTCTCTCCTCTTCGTGCCTTCTCCGGCAGCCGCAGCAGCAGCAAGCTTTGAATGTACCCGATCGCGGCTTGTGACCTGGTTCATTCAATTCTGGCATTGAGCCTTCAATCTTCTACTCTTTCAACTCCTCCCCTTTTCCCTCTCTCCTACTTTCTCCCCTCCCTTTCACTCTCTCTTTTTCCCGCTTACACACACACACACACACACACACCGTTGCGTTTCTGTAAAGGTGCGGACCAGAAGAAGCACCGACCTCTCATACAGAGTACAAGCTAGCGTAGTGGGAAACTTAGATACCGGTGATCCGAACAATCAATACTGTAATGCAGCCCCATCATACACCCTCATCGCTCCGCGGTGTGAAGAGGCCTGACGCTATACTCAGGAAGGCAACGCCAGGTCAGACATACACCGTGAGTAAAAAAAATAAAAAAATAAATAAAAAATAAATAAAAAATTATTACCTACCGGGTCTTGAGGCCCGTGGCTCAAGCTACCGGTAGGCCGGTCGTTCCCGAGCCTCGGACTACCGGTAGTGCAGAAGGAAAAAAGAAAGAAAAAAAACACACAAAAAAATGAGGACAACAATCTGAAAAAGGAAAAAAAAGAAAGGAAAACAAAATTACACTTTTTTCTACGAGAATGAACCTTCCTCCATAAAGAGGAAGATTCATGAGAGAGAGAGAGAGAGAGAGAGAGAGAGAGAGAGAGAGAGAGAGAGAGAGAGAGAGAGAGAGAGAGAGAG
>BFEA01000092.1:428750-469084 GCA_003427395.1 Chara braunii
TCTCTCTCTCTCTCTCTCTCTCTCTCTCTCTCTCTCTTTTGTGTGTGTGTGTGTGTTTTCAAACAACCCCAAACTCTCTCTCCCATTCCATCCGCAAATCATCGCGAAGTCATCAATAGAACGAAAGAAGCATGGATACATTGGATAGGCAATATAGTAGAAGATGCAACGTTGGCCATGTTTGTGCGGTTAAGCGCCAAGTGCCTACACACCCGTCTGTCGCGGGAGGGACACTCTTGCACAAGATATGTATATATTAAAATCCATAAAAGGATGATGGGCAAAAGGCAACATAGGGTGTTCAGCCAACACGGGTATGAGTGGGAGGGTGAATGGGTTGTGTGCGGTGTGTGGGAAAGTGTTGGCCTTAGACACTCGATGGGGTGGGGGAAGATGATGAAAAGGGAGGTGCAGGTACTGACAAATGCTTGGTCCTTGTGTTATCTAGGCCCCCATCGACGGCCCCAACCCTGCACCCTAAACCACTAGGCCTTGTAGGGGCAAACATGCAATTACCTCCCTCCACCAAGAGAGGTAACCTACCTTCACCAAGAGAGGTAGATTGCTATGCTTATGCTTGCAGGGGTCTCCTGTATAGCCTTAGGAGTAGTGGTAGGTAGGTCGTGAAAGAAAGGTAGAGTGCTATGCTTGCAGGGGTCACCAAGAGAGGTACATAAGCAGGAGCCCGAAGCATATCCTTCATTGAAACGACATCCCCTGTTCTTAAGCAGGGCAAAAAGTTAGGCCATGTGTAAATACTAAATAAGAAAATAACCAACGAAACATATCGAACCCCAAAAGAAGAATCGCTCCCCAGCAGGAGCCCGACCCTGGCAGCTCAAATCTGCTAGGAGTCCCAGGACAGAGAACTAGAAAGACCGGAGTGTGTGGGTGTGTTTGGCCGGGGGGGGATCGCTGGGGGGAAGGAGTTTGTAGATTTTCCGAAACCTGTTTTTTTTTTTAATACAAAAAAGGAAAAGGGATTTAATAGTAAATTTATACCGATTTATTGTATCATCACAGGTTGGGAAACGGGCCATGCATCCCTCACATCAATAACCACAGCCTGGAGGGATGAGCCAGGCTCTCCGGCCAGGCTTAACCCCACCGCTGCTGAGGGCCACAGATATTACCGTCCGTCTCAAGCTCCCATATGACACACAGCCTTTTTTTTTTTTTTTTTTTTTTTTTTTAATAGGAAAACAGCCTTTTTTTTGGTGCTACCACCTGTTCTAAGACGTGTATTGCCCTGCACTTGGATGCGTATTTTTTCTGCCTTGTCTGCCGTTTTTTCTTTTTCTTTTCTTTTTTTTTAATCTGCGTTTTTCTGTTTCTATTCTTTTGCAGCAATTCTTCGCTTCTCTCTTCTTGACAATTTGTTCCCCGTTATTATGTTGCTTGTCCCACTGCCATTATTGGAGCAGCTGCAGCTGCTGCTGCTTTTTTTTTTTTTTTTTTTTTTTTTTTTTTTTTTTTTTTTTTTTTTTTTTTTTTTACTTTTTTTTTTTTTTTTTTTTTTTTTTTTTTTTTTTTTTTTTTTTTTTTTTTTTTCTTTTTTTTTTTTTTTTAACTGTTAAGTTTGTTAACCCACAGCTGTTGCAGGAGGCTGCTGTTTCCGGCTCCGATCTTTATTCATGGGCAGCAGCACGTGCTGGGAACTGGGCCTAGCGGCCCTTTTTTACATAGAAGAAATGAATGCCATGACCCTGCTCCTGTGACCAGTGGAGGCCATCTTCAGTTCCTGTGTGTTATGTGGTCGTTGTTGTGGCTGTCCACCAGCCCCCCCTTGTACCGAGGGTCACCGGCTCCTCCTTAGGCTCTCAGCTGTTATACCCTTGTGCGCCCAAAAAATCTGCCAGACACAGCCTATTCCCTGTGTGCAAAGAAGGTCGTCTGCAGACCCTGCCTCTGTCATATGTTGTCCCGCTGGCCCCTGTGGGGCCCTTCTGCAGGTCGTCGGCTGTGATTACCCTCGTGTGCTCTGTACTGAGTCCGTAGAAGTGACTACCACAGCTCAGCCCCCTGCGACCGCAGCAGCTCATCTGGTATACCTACTTGTGCTACTGCAATTCCACTCCTGCTCAAAGATCATCCGGCAAACAATCCGAGATAAACAGATTCTCAAACTAATCCGCTCTGGGGACTACAAGTGTTTTTTCATATGCCGCACTGAAAGATTGAAGAGGCGACCATAGGTGCCATCATGGCCTTTGGCCTTAGCCCCCCCTATTATCATATATTATATACCTTAATGAACTCGACCACTTGATAGAAACATATGTCCGTGAATATAACAAGAATCTGCTCCCAGTTTCGCAACAACATATGACAGCACGCAACGTAGTGGCAGTAGTACTTTGGAATCGCATTGGCACGATTTCTTATAGTTTTACAGTGCCAAGTCATCTTGTCATCGCCTTTAGTGTGTCAAATCTGGACAGGACGGCCTTCCAGGCGTACTTATTATCATTATAGTATTCCGGGGAACCCCATAGCAGCCACATCACAGGGAACATGCGGGAGCTGCACCGACAAGCAGGTGCGATACCTGCTTCAGCAGGTGGGCGATACCGGGCAGGGGTCAGCCGGCAGCATCAGGACCGAGCTTCTTCGATGGGTCAGTCGCTGTGCCTGCCGTTCGGTCCCCTCCCCCTCCGAACATCGACAGTCTCTGATCAGTGCCGCTCAGGGGAACCCTCGGCCTATCTCTAGGTGTCGGGCGCCAAGCTTGCCCAGGAAGGTACATGAGGCCAATGGGGATTGAGCCCAAGACCTGCTGAATGCCACTTGCCTGCCTTACCAACTGAGCTAAGCCTCTGGGTCCTTGGATTAATTTCACAAAAGGGAAGTTTGAATCGAGGGAGGAATGGATCGTCTCCCCGGTGTGAGTGATTCGTCTCCCCGGTGTGAATGCTTCAGAACACCCGAGGACCCTTCAGTGGAGTTACTTGGCCCAGGTGCTCCAGGCAATTCTGCAATCTGTGATCTGGGAAGAACGCAACAACCCTGTGTTCCGTAAAGAAGGATCTCCAGATGCAGTCCTTAAAACTAGAATCAAATCTCAGATTGAATATATTGCATTTTGCCAGAAGCAGGGACGAGTACCAATGTACGGAGCTAGGCAACGGAGAGACAGCACAAGAGGTACCTAGTCTACCATCAATGGTAGGTTACAGAACAAGTCGAAGGGATAAACATCACAGGCAAAAGGACACCAAGAGGTCGAAGGGATAAACGACACAGGCAAAAGGAAAAAGTCTTAACTCATGGCCTCAATGGACATGCAGTGCAAGTGAATAAGCATGCACATCTGTATGTGTGTATTATGGGAAAAAGTCTTAACTCTTGGAACACATTATCAGGTGTTGGATAATCCAGGTACCGAAATCAGGTGGTATTATAGGGGGCCCACTTGAGAAAGATGCTCTCAGCACTCCCTCAAGTGTCCCCCTCCTCCCCCCCTTTTTTTTTCCTTTTCTTTTTTTCTTTTTTTTTCTTTCTTTTTCTTCCCCTCTCCCCCCCCCCCCCCCCTTGCCCTTTCTCAAATGGTTCCTATGTACTTCGGGTAAGAGAGGATTATCGGCTTTGCTTCCAGCCAACAGGAAGCTTATCTAGTCCGCCTAGAGGCCCACAAATCTTGACTTTGTCACCGCCCATTGGAATTGATCTAAATGGCAAACAGAGTAACTATCAACGCGCATTGGAATTATCTGGTACTTTTGGAGGGCGCTTTATTTTGGTAGTTAAAAAGGAAGAGAGAAGTGATCCGACGCGCTGTACGTTATTTTTCTCCGACACGCTGTACGCTATTTTTCTTCTTCATTTTCTTTTTCAAAAGGGCAACGGCCGCCTCAGGCTTGTAGAAATTGACTCATCTGCTTCCAGTGTAGTTCGAACTCAGTTGGTCTATGTACTATCAACAGTTTAGGGGTGCACCTACTGAGCTAGGCCAGGTGGTACCCTGTACGATTTCGGTACCTGGATTATCCAACACCTGATAATGTGTTCCAAGACTCGAAGAGGTAAGTCCCGCGCTTCTCCTTGAAATATTACCATGACTGTTCTCTCCTTCAGCCATGCTGTAACCAGGGCATCTAAGCCGGGGTCGACTCGAAACTGTTACAGTCTGACTCCACCTTCAACAACCGATTCCCCATGGCAAAACTTCTCCGGGATAATATCGTCTTCGTAGCAGTTCGCAATCAATATCCTCATCCTATCCTTATCCGTCATTGAAATGTCTGTCCTGTTTTGTGGAGCTGCCGGCCTCCCGTTGCCCTGATTCGCATCTGTTCCAAGATCTTCCATCTCACTTTCAACACCCGCTCAAGTATGTGTCCTTGTTTTGCCAGACTCGCACACACTTTCAATGGCAGGTGCAGTATGGCGCTCATCCACCAAAGTAATCCATGAGGCTAGGGTTGCCCCGGGGATGCGAGGGGCCGGCACTGATGCGCTCCACGCTTGCCTTACCGGTTGGAACAGCGCTAATTTTGGGCTGGGTCCTCGGGCCGGTCTCGGTGGTCGCGCGACTCGCCGCCAAGACGTGCGCACGATGAGGGTTGATGTTGCCTCGAAATATCGAGAGTCTCCGTCTCCCCATCGCCGAGCTAGTGAGATTGCTCTCAATACAGGTAAAGATGTGTTGTCGTGATTGTAACGTGAGCCGTGTTAGTGAAAACTGAAAGGGCAACGGCTTAGATGCCCTGGTTACAGCATGGCTGAAGGAGAGAACAGTCATGGTAATATTTCAAGGAGAAGCGCGGGACTTACCTCTTCGAGTCAGGGAAGACTTGGTACGGGCGTACGAGAATGGCTGGTACAGAGAAAGAATCTTTGACCGGTCAGTCGAACGTGGAAGAATTCACGGAGAAGGACCAAATGTTCTTTCGTAAGTGGCCAAATCAAGGGATGGTAGCGAGGTGGATGATTTCCAAAGGTGAAGACAAAGTGGAGTATTCGTGAGATAGAATATGAAATGATCTTTAAACCTTGGATGATGAAAGCTGAATTGGAAGAAAGGCGAAGAATGGACGAGGAATCCAAGTTCTGCGTGACTGCGCTAAGAGTTCCGCTGCGGGTAATGTTTCATGTAGAGAGTATGGTGGAGACATCGATGGGACGGATAATGAACTCACTTCCTCCCGGATCCTGACAAGTCGAGACCTAAGTTGATGAATTTGAAGTTCATGCTCGCTCGTGAAGCGGAAGAACGTTTCGAAGAAGAACTTCCTATCAAGCTGGATGTGCTGGCACCACTTCCCCTAGCAGCCTTTTCCTGTAAAAAAAAAAAAAAAAGTTGGATGATGGTGAGATTTACTACATTAAGTTTGCCCGTAAAAACACACCATGGTGCGAGACGTGCAAATGGTACTTTCATACGGCAACGGAAGGCTGCCCAAAACTGGGAGAAGGCCCGCCAGAACAACCAATGGGAGATGATCTAAGAAGAAACAATGAAGGCAGGCGCCAAGGCAGCGAGCTGAACAACGAACAGAATAAAAGCATTCAGGAGGCAGCTAGGAAACTTCAACAGTGTATGGAGTACAGATGGCGAGGCGTGTGGATCCGAAGGAGACTCTCCAAACATAACATGGAGGGGGCCATGGATGCCAGGTTTTTTTCCATGGCCAAGGCTAAATCAGGGAGGACAGTAATCGAGGCCTTGGAGGATCCCAAAGCCCAGCAAGGCCCCCTGCACACGTCTACAGCCGCTTGCACAAAGATAGCAAGAGACTTCTACCAAACCCTGTTCACCTCGGAGTGCGGGAAGCTCCCCATGCACCGTCGCATGGTGGAAATCAAAGACTTCTTGCGGCCGCTCTCCAGAACTCTCACAGAACAGCAGAGAGAAAATCTAGACAAGCCCCTAGCGAAAAAAGAGATATGGGCTGCATTGACGCAAATGGAGGATGAGAAAACACCTGGCATAGATGGGCTCCCCAAGGAGTTATGGGTGGCTATGTGGCCAGAGATATCGCAAGACCTCATGGAATTTTTCCACGAGGTCTGGGACACGGGACAGACTGGGGAGCTGGGCGGGCAAGGTGTGTTGACGCTCCTCTATAAGAAAGGGGAAAGAACTAATATAAGAAACTACAGGCCCATTACCCTGCTCACAGTGGTTTACAAGATGTTGGCTAAAGCAGTAGCCAATCGCATGACACCGATAATGCCGGACATCATCCACCCAGACCAAACAGGTTTCATCCAGAGCAGGAACATTCAGGATAACATTCTCCTGGTTAATGAGACAATCAAATCGGCCAGACAATCCAAAAATAATGCGGCCATCATCTTCATCGACTTCGAAAAAGCATACGATCACGTGGACTGGGTCTTCCTAGACCTGTGCTTACAAAAGCTCAACTTTGGGCTAGATTTTAGAAGATGGATTAGGATCCTCCACTCCAGTGCAACTACCAGAGTCATGGTTAATGGCAACCTGGCCCCCCCCATTAATATGCAAAGATCAGTCAGACAAGGGGACCCCATATCCCCGTATCTTTTTGTAATAATCATGGAAGCGCTAGCCACTAACCTCAGAACCCATAAGGACATCAAGAGAGTCCAAGTGTCTGCAATACCCAAGGAGGCAATCCCAGTCTGTTCATTGTTTGCGGATGACTTGACCCTGATGGCGGATGCCTCCTGGGAATCATTGGAAGAAATCCAACGTATGATGTATCGATTTTGTAAACTCTCAGACATGTGCGTAAACTGGGGAAATAAAACCCAGGGATGGTGGATCCACCACCAGGGAGTGAGGCCTCCAGAACAACCCAGGCTTAAATGGCTTCCGAAAGATGCGCCCATCAGAGTGCTAGGAGTATCGATGACGGCGGAAGGAAGACCATCGAGCAATAACGAATGGCTGACTGGGCCCCCCCTGGCAAAAATGACGCTCTAGCAGAATAAATACACGTCGTTGTTCGGACGCTCCTTAATCATCAATAATGTGGTGCTGGCCTCGCTATGGTACAAGTCGGCAATCTGGGCCCTGGACAAGAACGTCTTGCGCCCATTAAAGCGGCAGCTAACAGCCTTTCTATGGAGGAGTGACCACGAGAAAGTAAACGTGATCAACCGTGTGGCATGGCACTCTCTGGTCCAGCCTAAGACCAAAGGGGGACTGGGCCTTCTTGACCCGTCGGCGCAGATCAAAGCACTAGCGGTGCAATGGATTAAACGTTTGATTTTTTATCCGGACATCCCCTGGAAAGGGGTGGCCCTAAAGCAGATATCCAGACTAGCACCACAGACAACAGCAGATGGGGACCCGCGGACGTGGCTCGAAAACAGGAATTGGTCCATCCCAAGGGCCAAGCGGGCGCATCAGGACCTCGACCCCCCCCCTCCCAGACGTGCCGCAAGGGACGACCCGTTCTGGCCCGCACTCCTCAAAACATGGAGGGGCCTCCCTCTACCGGACAAAACTTCACCAGACAGATGGGAGGAAGTAGCGAGGCAACCCTTTTTCGGCAACAGATGGATAGTGGACTCAAGGGACCAAACTCTCCACTGCATGGACTCCCCCTGGCAAGGATGGATTAGGCGAGGGGTAATGCGAGTGAAGGACATTTGGGACATGGAGAAGAAAGATTGGATAAGTCCTGATCAACTACGGCAAAGACTGAGGTATTGTCACCGACCACAAGAAGCCCTGGAGGCGATAGTGGAGAAGATACCCCTGTATTGGTTGAGGATCCTTCACAAAGACCCGACCCTGCACAAGATGGATTGGGTGGCAGTGACAGGGCAACAAGAAGAAGTGGGCAGGGTGGGACGCTGTCTCCCGGGAGGAAGTGTGGAAGTTAAACTCTTCCAAGTGGGACGGGACAATATAATTTCAACAAGCAACCCGTTAGAAACCATTGAGTGTCAAAAAGAAGACCTGTTCAGAATTAGAGTCCTCGAGGAGAACGAACAAAGCATTGCCTTCCAGCCCGGCTCCCCCATCCAACATCTGGCCTTGGATCCACTCGAGTGGACATGGACAACCCGCTGGAAAGAAAGGAGAAGCACCAGGACACTATATGGCCTGACGGTCAAATCCACCTATAGGTTGCTTAGGCCAACTGTGAACCTTCGCCATCAGGTTGCAGAACACTGGAAAAATCACTTGAACGTTGGAGCAGATGATCTGAGGCTGGTCAAGTGGTTCAAGATGGCCAAAGCAAAACCGGCGAAAATCGCCTCCCTTCAATGGCAGCTGGAACACCGCTGCCTGCCCACTAATAACTGGCTGATAGATAGAACCTCCCTGGAACAGCGAGGTCGTGCCCTCCCATGGTGCAAGTTATGCATTAACTCGTTCCCATCCAGAAAACGCCCGGAGACAATYGAACACATCTTTTTGCAGTGCCCAGGGGCACTCTGGCTGTGGAGGTGGTGGGACAGAATTTGGGGGCAGCTGGAAACAACAGCCCCGTGGCCCTGGGACTGGAAGGCAATCCTGCTTGAAATCTGGCCCACAGGCCGCACGGACCAGCCGGACCAGCCGGACCAGCCGGAYCTGCTGGACGAYTTCACMATCAACAKGTTCAAATTGGGACGAAGGGCGGTCCTCTGGGCGCTCTGGAGAAGACGCTGTACTTTCGAAATGGAGGGGGCCAGACTGGAAGGGCCCGAGTTCACGGAAAGCATACAGCAACAGGTTCAAACTGAAATAACCGCGGAATGGGAGAAGGTAAAAACTCGAATCAGACTCCTCGACAGAAAAGAAGACATCCAGAGTAAAATCCAGGAATTCAGCTCATGTTGGCTCGGGGGACCTGAGGGGGGGAGGATAGGGAAGGTTGAATGGAAAGGGGGAAAACCCCTGAATCGGGGCCGGTCCAAGAAAGCAGAGTGATAGTAAAAGACCACTGCCTTAGGTTCAAAGACTGGACTAGTGTGGATGCGGTCATCCCCCTAAAGCCTTCTGACGAATTCCCAGACTTTTTCCCCCCACCCTCTAACTGCCTGGTAGAAATGCAGTGGTATGGAGGATGAATGATAGCTAGACACGGCGGGGTAGGGTCTGTGGAGCATGGGAAAAGCGGCGGCACAGGCAATTACTGTTGGACAGAGGGGCAGCGGAGCTTGTAAACAATAGCAGAGATCTGGCGCCGGGCACAAGGTGAAGAGGCTCCTGCCCTTGGCTTTCGTGGTGGTCCAACAGCAGTATGCATTCAAAAGCGAGGCACATCAGCCTACCTGCTCAACCAGTCAATCCTGCTCAGTCAATCCCCTGGTCTCCAGGGTAATCAATGCTGGCAGGCTCCTCTTAGGTTTTCAGAAGTGTTCTGATGAGTTCCAGTTGTATCATACTTGTAAGGGACGCTGGACCCGTTTTCCAGCAGGTGATGCTCCCCACCAATAGATGGAGCCTACCCCCAGGTGCTAGCGGTGGCTGCTCTTGTCAGCATCGCTAGCACTAGAGGGATCTGTTTTTTTTTTTTAAAAAAAAAAAAAAAAAAAAAAAAAAAAAAAAAAAAAGGAAACTTCAACAGAGAAGAGGCACCCAATCAGACGCAGGATCCTCTTCGCAAGGCAACCCAGGAACAGGTTGGGTTCAGCAGCAGAGGTCGGGAAGACGGAACAATTAAGCCTGGAGCAGTGCTACAGCCCCTCCTTCTCCAATACATTCGCAACAACATGGAGGTTGTATGCAACAACCTCAGGCGCCACCTCAGTCGGCTGATCCTCGTCAGACAGAGGCGTACCAACTTCAAGCCCTGCTTTACCTCTTGAATCAGGACCCACGTCTGAGCAGCCTGCTACCAATGGCGAACGCAGCTACCCTACCAACGGAGTCATCATATCCGATGGCGCCGTACCCATATGGCGAAGGTCAATACTCCAATCCAACGATCGGGCCATACGGAATTGCTCCGGCCCGGGGTGCAGTTCAGCAGGTGGACATTTCGGAGAGTCGGCCACCTCGCCTGATCCAAGTGGTAGCAGTTCGCATCGAGCTTTACCAGGGCGAGTACCAGATGGGGGTTCCTCACATCAGGCGGGAGCAACGGGTTATGAAGAGAGATGGATCATGCCATTGGTGTGCACATTGCAAGCACAAGTAATCCATCTGTCACTGATAGGACTGGTCAACAAAGGAGGCAAGATGGTGTTGCCAGCACAACAGATTGACAGCTTGGCCAAGATAAAAAATTATCATGCGCAAAGTAAGGGAACTCTTTGCCGACAGATTCAACTTTCGCATCTGCCCAGATCGACTGATGCCGAAACTCGATGTGGACCTACTAGGAGGTAAACGCATTCCGATACTCTGTTCCGCTGATTGACGCTAGATTTCAAGATGATCAATGGCCAAACATGATTAGTAGAATAGGGCTGACGCGTGTTCCGCTTAACGCGTTCGTTGACCCCTCTCTGGTCATGCTCGCTCAGATAGTCGTCGAACCGGGTGTTTCAGCGATGGCCTTGGAAGAACCGTACAGGAAAAAAATACCACTCAGGAAGAATTTCAAGGGGAGTGGCAAATGGATTTGCAGGTTCACCGATCATTGAAAACAAGATGCCGATATGGCAGGATTTTTCATCTGAGTTGTTTGCACGGAACTTGAGTGAACCATGACCAGAAACACAGAACGTCGTCAATCAAGTTATCACCTCCCCGAACCGCATCCAAGCGTCAAACGGTTTACCTAGCACTAGTGAATAAGCTCAAGGTGGGGACGTGGAACGTGCAGGGCCTTGGGGATACAGGAGGCAAGGAGAAAGGCAAGCGATTAAAATCATGGTTGCATGAGAAAGATATTGATGTAGTTATAATGATTCAAGAGACAAAGCTCTCTGAAGAGAAGTTGGGAAGAACGAGGGAATGGTGGGATGGGCCCCAACTTTGGTCTCCCGCCAGGGGTTCCAAAGGAGGCGTAGCAATTCTCTTTCACAAGAGAATAGAGGCGAGTTTGGTGGACTGTGATTCGGACCTGTGGGGGAGGTGAGGCTGGGTGAAGGTGACGGTGGAAGGGCAGGAGTGGGTGTTCGCTACAGTATATGCATCAAATGACCAGAAAGAAAGGAGGGAATTCTTCGAATCCCTTCCATATTATCTTCCGAAGTCGGACAGATTGGTAGTAGGTGGCGACTGGAACGTGATCCTGGACCCAAGGATTGACGCGGAAGCGAAGCGGATACTGGATTTCACTCTGACCAAGTTGCTCTCTGACGGTGGAGGGAAACCTGGTCACTAGAGGACGTCTTCAGAACAATGAATCTGCTAAATCCTGGTTACACCTGGTTTGGCAATACCGGCCAGTCAGCCTGTGTCTAGAGAAGATAGAATTTCTTCCTCTTGTCCGATCAATTGGTGAAAGAAGTGCTGTCGTTGCAGGCGCTCACTGCCTCGCTCTCCGACCATAAGCTGCTTGTTTTCTGCATTCACATCACAAACAGACTGGCACGAGGCCCAGGCTTCTTTTTTCGGTTAAACACAACGAATCTCGAAGACGAGGGGATAAGGACGTGGACAGCCACCTTTTGCAAGGAGTGGCAACAGACGAAGGATCGAGTTGTGCCTAAGGCAGATTGGCTCGATGCTGGTCTGCACATTATCTCGCTGAGATTAGATACATACTCAAGAATTGCGGCCTACCTCAAAAACTCTAAAGAGATGGAATGCAAGAGGAGGGTGGAGGAGGCAGAAAGCAGGCTGGGAGAACATCCAATCTCGGATCAGGTGTGGGCGGAGGAAAGGCAGGGAAGGGTGAAATCATGGGAATAAATTCAGGTGGAGAAGTAAAAGCGTTGGGAGCACATTCTACAAGAAAAAGGGATCGTAGCAGGGGACAGAATGTCCAAGGAAGAGACCTTCAAACGCCTCTCACCTGCAAGCAAGAGACCGCAAGCGGCGGAGTTGAAGCACCCTCTACAAATAAGAGCCCTTGTAGCGAGAGCTAACGAACAGATCTGCAAGTACGCTGCCACTTACTCTCACCTCGAGGAACCCTCAAAAGGGCTCTGAATCTGACTTGTCCCTGGAGTTTCCATTCTGGGATCAAGTCCTCTTTCCTGGAGTTTCCATTCTGGGATCTTTCGTCCGCTACAAGGTTTGTTTTTTTTTTTTTTTTTTTTTTTTTTTTTTTTTNTTTTTTTTTTGGTAAGAGCAGACACCGCTAGCACCTGACGGGAGGCTCCATCTATTGGTGGGGAGCAACACCTGCTGGAAGACGGGTCCAGCGTACTTTTCGACTTAGAGAAATCCATTTCATCTGAAGAGCTCACCCACACAATGAAGCTTCTGTCCAGGAGAAAAGTATCAGTTGACGATGGCTTGCCCATCGAGTTTTTTGAAGCTCATTGGGAGATTCTGGTTGACGACCTAGTTGATCTGTTCAATCACACATTAGGAAGGGAGGAAAGTTGGGCCGCACGATGTCCAGAGGAATAATTACTCGGCTGTACAAAAAAGGAGACCTGACAAAGTGCGAAACTACAGGCAATCTCACTGCCTAATGTGAGCTACAAATTGCTAGCAAAGACCTTGGCAGTAAGATTAGGTAGGTACCTTCCTAGTCTGATCGGGGACTAGCAGGGAGCGTTCATTAAAGGTAGATCAATTTTTGAAAATGTGGTAACCGCCATCAACGCGCTAGAATTGATCAACGAGGACGACCTTTACATAACGGTGTCCATGCTGGATCTAGAGAAAGCATACAACAGGGTAAATTGGCCCTTTGTGACGACCACCCTGAAAACTATGTCTTTTGGTACTAGCTTCTGCCAGTGGGTGGTTGCGCTCCATGGTGACTCCGCAACGGCCGTCTGCGTAAACGGATTTATCTCTAAAGAGTTTAAGTTATCAAGATCGCTACGCCAAGGATGTCCCCTTGCCCCTCTCCTATTCGTGGTGCACCTGGAAGTCCCGATGTGCAACCTGAGAATTCACCCACAGTATAAAGGCATGACGCTCCCAGAAGGGAAGGAGAGCAAATTCCAAGCACTGCGGCCGACGATCTCTTCGCCATTTAGAGAACACAAAGACCTCGTTGGAGGCTCTGAAGTCGTGTGCTTAAACGTCTATGCGGAGCTGTCTGAAGCAGCTGTTAATTGGTCCAAACCAATGCTGTTTCTACCTGCACAGAACGGAAACACTGTAGAATGGGGTATGGAAAGAATACCAGTTGGCGAAGCGGAAAGGTTCCTCGGGCTCAGATTGCTCTGGGAGAATGTTCAGAGGTGCAGAATGAAATTACATTGCAAAAACTGACAAATAGGATCAGAAGTTGGGGAAGGCCAGACATATTTCACTTTTGGGTAGAGCACTAGTTTTGAGAGTAGCAACTTTCGCTTTGCTAGGATATGTGGGGGGCATATTCCGAAGATTCCCAGCAGCACTGTTAAGTCTGTTAAGAGTGCAGCCTTCATATCCAAGGTAGCGTGGGAAGTAGTATGTAGAGCACGTGAAGGTGGACTTGGACTGACAGACCCAGAATCTGAGAAGTTATCTTCGCTACCTTGGTATATGGGTCGTCAGCAAGGTGGCGGAAAGTGGAAAGATCAAAGACAGGATTGGGATTGGCATGGCGGAGCTAATAATTGCAGAAGAATGGGAGCTGAGCAGATGTTTAGATGTATGGGTTAGCTACCTTCCATGAGAGCTTCAACAACAAACGAATTCAGTCTACCTTCTGGACGGACGCGTCATCTCCGCATGGAAGAGGGTTCAGCCTACTCTGGCGAATCCTTCGAAAACGAAGGAGGAAGTCGAGAAACAGCATCTGTTCGACAATCCCTTTATCAAAGACAGTGCTGGAATTCCATTCGCAGCAGATACCAGGCCTGGTCACTTTGGAATGAAACGGATGCAGCAGGGGGTGTGGGTGTCGACCATCACTGATTTGTGGGACGAGTTGAAACATGCCTGGAAAACGGCTGATAAACCCTAGGAAACAATCTGAAGGTGAAATTGGGTCAGTTACCTCATCAGGAAACAAGACTCCAACAACTGACTGATGGAATTCCCTAGGACTGGCAGATGATGATCGCCCCACAACATGTTAACCTGGTGCGATCGTGGTATGTCGACATCCAGGGAGGGAGGAGCCGGCTGCAGGAACGGTTTGAAGATGGCTAAGTTAGGGAAGTGCTGGCTGGAAACATGTGAGCCACTGCTGCCAAATCTTCCGGAGATAGCAATCTCTGGGATCACCTAGAAGTATGGACTTGATGGCCTGCAAGAGATCGGAGTTCGCCAGCTCCCTCCGAGATCTCCAGAAGAACCGGAGATACCGGTTGTGGTGGCAAATGCAGTTTCCTCTGCGGCTGATGAAGACCGATCCACAAGCATGGGGATGGCAGTGCGAAAATGAGTCAATTTGGCGTTTGAATAATCTTTCCTCTCAGCTGCTGCTCCGTCAACGGGCGAAGCAGCCCCACAGAAGTGAACTCATATCAGCAAGGTGGCAAAGGCAGTGCCCCAAAATTGAGCCACCTTCCAAGAAGGACCTGTCTTCACTCTGGGCAAAGCTGAGAGAAGTTCCATCTCAAAAGCTGGCCTCGCTGGCTTGGCTACAGTCTCACTTGATGGTTCGCACAGCCAAGTGGCTACATGACCGTCGAATGGATGTATATACTAAATGCGACAGAAGCCCAGAACCGGTGGAGTCCATGCAACATCTATGGTGGGACTGCCCGATCTCAAACAAATGGTGGAAGTGGTGGGAGCGGAGCGGCACTGGATAGCCTTCTCTGACAAAAGGAATCTGACAGTCTAGAGGTGGGTTCTTCAAGGCATCCTGCTACCGGATGTCTCAAGCAACAAAGGATGGGAATAAATAGCCCAGGTGGCCAGACTGGCAATGCTATGGATAATCTGTCTAGACAGGAATGCAGGCGATTTCAAGGCGAACCCATCCACAACGCTCAGACAGAAAGAAAAATTCAGGCGCCTCATTGGGACCCAGATCAGGGCAGACCAGACCCGGAAAGTTCTGGGCTGGCTTGAAGTGGTTCAGGGAAACATGGACACTGGGACGGCGTTTGGCCAGGATCGCTGCACACGGGCAGCTGGAGGTCACTAGCTGGCTGAGATGAGAACCTGGGGTACTAATAGACTACGAGCAAGAGGAGGTAGGGGTCCTAAAATCGTTTCGCCGAGGGGAGAGAGGTAGGATAGTACTCCTAGGATTGTGAGGTTTTTAAGTCGAACCAGGTGCACTCGGTTCCAGTGGACGATCACAGAAGATTGCGTCGGCAGGTAGGGAGGGAGGGAGAGTGCCAAGTCTGCCAAATGGAACAAGAGTTCCTCCCGGGCGAAATAGGCCAGGTCCGGGCCAGGAATATGTGTGTGGGGTAGGGTAGGTAGTGTACCTAGGTCATGGGTAGGTAGATATATGCGGTAGAATCTAGATTTGATGGATGAATTGAATTGAGATGATAGACGAATTGAATTGAGATGATAAGCGTCGTGCAAAGTGACTTCACGCTAAACCAGCTGATGCGGACGGGATAACCCTAGTGACTTCACGCTAAACCGGCTGATGCGGACGGGATAACCCTAGGTTGATACGCTAAACCGGCTGATGCAGCCGGCCAGGATAACCCCGGGCTGAATTGTGAGGAAACCCGGCCTCTTTCAATGAATGTTGGAAATAAAAGGAGATTGTTGTTAAAAATAAATAAATAAATAAATAAATAAATAAATAAATGTGTTTCAGTCACTGTTTTGCGAATTCTGCTCCAAAGCCAGGAAAGTGGTGAATGTATCAAATTCAGCTATAGGGTTGAGTGGGGATGTGTTGTATTTGAGGGATGCCTGGGGTCTGATCCCACCTACCGTTGTTGAGTTTAAAAAACTTAAAGGTGAGATGCCATTTCCACATTAATAAATTCCAAACAAGAAATAACAAAAAAATTGCACAAAAAACTAGAAACAGCTTTTCTCCTTATTTTTGAGAACGTAACTCGGAGAAATGAAACATGTCTGGCACAGTCGGAGTGAATGTCTCCGTGAAAAAGGGATGCTCCCCGTGGTGAGGGGACAGGAGGGGCCAAGTCCCACTAGAGGTGAGAAAAGTATAGGAATGAGGACCACTCTTCTGTGTGACACGCTTGCCAGCCACAGATAGAGAAGGGATCGTAAGGTCGTGCTTTGGTTAGTGTGCAAAGAGGAGGAGGAGGGTTCATGTTTCTCGTATTCTCATTGGCCACCAACTGTGGCAGGTTTACTTTTCAAAATTTGACGAGTTTTCATTTTCCTGGCATGTCTGTTCATGGGTGAGGAATGAAAACCGGTTCGAAACTGATTTGGAAAAAAAAAATTGGTAACGGGACTGTGTCAGTCTGAGGAACAGCCGCTGCACCGCTGCAGACTCTGTCAGTGGACAGGCACACACTGCCACTAGAAGCGTCAAGTTTCCTGAAACTCGAATCTGGACGTCTTTGTGGAGATGTGCAGAAATCCCGTTCTGTCGCTTCCTGAAACACACATTTCCACAACCAAATTGTCGCAAGGTCTCTCTCTCTCTCTCTCTCTCTCTCTCTCACACACACACACACACACACACACACACACACACACACACACACACGAGATGATTTGTGGAGGGAATAAGAGAGAGAATTTGGGTTTTTTAAAAACAAACACACACACACACGCACATACACACGCCTAGACGTGTAACCGAGGGCAATACGTCAATGGATGTACCGCAGGGCTCGCTGCTTAACTGTGGCCAAATGGCCGTGATCACACAGTCGGGGCTCGGCCGGGGGAGGATAAGCACATGAAAGACTAAGTAGGATCCGCGCAATGGCTACCGAACCTAACCGCAAACGAGCAAAAGGACAGTAAACAGCATATCCCCATGAACACTGAACATTATTCCATTGCAGGACATCAACTGCGGCTATGGAAACCCGCCATGGCATACGAGTACATGCACCTTCTATGACCACGCATCCCAACAAACTGTGAGGCCGTCCAGCTGGATGGACCTGGCTTTGCCACTCACCACATGCGCTGGTGAGGGGTTCAACTGCTGTGTATCTTCCCATATTTAGCAGGACTATTCATTCTCATTTTCCACTACCGCCGGAGTGAGAGACAGAGGGAGGCCCCACGATAGGCAGTCCCCACACATACCAGAATTCTCATCATTGCAGGGCCCTCGTCAGGTGTTTCAATTTTTTTTCAAAAAGCCTCGAATGCTGTCGCACTCCGCCCCACCCTGCCACACCGGTCCCGGAATGAAAAGCAAACCCGTGCTAGTGGGACTTGGCCCGAGGTCACCATTTGAAAAATGGACAGGGACAACGTGGATGGCCAAATGCATTCATTGCCCAAAGAAGGAAACGAGTTTGATGCCAGACAGCCAAACACAGCTGTCAGAGTTCCTCCGTTTGAGGATGTAATGATGTCTAAAGCAAAGGCAATGCAGTTGAGAAATGTACCCTACCCTCGGTAGGGTAGTTTTCTCAATGGAAAATGGTTTCCGGCCCAAACCAAAAGGGCCAAAAAAAAAAAAAAAAAACGGCCCCAGCATACTACAAAACGAATTGCACGTCAAAGAAAACTTCTAAAAAAATGCCAAAATCTAATAATAGGTTATTCTCCTGTATTTCGGTACCATTAGATCGCAATACATCAACCGCAGAGCTCCGTCCCATCAACCGCAGAGCTCCGTCCCACCATGCCACACGTGATAGAAAGCTCAGCGTTGACAAAACTCAACGCTATAGGTGGGACCAGACCCCTGAACTTCGGAATGCTAAAAGACAGCAAAAATAGCGGTCTTTCATTTCCCCTTTCGGGTAACTCAGGCCCTCCGCACGCCACAGCCCACCCCACAGCGCACCCCAACCCTGTAGTAGTTACAACATGATTCTGTTTTCCCCTTTCAGAACTCAGTCCCTCCGCACACCACCGCCCACCCCACAGCGCACCCCAACCCTGCAGTTAGAACATGATTTTGTTTTCCCCTTTCGAAACTCACGCCCTCCGCACACCACAGCCCATCCCACAGCCCACCCCACAGCCCACCCCACAGCGCACCCCTGTATAGTTACAACATGATGATGCTTATTACGAAGCGCGGGACCTCTTTTCTTGCCTTTTCCAAACGTAGCCCGTGACCGACCGACCTGCCGGTGGCTGTTTTTCTTGCCCATACTAAACTTTATCGTGACTGGAACGTACTTACCTCCGTTTTGGACCACTGTCGATTGTCTATTTGTTTTGTGTTTTGTTTTGATAGACTCCTTAGCACGAATTGCGACCAACGCCGCAACGCGATCAACAAAAATGGGAAAAAAAATAATTGGCAGTTGCAACGTGAAAGCATGCATTCTGGTTTCTGTCAGACCTGTCAGACCGGACCACCCTCAGGACGACACTTCATCTTGCGTGGCAGGGGAGAGAGAGGGAGAACCAGCACTACAACCAAAGGCAGGGAGAGAGAGGGAGAGAACTGCCCTCCAAAGCTGGGGGTCGGTGAGTCTATACTCCCTTAGGCACTTTCATAAGTACCCGGTCGTTCGCACGCCCCCGCCGATAGGCGCGTTCATCGTGCCCGGTTATTTGCACACCCGCCGGTAGGCGCGTTCATAGTGCCCGGTTATTCGCACACCCACCTAGGGCTGACGCATAGTACCTGTTTTACAGACACTGCCTGCTCAGCTCCACTTTGCGATCAAGGGTGACTCACTCCACTTTGCAGTCGAGGGCCAATCACGTCCTGCATGCACACCCACCCACCCGCTCACCAGCGCCAAATGCTTAACTAAGAGTCTTGGCACACCCGATCCGAGGGATATCAAACATGGAGAAGCCATAACAAAATCGCATTTCTTACGACTTCCGACACTGCAGCAGTCTCGCTTCGTCGACACCACAATTATAGAAACATTGGATCGGAAAGAAAAAGTGACTAATTCACAGATTCAATCGTTCCGCTAAAACGAGCCCAGACAAAACGTTCTGGAAAGATGAGATAAAAAATGGCCCTCTCCCTTACCCGTCCCGTCCCTCCTTGCGCCTCTCTCCTTTCCCTACCCTTGTCTATGTCCGTCCCAAGGATGTGTTCCCTTCCTTGCTTTCCTCTTGCGACCCGCGACCACCATTATCATCACCTCCACCTCCTAACCCTAGACAGCAACGAATCATTTCTCCCATGGGGTCATTCCCGAGGAAGAAAGCAAGGCAGAGGTTGGCAGTGGTGCTATTGACGATCACCGCTCTCTGCAGTCCATGTCTGCTTCCTTGCAAAGCATTTACAAACACTGCGTTCCGCTGGCCCGCGTACTTGTCCCCCAAACAGGTGGCATATCATCGAAAAATCCCGACACATGCTAAATCTCCCCAGCGTCCTCCTTCCTTGTACACGGTTTCCATTCGTGAGAATCACATCACAATGTGTCTCTTGCCCAGCTGTTCTCTCGTCCTCCTGGCCCCAATATACAGTAGAACTTCTCGCTCCCGTGTAGTCGTCCGAATGATGTACCACAACCACAAGCACATCTTCAACCTCTGGCCAATCAAACTCTTCCATCATGCTCTACTGTCCCTTGTTGCGCATAACCACAACCCGTTCTCTCTCTCTCTCTCTCTCTCTCTCTCTCTCTCTCTCTCTCTCTCTCTCTCTCTCGCTCGCTCGCTCGCTCGCTCGCTGCCCCCCCGCGAAGGCATCGATACCAGGGAGCAGTATATACGCTGAATAGTAAACAGTACACAGATCCACGGCCAAAAGTAGAAGCATTGAGGAGCCAGAGAGGGGAGAGAAGGCAAAAGCCGACAAGCTATCAGCGTCAGTCACCCGCCGTACGCGTTTACGTGAGTGGGATGTGTTTGCACAGAATCATGTCCGTCGTGTACATATGGATGATAGACATACGAGCGCGCGAATTTGCATGCGATGCGATGTGTGTCCGATTGTAGACACAGAGCACCGTCTAGCCCATCCTACGTAATAGATCCGGCAAACTCTCCCGGCAAGGCGGCAGGGTCAAGCTCGAGCATTCCCGCCGTTACTCCCGTCATCTCTCCCCCTTTGAATCTGTACACAGGAATCTGATGGGAAAACCTCTTCTCGTCCCATGCCATTATTCCGAAGCCGGTCTCTGTCCCCGCACTGCCTTGCTTTCCACCATCGTCTCCTACCCCCCCCCTCCTGAAAATGCACTTAAACCCGCTAACCTTCTCAAGCGCCTCTACCCTGATACCCTTCTCGTCGCTCCAGTCTCCTACAATCTCCACCACCTGATACGCCCCGACTCCCTTTCCTGATCCTGATCCTACAAAAGTGTCTCTCCCCGGCACGTGTAAAGCCCATACTTGCCCCACGTGCGGATAGATTGTTATACGATGTCCTGTCCTCTTCTTCCACTCTACTTTGTGAGAGAATGCCATGGTCGACTTCTGCGTCGATAGCTTTTGAACCCGGTAGAACCCGCACCCCGATGGCCCATACCGACCACCATACCAGGCTTTAGTCGTCCCTCCGCCTCTCTTCTGCAGCGTTTTCCCGTTTCTATCTGTCTCTTCCAGCCACGTCATTACGACCTCGAAGGGGTTCATGGAGATCGCTCTGATCTTCGCGTAGTAACGTGGCATGCCGTCTACATCGTCATACAGCGCCCAGATCTGACCGGACGCCACGTCCTTCTCTGTCCTCTCATGATCGAAATCGTAATAGTCCCCATCGGGCACGTCCATATACTGAACGTTTCCCTCAAGCTCTACAACCCCGTCGCCTCTGTCCATTGCTACATCTCCCTTCTGCTCTTCCTCCTCCTCCTCCTCCTCCTCCTCTTCCTCCTCCTGCAGCTCCTGTTTAACGTTCACAGGATGCGGTGCTTTGTTAGCAACCGCAGCACCCACCACCTTCGCCGCTCCTCGCCCTCCCCCGTCACCTACCTCTCCGCTCGGGGTTGCTGCTGCTGAACGCTGCTCGTTTCTTTGGCCCGACAGGCCACCCCCCCTCTTGCTCCTTCCTTCTCCTTCTGCTCCTGCTGCTGCTGGAAGATGTTCTCTTCCAATCCTGCTATCGTCCACCACTCTCACGTCAACAATGTCGTCGCCGTGGTCTCCTCCTCTGGATGCAACAAAGCTGTCCGTGCGGTCCTTATTACTATTACTCGAAGTACTGCTTACAAGGCGCGAATTATCAGCCTGCTCAAACAACCTGTTCTTCGAGGAAGGCCCGCAGGACGGGGTAGATGCCAGCGTTTCGGCATCGGGGATCAAAATTTCACTGACTCTGGCTCCTTAGCCAATCGGCAGGCAGCAGCGGAACGGAGACCTGAATCTGGACAGCGAGGCTGTCTGGGACCATCGACAAACTGAAGGTTGCAACCTTGAATATTCTCGAACAACTTATTTGCAGCAGGAAGGCTGGGAAATGTCCGAGCCGTCTCCCTGCCCGACTTGCTGGGTGGACCCCGTAGGCAGCGGCGGTACCCCGTATTGGGCTATTTCGGCTGTGACCATTTGGGGTGGGCTAATTATATCCAGGCTACTTCTGCCTTTTCCCCAGCTTCCGGGAGGTCGGCAGCACCGGACTATTTCTTGCCTCGGCCTTACTGAATAGAGACTTTTATCTCTTGGCAGATTTTCAGGTGTGCTTTCGGCGGCGCTCCGTTCCTGGTACCTGCAACGCAAGACGAACGGCTGTGTCGGTCAGATTTTACCTCCTCCACGCTTGGTAATCTCCCCACCAACCAGTTTACAAGAGAGGGTAAGTTCAGAATCATGTGTGCGACTCACCATAACTTTTATCTATTTCAGGTAATTCCAGTTTTCCCGTTCATCCTCTTCTTTAGTCGTTCCTTCGAAAAGGGCAATTTCCTTGCTCGGTTCTTTTCCTCTTTCTCTCAACTTGCGGGCCTCTTTAAGTCTTTCTTCAACCTTTCTATAATCATTATATCTTTATCGGCAGCTCCTTGATGTTCGTAGATTCTCTAGGCACCTCGCATACCCTAGGGCATGCTCGGCAACTCAGTTCCACCAGCACCCAGACTTTACTCCTCCAACTTCTCGGCCACTCACTCCCACCGGCACCCAGACTTTACTTTGAGAAGAATATCCATTGTTCGGTAAGTCAGACTTTTTCAGACCAAGTGTTATTCCGCTCCCTCTTCCGCGGAACTTTATAACGTGACTCACCATGCGATTCACTATTCTATTTCATAAGATCTGAGCCTTCGACCCTAGAATGCAAACAGTCGATAACTCTGTTTGAACCGTCAATTCACGCTAATTTAACTAAGGTACTGTCGTAGCCATGGTTGTCAGGCCGAACGTTCGGGGGCCCCCGGGCTGACCCCTGAACGTTCGGACGTTCGAGGTCATGTTCGAGGTCCGGACCTGAAGGGGTTCGGACCCCGCCAAATTTTATTTCATGGCCTAAATTTTATTACTTTTTTTTTTTTTTTTTTTTGGTATGACATGCGTTACATGTATATAAATTTTCAATGCATTTTGCCAAGCCAAGAAAGAATGAAAAATCGCCAAAGATGGTGGTGTCAAAACGTGCCCGGTCACTCAGGGTTTTTTTTTTCACTTTTCACTTTTTGTTTTGATTTTATTTTGGTGCCTCAAATATTTTATTATTTTTTGAAACTTTTTTTATGAGCTTTATATTATATGAAATACACATCTGTGAATTTCCAGTGCAGTTGGTTATCCGCCAAAAAAATAAAAAATCACCAAAGATGGCAATGTCAAAAACGTGCTTGCCCACTCACTAATTTTCAATTTTTTTTTATTTTTTTTTTACTTTTCTTCTTCTTATTATTTTTCGTATTTCATTTTTATTTTAAATTTGGTAAGGAATTCGGATGTAACGTTGAGATAAATTTTGTTCGTTTTGTGTTCTTGCATGATATATATTTTTTCAGAATTTTTTTAATTTTTTAGGCTACCAGCCGGGCCGCCCGGGTCACCCTATGTTTCCGGGCGGCCTGGCCGTGCAAGGACTGGGGAAGGTCCCGGCCAAAAAAAAAAAATCCAAAAAATCCAAAAAATTCGAAACAAAACTATGTTATGCAGAAAAATAAATTGAACAACTTTTGCCCCAGGGTCACATTGAAATTATGTACGAAATTTAAAACTTAATTTTTATTTTTCTATTTTTTTATTTCTTTTTTGCTCGGGCAGGCAAGTGGACCCGGGCCACTCTGGTAGCCTAGGAATTTTTTTTTTTTTTTTTTTTTTTTYTTTDGGTCCGCGTTCGGCCAGAATGACCGAACGCATTCCCAAGGGGGGCCGAACGTTCGACAGGTTCGGGTTCGGGAGTTTGGCCGAACTCGAATGTTGGCAACCCTAGTCATAGCAATAATAAGCATCGGGAATTTTTTTTTTCTTCCTCACTACACTCACACCATACTTTTAACTTTATTCTGCATTTTTCATCAGACATCTACCCCCCCCTTAAACTTTCTCAGAGTGCTCAGCTGTTGTCCAAACTCCTTAGTTCTTCGCAACACTGCAAATCACATTTTTGTTTTCCCTTTACTGCAAACTTAAAAAGCATCTGTAACCACAGTCAACTATGACTTATTGAGGTTCATGGTTTGATTTTCCTGAACTCATGCAAAGTCATTGTACCAATAATTGTTTTTCCATCTTTAGTGAAGAACCCAACCATGCCCTCTGCATTCTTCTTGGAAATGCAAACAGATAGAAGGCACTATTCCCTGTGATTGTCAGAGAGAGGTTTGAAAACGATATCAAAATATGATAATCATTACGGTCGAGCAAGTAACTTTCTTCATTATTCACTCCGTAACTACTACGTTGATCCATACTACCCCTTACTCCTCACGTTCCATACTAAATCTACTAGCCCCTACTTTGTAAACCTATAATACCTACCTTATTGTATATTACCTATCGTCATCTACCTTCTCTGCCTCGTGTACTCTGTGCTCGTTAAGCTTTCAAATAATTTTCTTCATTCAATAGGTAGCTACTACTACCACGTTTTAAAACTCAAGAGAAGCAACACTTTATTCTTACTGAAACTTAGCCCCTGCAGTTAAATGACCATCCGATATATTACTACCCCGCCACTCAAATTTTTCGTGACCTCTCTTACACCTTATGTTGAGTTATATTTCAATTTTTTTTAACCACATCGTTTATAACCTATTACTCAAAACCCTTATCTTTCTACTAACGAACAACTTAGTCGTTCTGGTTATCTATGATCGACGTAACCACGAAAGTTATACACTATCTTACTCAGAGTATACGAGTACCCTACCTCTCAACTTCTTTAAAATCTCGGTTCAGCTATTCCCCAATACCTCGATTCCATAATAGCAAATACTAAACTGCAAACCTCAAACTTCCTCCCTTCGTAATTTTTTCTCCTTTTCTGTTTTTATTTACATCGTAATCACCCCCCCCTTCGTGTGCAACCTATTACCTCAAAGTTTCTTATATTATATTTATGAAGAATTTTAACTCATAAGAGAACTCGTTCACCTACCCTGTTAAAAAAAAAAAAAAAAGGTAGGAAAGGGAAAGGGTAATAAGGAGAACAACATAGATAGGGCGATTTGAGTTTGTCATCTACTTGTTTTTTTGCGTCATTTCTTCGCAAGACCGATCACCTTAGGAACTTACTACCTGATCAAGATATTTTTTCGAGCAATATTCTGCGAAGGGACGAAGCTTGCAAGAACAACTTGAACAAAATTAAGCATTGAGTGTTGACCTAAGCAGCGAAAGCAGTTATAAACTGCGTTGTCACTTGTACGTACCCTCGTACAAGTACGGATTCGTACTCTTGTACTCGTACGGTTTTTTTTTTTCTTTTTTTTTTAAATCAGGTATAGTTTTTATTTTTTTCCTCAAATTCTAATAAGAATCTGAAGATGATGCTCGGCCAAATGTTGCTTGTTTTGTGCTGTTGCATCACATAGTTTGGTTTCAGATTTTTTCAATGACTTTTTTTTTTTTTTTAATTATTGTTTGCTTTTTCGTACGGGGGCGTACAAAACGTACAGGCTCCCGTACAGATATAACCTGTACGTTTCGTACAAAAAGGCCCCGTATGTAGACGTTATGCAACGTAGGTTATAAAACTTTGTAACCTCATTACTTAAAAACTCAAGCTCATCACTGCCACTTTGTTTTTTCCACATCCAATCACTTATAACAATATATCACATCACCTTCTTCCTAAACCACCAGTACCTCCGAGCCTGCTTTTGCCGACCCTGAATTTCACTGCGCTTCGAGTTTTGTCGAGTCTAGGTACCACTTCATTTTCTTTCTGGTACTCTCACGGAAAGAATAAAAAAAACAAAAAAGAAGAAGAAAAGTTGCGTTCGTAAACCTCATAAAATAATATATAAAAAAAAAAAACAAAGCCTTGGTCGTGATTGCAGTTGTATACATTATTGGAAGTGGTAGTGTGAGTGTGCCCTTAATGAGGGCATCTCAGGCCTGTGGCCAGGTTGTCAGATTCTAAAACGAGAATAAAAGAGAAACAAAACGGGCACATGGATCCGGCCGTGAAAATGGCTGGATACATTCCCCTAAGTGTCAGTGTGATGAGCCTTACAATCCTCTGACGAAATACAGATTGAGCAGATTACGAACAGATTGAGCAATTCATGGACAGGGGACTCATAAGAAGCACACGACCAACAAAAAAAAGAAAACAGTAATATTCAGAATGTGACCACCTTACCTATAAGGTGTATTCTGTGGAGGAAGATTGTGAGCACGAACTCCTGGACTACCCAGCCCGACATCATTGCACTAGAGAAATCATTCCACCCCCCCCGTTTTTCCGTCAGTATAAAATTCAGATTTATGAGACATTGCCGACCTTGTGTCCCACCTTGAAAAGTTCGGGTGCTGGCCAAGACATCGTAATTTCTTAACATTGGCGGAGGTACTGGTGGTTTAAAGTAAATATGTACCTTAGAGGTCTGTTAAAAAAAAAAAAAAAAAAAAAAAAAAAAAAAAAAAAAAAAAAAAACCTCAACTTACCATTATATCCTTCATGATAAAATATTATAAAACTGTAAGAAAAATAAAATTAATGATCAAATGTACGTACTATAGCCGAACGAAATTATTTTTTCAAGGTTCCTAACTGCTGCATGCCTATTGAAAGTACGTTGTTGATCCTAAAAAGATTCATTCAACAGATAACCATCGCTTTTACAACTAAACCACAATCACTTCAAGGTTTAGTTGGCAGTACACGAGTTGTTATGAGCCTAGAGAATCCGACTCAAGGTTGGTTATGAGTAAATCCATCTTTTCAATCTAGCTTCAACTAGTATCCCCGACTATGTCCAGGTTCGTAAGAAGAAGCATCTTAAGAAACTCTTTGTTGTAATATACTCTCCAACCTCAAGATTAACCATTAAAAAAAAAAAAAAAAAAGGAATTTATACATCTCTCCAGAAGTATTCTCATGCCTCAGGGTTGGTCCTGACCAGCTTTGCTGCCGAGACCCAATCTGAAGTACTCAACCATCAAACCACTGCACATTGCATAAGTCTTGTCTTGCCTTAGGGTTGGTCCTGACTAGTTTTGTTATTGTGACTGAATCTGAAATACTAGCATTCAATGTGCTATCGAGTATCAATTTGAAGACTCTACTTTGCATAGATTTCTACATAAAGTCTTGTCATGCCCTGAGTTGGTCCAGACGAGCCTTGTTGCTGACCCAATCTATAACTCTATCCACCTGAAGGTTAATCTATGAAGAATCTACCTCGTTCTTATAAGTGACTGTCTTTGCTTATCCCAGGGTTGGTCCTGACTTATGATCTTCAACTTTCCCTTCTGCTAGGATTGGGTACAAGTATGGACTATGCAAGATTGATCATCAATAGCTTTGCTCTTCAACTTAGTTTGAATTCCAGTTATGGGTATCCAAAGGTTGGTCCTGGCTGATGATCTTTAGCTTTACTTTACCATTATGATTGTTTTGGAGTACTGATTACTCGAGATATTCATCAGTAGCTTTGTCCTCTATTATGGTTGGAATTTCAGCTTTTCGCTGACCCAGTTTTGGTCCTCAGAAGCAACTATGTGAGTTTTATTTGCTTTCTGTAACATTGGCCTCAGGGTTGGTCCTCAACCTTATTACAATCTGAACTATTTCACCTTCCCGTTGTCGGTGCGAATACCCTTACAAGAGTATCCGCCCTGTTTTTTTTGCAAATGACAGAACACCAGTTTGGCTTACAGTCCGAGTACACCACGCGAATCGCCGTTGTGTCTGTTATTTACGCCGACGAAATGATTGACTATAGTAGAGAGTGTGTGGGTGCGCAGATTTAAGGCGCACGTGAACTTTTTTCTTTTTGACGATTCTGAAGTCAACGTTGGTTGCCGACCTAATTCTTATTTCTGATTAATCTAGGATTAAAAAGAGTTTGTCTTTTGATTAATGGGTTTGACCATGACATGTGCATACGAGCAGAGGATGACATTGACGACAATGTGGCTTGAAATGTTGTAACTGCTTATACAGGTATCCGCTAGTGATGGCCTAAGCCTTGGGCCGAGCCCATCTGGACACGGTGTCGGACTTTCATCAGGGAGATTTAGGGATCAAGGTCGGCGGGCAATGACTCAAAAATATTGGAGCGGCGAGAGGGAAACCTACGGGTTGAGGGTCCGATGAGGCTATCCCCGTGGTTTTGCGGTCAACAGGGTTGCGGGGCGGACCAAAATGCTATTAATAAACCCCGTTTTCCCCTCCCCCTCGCCGTGCGGTTTTGCTTTACTTTGTAATGATTATTTTATTGTTATTTAATGGTTACTATTTTTCGTTAAGTTCATTTTTTTTTCTTAGGCCGGACGTGAGACCGATTCATCCGCGGTCCGTTTCGTCTGGGTCCTTGTGCGTTCGGGATATTGGCGAGATTTCTCTATCCTGGTCAGCTAAAAAAACATGGACCGAGGAAGTCAACAAGCATGAGAGTTGGTGGGCGACTCAAACCGTGAGGAGGAAGAAACATGAGCGGCACAAACCCTTTGCGGATGTTCCGCCTACCAGTTCACGGTGAAGGGGTTGGGTGTGAGTATGGCCGTGGGACCCTCCTCCCCTTCGGTTTTCAAAGTTCCTATTTGAATATTTGCTACTACCGTCAAGATCTGCATTGGGGCCCGCCTCACCTGGGAACGTGTTACGAGCCAGCAGCAGGCCCGCACCCCAACTCCTTGACGCTGTCTACGTGGGGGTTGCTTGTTGGGAGACCGAAGGGTGGTGAACCGTGGGGTGCAGTTGGACAGATGGGTTGGGGGCGATAGGCCATCGGGCAGCACGTTTGGAACCCTCCATCTGCCTTGGTCTCCGAGACTCTCAACTGAAGGGGTGTTACTACCACCGCGACCCATAGCAGGCCCACGTCCTCTTGCCCGCTGTAGTGGCGAGCTGGCCCGAACAGTCAGGCATAGATGATCGGGCGCTTCGGTGCCATATGCTGTTGGATGGATCGTTTCGACAGGTAAGTTGTTACACATGTTCAGTGGGTTTCGATTCCTGTGACCACCATTATACCGTGTATATTAGCCAAAGTAACAACGGTATCCCGATGACAATGGCGGAAGATTAATGGAATGAGAGTTAGGAGAGAAACAGGCCGCGCGAGGGTGTCGGGGTGTGTAGAGATGGCGGAAGTCGAAGTTGTAGAGCTTGCTCGTTTCCCAGAGGGATCGATCAAGGGAGGAGCCAAAACGGAGGCTGTGAGATGGAGGAATCCGATAGTAAATCCGAGGCAGGGAGGTTGCAAGTTGCGCACGGGAAGAGAGAGACTGAAGGCAAAGATGTATCTTTCTGCATTCCAATGGGTGATTCATTTTTGAATTACCAGTGTAACCAATCCGTTCTCGACTGTCATTCTTGCTAACTATTGCGTGTCAAGATTGTGACTTACCTTTCGGCGAAACTTCGTTCGTCCCCAGGTTTGGGCATCGCTTGTCGGCCCGAATACCTTTAGAAGGGTATTTGTGCACTTTTTTTTTTTGCTTCTGCGCAGAAGGTACGTTTTTGAAGATATTCGAGAGAGTGTCCCATTTTTGTGTGACCATAACCAACTCTCAGGGGTTGGGAATGACACGCGCTTCTGATTTGATTAGAGAGTGCGTGGGCGTGCACGTCGACGACACGCAAGGGTTTTTTAGGCGGGCATGTGATTATGTTTATGAGAGTGGCGTCCGCGCCTAGTAGCATGAACTAGAAAAAGGGTTGTGGGATGGCTGCAGTAGCGCACACAAAACGCATTCGCGTTGAAAACCGACGTTTCATGATCGAGGTTAGTATTTAGTCATCGGATCCGCTTGACTCACGTGCTACGACACTAGGATCAGTCAAGTGTTAAGTGCCTGACTTCCGAGGCCAACCATGATATTGGTGGACAATAGAAGTCGAGGGCGACACTATAAAAGTCGGGGGGGTTCCGACGCTTAGGCGGTAAAAGTGTGTTTTTTCAGGGGAGGTAGCCTAGTGAGAAAATTGAAGTTTTTTTTATGTAACGGTGCGGTTGTGTTACATGCATGACGGTGACAGGGAAAGCTGACCCGTTCATACAGCAAGGGACGGTACATAGGACCACTAAAAGTGAGCGGTATGCCTAAGTACGGCCTTTAGTGCAGTCCAATAGGGCCTGGGCCCGAACCGGAGGTCTTTACAACCAAGTTTGGGCCTCCTACACCCAGATTTTGGCTGAGCCCTATAGGTTACGACTTTGGACTGACATTACGAAGATATGGGGATCAAGATTTGCTGGCGACGGCAAAGCTGCGAAGCGCAGCAGGAGGAAGCCGAGGGGTTAAGGGTTTTACTGACTATCCCCCTTGTCTTTTGCCGTGGGAGTCTGATTGTGGGCCTGGTTGGCAGAGTACCTGTGGGTCCCTTTTTCCTTTTCATCAGTTTCTTTTCTTTATTATTATTTATTATTATTATTACTATTATTTATTTTGTTCCATTTGGTCCAAGCCCGATACCGGAGTCGGGACCGGCCGCGGAACAATTGGTCTTTAGCTTAGAGGGTACACCCATGAACTGTGAAATACAGGCACGAGTTTGAGCCAGATGAAGGTGCTTTGTATTTCTGAATTGTTTGGGCTACACTCTTAGAGGGCGTGAATCTTTGCCCTCCATTGGTTGAGAATAATAAGCATGCTCAAGAAAAACGTTCTTTAAGGAAGGTCCGCAAAACGGGTTATATGCCAGCATTTAGGCATCAGGGATCAAAATTTCACTTACTCTGGCTCCTTAACCAATCGGCAAACACCAGCGGAACGAAGACCTGAATCTGGACAAGCAGCCTGTCTAGGACCATTGAGAAACTGAAGGTTGCAGCCTTTGATATTATCGAACAACTTATTTGCATCAGGAAGGCTGAGACGAATATCCAAGCCCTCTCCCTGCCCCATTTGCTGGGAGGCCCGGCAGCAGCGGTACCCCGTATTAGGCTATTTTGGTTGTGACCATTTGGGGTGGGTTCATTTTATCCAGGCTACTTTTGCCTGTTCCCCAGCCTTCGGAAGGTCAGCAACACCAGACTATTTATTCCCTCGGCCTTACCGAATCGAGGTTTTTATCTCTTGGCGGATTTTCAGGTGTGCTTTCAGCGGCGCTCCATTCCTGGTACTTGAAATGCAAGACGAACGGTTGAGATCTTTATTTACGGTTCACGCCTCACTACAGGAAAATCCGGGCCCGCCCGCCTGTGCCCTCTGTGCATGGGGGGTACCCCTGGTTATTTCCAGTTACTCTGAAGATTTCAGTTGTTTGTAAAATTGTTTTTTGGTCAGTTTTCGGAACTCAACTTCTTACTTGACAATTAGTTATTATTTGATTTATTTGTTCTAACTAAACTCTGAATTTTCACCTGCCAGTTTATGATGAATGTTTGTTAGTCGTACCCCTTCTCCTCTTAACCCCTCTATTATCTCTAACTAAGAACTCGCCTTAAAAACACTCCTTCCGCTTATCCGAACTCGGAGCTTCCGCAACTTCTGCCCCTGATTATTTCCAATTTCTCTGAAGATTTCAGTTGTTTGTAAGATTGTTCCTTGGTCAGTTTTCGTAACTCGATTTCTTGCTTGACAATTAATTATTATTTGATTTCTTTGTTCTAACTAGACTCTGAATTGTCACCAGTTTATGATGAATGTTTATTAGTCTTACCCCTTCTCCTCTTAACCCCTCTGTCATCTCTGACTGAGAACTCACCTTAAGAACACTCCTTCCGCTTATCCGAACTCGAAGCTTCCGCAGCTCTTGTTCCCCCGTCACTTCCCCCTTGTGCCCCCCTATCTTCTTGTAAAACATGACATCGTGGACATCTGGACTGTCCTCCCTGTAGCTTACATCTCGCCTCTGGCGGACAGATCGTCGAAGTCTTTTAGGAGCCACTGTGTCCGTAGAGCTGGACGGGACGCCAGTGGCTCCAGGGTTGTTCGCCTTAGCTGATCCTAGAGGGGGCTATTATTGAGGTGGGTTGAGGGAGGTTGGCTTTTTGGTGGAGAGGTCAATTTAACAAGCAACCCCCCTCTGGCCCAAACAAAATTTTATGTTTCTTTTCTTATTTCTTTTACAGTAACTACGTTTTATTGCTTTTTTATAGTCGTTCCCCTGTGGGGGGGGGGCAGGGTTGCATTCCGCTCTGCAATAAAGTACAGAGAAAATGGTGGAGGGGTTGAGCGCACGCTCGCTAACCGAAGCGTGGTATCCACGCTATTGACTATTGACAGGTCTGACTTAAAAGGCATGGGATATTTATTATGATGAGCCTGGAAAAACCCTGAAAATTTGGGGCTCTGTTAACCATCTCTCTTCACCTGACCCCTTTATGGTGCAACATTATTCATCATGAGATCTCAGTTCGAAGCTAGGCTGAAGGAGTGTATGGTGACAGAGTCCAATGAAAAGATGGGAGTTCGTCATTGAAAACGGCGTCCGAGTCTTCAAGGTCAACACCCAGATTGACCGCCTCCCGACAACTTGGCTGAAGGAGCATACGGTGACAGTAATCTTTCAAGGAGAAGCGGGAGATCTTCCAATGAAACAAAGGGAACACCTGATCTGCGCGTATGAAAATGGATGGTATTGGAGGAAAACCTTTTCTCGAGGATTCAAGAGAGGCAAAGTACGCAGGGAGGGTCCCAACGTAATGTCCTATGTAGCGAAGTCCAAAGAGGTGGCACAATGGCTGGTGGCTACAGCTGAGGACGTCGTGGTTATCAGAGGCGTGCAGTACAAAATATTTTTTAAAGAATGGATGAAAAGGGTGGAGCTAGAAGAACAAAGGAGGAGGGAAAACCATATTAAGTTTTGGGTAGTCGCACTACGAGTTCCACTTCGAGCAGTGGTTCACGTAGGAGATCTTGTAACTCAAGCAATGGGTCATATCATCCTTTGACACTTGCTAGAGCCAGATGCTTCACGTCTGAAACTGATGGATCTAAAGTTTAACCTACCAAGAGAGGCAGAGGAGAAGTTTTAAGGAATATTCACAATGAGGCTTGATGATGAAGAATTGTACAATGTGCAATCTGTCAGTAAGAACATTCCGTGGTGCACCCGCTGTAAGTGGTGGTTTCATACGGAATCTGAGGGATGTCCGAGGGTGCACCAGTCTTCAACGGGACATGATGCGACATGAGGGTGATACAAAAGGCCACAACAGGGGGAAGTGATGTTTGACCATGGCTTCCGAACAACTGTCGGCGATCAACAGAGGACAACACCAAGTGGAGGAGAATCTAGTGGGGCAGCAAAAGCAAGAAACGACATAAGTGGACCAGGGACGATTCATTCCGGCAACCGGTCAGTAGCCCCAGCAGGGGAGGTACAGGGCCCGAGACTAACAATGCAATATGCGTTCGGAGGGCCTTACCCACCGGGAAAATCCACGTTGGCAAACATACGAGCGGGCTTGTGGGTATCGATCTCTGGAACCACGGACTCATACTTGTCGGCCTTAAAGCAATACTCCATGTGGCAGCAACCGCAAATTAGTGACATGTCGCAGGGTCCGTGGGTCAACCCCGTTGGAGCTGGCTTCCAAAGAGGAAATGCATATGCATTTCTTGGCGGGCAATTTGGTCAAGGACCATCGGCGGTCTCAAAACTAGAGATCTCAAGACAAAGACCAAGAATGGAAGAACGAGTGGTAGCAGAGGATGTGGCCGGCAGTGAGAGGTACAAGAGATCACTCTAACAAGCTTAAGCAGCAAGCTCCATACAAGGGGAGAGTGAAGGCTTAGATGATGCAGGCAATGGAGCGTAAGGCCTTCGCAAACGTGTACCAGATGGAGTTCTGACAATCGATATATATGGATAGCGGTTCGAAGAGAAACTCCTTTTGCCACTGGTTTGCACTTTGGTGGGGCAAGAACTATATATTATGCGCCCCCTTAACAGACAAGCCAAAAAGATGTTGCTAATGCCGCTATTTTGCGGTCTTCCCACTCCGGAGCTTATCGAGACTAGAGTAAGGCAATCATATGCAGATCATTTTTGCTTTAGGATCTTTCTGGAAAATCCGATGCTCAGAATCACGGTGGATGCATCGCCAAGGAAACACATCAAGTGTTACATTCTGCTCATAGATGTTAGAATTCCGACTCCGCACTGGGCAGGTCTTCCATTTGTAGGCTTAACATGTATCCCGTTGAGACTCTTGTTGGATCACAAAGGAAGAAAGTTAGACAATGGAATAGTGAAGCTTGGATTTGCAACTTTATTTCTTAGAGCTTTAAACGAGTACATGCCTCACGATCGCAACCTGTAGTCGGAATTCATTCCAGAAGTGCTGACAAAGAACTGACGGCCGAATAGTCCTCCTCAATGGAGGAAGGGAGGAAACCAGAGAGAGAATGAGCGGATCCAAGGGAAAAACGCATCAGCGAGGATAGTAGATGGGGAAAATTAGAGTGTGCACCTGGAATACACAGGCCGGGGGATACCAATGGAAAATAGAAAGGCAAGCGTCTGAAGAGATTGATCAACGAAAAACAGATAGATATCTGCCTGTTACAGGAAACAAAGTTGTCAGAGGGAAAACTGACACAACTCACCATTTGGTGCCATTTGGTGGAATGACCCGCAATTGTGGTCACCCGCACGTGGCTTTAAGGGAGAAACAACAATATTAGTTCAGAAGAGGTTGGAAGCAGAACTTATAGATTATGACTCGAGCTTATGGGGAAGATGGGTGCGGCTTAAGCTACTCGTACAACACGTTGAGCTAGTAATAGCTACGATCTATGCCCCGAACGATCCCAAGGAGAAGCTACAATTCATTAAAGCTCTCCCTCACTGCCTCCCTAAAATATAGAGCATGATAATTAGGGGAGATTGAAATTTAGTGTGCAACCTATGCCTGAACTCCGAATCGGAAGATATGATGAGAAAAAATAGAGCAGCCTTCATACAGTGGAGGTAAGCCTGGGGATTAACGGGTATCTTCATAGCTTTGAACCCGACGACAGAAGAATATACATGACTCTTAAGCTCCTCGACCTCGGCAAGAGCTAAGAGAAGATTAAATTTCTTTCTCACGATAGGAGACATGACTCAATAAGTGACTGCAGTGCACATACAGAATGCTTCATTTTCAGACCATAAACCGGTGTCGCTGAAACTCTGGTAGCCACGCAGTCAAGAGCAGAGAGGGTCGGGGTTGAACATAATAAACCTCGGGGACGAAGACTGGAGGGTATGGACTAAACAACAGTGGCAGGCTTGGCATGCGGCAAGGGAATCTTTTGAATCTTTTGAAGAATGGATCGACACGGGGCTCCGTATAATCTCAACTAAATTTAAAACCTTCTCTTTTATTGCAGCCTTCGTAAGAAATAAAAAAGAGAGGTGTCTGCAAAGCAGAGTGGAGAGAAAAGATTAACAACAGTCGTATTTTTCATCACCACTTCAAAACACTCTTCGCCACTTCAGGATGCAGCCTGCCTAAACAGATGGTTTTCAGGGTCTTCGGACCTTTCACCCCTTCAGGACACCCTTCACCACTTCAGGATGCAGCTGCCTAAATAGGTGGTTTTCAGGGTCTTCGGACCTTTCACCACTCCAGGACCATTCAGGATTTTCAGACTGCCAAAAACTCTCACTTCACCACTTCCGGATGCAGTCTCCCTAAACAGGTGGTTTTAAGGGCCTTCGGACCTTTCACCACTTCAGGACCATTCGGGATTTTCAGACTGCCAAAAACTCTCACTTCAGAATTTTCATTCCTGAATTTTCAGCTACCCGTTAACCGCTTATGAGAGTGGAGGAAGCGAAAGCCATAATACAGGAGCATCCAATTGCGGAACTAGTTTGGGTAGAGGAAAGACAAAGGAGGTTGAGCAAATGGGAGCAACACCAAGTGGATAAACAAGCTAGGTAGGAGCTTATCCTAAAAGAGAAAGTAGTCACGAGAGATATGATGACAAAGGAATCCTTCCGCAGACTTCTTCCGAGATTCAGGCTAACCCCTACGAGAGAGCTTTAACACCAACATCTCATGGGCCTTGGAGCACACCAACTCCGACCTAGTATGCGAGTATGCTGCAAACTACTTCAAAGATATATTGGCAACGTGGAAGCAGTACTAGGATAGGGAAACGGATCTTACGGAAGAAAGTTCCTTCTGTGACACTTTAACTGTTAGAGTTTCAGACCAAGAGAGGTGGGAGATGGACAGAGCGGTTTCAACGAAAGAAATCAGGGAGACCATCAAATCCATGACGAAAGGTAAGGCGCCAGGAGAAGATGGTTTGTCGGTAGAATTTTACCAGGCTTGCGGACAGGTTTTGAAAGAAGATATAGTTCAGCTGTACAATGGTATCTTTATGAGAGGACAGCTGGGCAAAACGATGACCAAGGGAGTCATTACGCTCCTATATAAGAAAGAGAATAGAACAGAGGTAAGAAACTTGAAACCTATTTCGCTATTAAATGTAATCCGTAAAATCTTAGCGAAGGCTCTAGCAAAGAGGTTAGGTAAGTTGCTGCAAGGACTAGTAGGAGGGATCAAGGAACATTCGTTTACGGTAGGTCTATCTTCGAAAACATAGCCACGACTATGGAGGCACTAGAAGTGATAGAAAAGGAGGATCTAGACGTCGCAATTCTAATGATAGACCTTGAAAAAGCTACGATTGGGTCAATTGGACGTTTGTAATGACCACCTTAAGAGTACTAGGCTTTGGAGAACCTTTCTGCAACTGGGTCAAAACTCTTTATGCGTTTGTCACTGCAGCAGTCCAAGTCAATGAAGTATGCTCACAAAAGTTCAAACTCTCAGCATCACTGTGTCAAGGCTACCACCTAGCCCAATTTATGTTTGGCCTACAGTTAGAGATTCTTCTCTGTACGATTTGCGCGAACCCAAACATTAGAGGTCTGACGCTGTCGGAGGACAGGGAATGTAGGGTGAAGGCCCTTGCATATGACCTACTTACCATTTCTGTGAACTCTAGAGACTCGCTAGAAGCTCTGCATGCATGCCTACAAAAGTACGGAGACCTCTCTGAAGCAACCATCAATTGGAATAAGTCGAACTTCTTTCTCCATAAAGCAGGTGAATTCGAAGCACAGTGGGGCATGAAAAGAGTCCTAGTAAACGGTGCAGAAAAATTATTGAGGGTATTAGTTGCACTTGATGACTATTTGACCTCACAGGACTTATTTCTGCAGGAAAGGGTTTCATCTAGAATCAGGAGCTCGAGAGGGGCATCCCATCTTTCTTTGGTAGGCAGAACCCTAGTTATCATTGTCTCAACATTTTCTGTCCTTTGGTACGTCCTCAGAGTTTGCAAACTGGTGGAGGGCTCAATTAAGAACATCATAGCAGAACTTGCTTTTGCAGGAAAAGGTATCATCTAGAATCAGGAGCTCGGGAGGGGCATCCCATCTTTCTTTGATAGGAAGAGCCCTAGTCTTCATTGTCTCAACATTTTCTCTCCTTTGGTGCGTCCTTAGAGTTTGTAACATGTCGAAGGGCTCAATTAAGAACATCAGAGCAGTAGCCTGGCGGTCTATATGGAAATCACAAGTGGAAGAGAACCAGGGCTATGTTTCCAAGGTCGCCTGAGAAATGCTATGCAAACGAAGAGAAGAGCGCGGCCTTGTTGTTACAGACCCAAGGTCTCAGAATCTGGTACTTATCTCCAACTGGATACATAAAGCTGCGGAGGCAGACTCAAATCCGAATCGGTGTTTTCTGGCGAAACACATTCTCTAAAAAGAATGGGGCTTGAGTAGATCCTCGGACGTATGGGTGGTGCTGATGATGGATTCATTCCTGGACAACAGGCTAAAATCGAGATTCTGGAGAAACATAGTGGCAGCCTGGAAGAAGAACAAACCTGACACAAGGATGATCCCACAGTAGAAGGTGGAAGTAATGAACCAACCATTGTTCAAGAATAGTTTAATTCTGAATCGAGAAGGCCAACGCTTTTCAGCGGCATCAAGCGCGGGTAATTTCAGGCTGAAGTGGGTGCAGAGAGGAGTGGCAATGGTGGGCGATCTCAGGGACACGGCCACCAATCAATGGCAGCCCCCGCCCAACTAAAAGAAAAACTGAAACACTTGCCTCTGCAAGAAGAAAGGAGTCCGATCATGGATGTCATCCCAGAAGAATGGAAGAGGACTTTGGGGCCAGAAGGGGTGATTCCACCAGGTACATGGCTGAAGTCTATATCAGCTCGGAATAATGATTTTTTTGTACTTCTTAAGAGTTGGCATGATGACGGAAGAGGGAGATGCACAGTGGAAGAGTATAGTAGAAGCAATGGCCCCAAGGATATTTAGCTTTATACAGAACAACTACGAGACTGGGCTTGGGGAGATTGGAAGAAATTAGGGTGAGAGCTGTGAAACTTCAGGGAAGAGGGGAGCCAACTGTTTATAAATAAGAAGCATGAGGAACAACCAAAAGATATGAGAATAGACCCATCAATCTGGGGATGGAAAATGGGCACAGGAGTGGTATATGATCTAAACCTAAGTTAATTGATCGCTGGGAACGAGCAAGCACAACCAATTTTACAAACTCCAACGGAGGAAGAACTCTGTAGGTTATGGATTTGGTTCGCTCCTCTAGCTGCAGTCGCATACTGCAATACCTACGGCCTGTTGGCTTGAAAGCAGGGGAATGGAGGTAAGTCTGGACTGCAATCGCTGCGCTTGGCCATTCGAAACAATGACTCATTTATGGTGGACGCGCCCAAAATCGCAAAAATGGTGGAACTGGTGGTTCCGACACTGGACAAAAATGTCCGGGGACACCAGCTGTAGGGGGGAAGGATGGGTAGTCCATAGATTTCTACCAGAGAACATTCCATCAAGGAAGGGGTGTGGATATATAGCACAAGTATGCAAGGCACTAAGGATGTGGCTGATTTGGTCGGGCAGGAACGAAAGAAGATTTAAGGTTCAAGAGATGGATGAAGTACATGCAGAAAAGAACGTTCAAGGTGCTGCCCATAACTAAAATCGGAGCAGACCGGAGAAGAAAAGTCATGGAGGGAAACAGGAAGGCAGGGTTCAAGTGGTTCATGGAAGCGTGGGAAATGCCTGGCGGCCTGGCCTTGGCAAGGAATAATAAGCTTGTAATATCGAAGTGGTTAGAGATGCCGTAGAGGAGAAGGGGGTAGGGAACAATAAGCTAGTAATATCGAACAAGTAGTAGCTATAGGGTACTGTCCTTTTTCTTCCTCCTTTTCTTTTTTGTTTTTTTTTGTTTTTTTGTTTTGTTTGTTTGTTTTGGGACAAATGCTCCAGTCTATTGGTGGGGAGCAACACGTGCTGGGAACCGGGCCCAGGTCTTTTTTCTTCCTTTGTTGAACCAACAAACGAAACTGGCTGATGCTGCCAGAAGTTAACTCCGGGTGGAATCGTGGGGAACCCGGCCTTAATTTAGCTATTTCGAAATATAATTGAACATGTGTTAAAAAAAAAAAAAAAAAAAAGTTGCCCATTTTATTTGCCTGCATAACATAGTTTTTTCTTCCGGTTTTTTTTTTTTTTTTTTTTGGCTGGGACCTTCCATGGTCCTTGCATGGGCGGGCTGCCTAGGAAAACAGGGTGTCCTGGGCGGCCCGGCTACGTCAGAAGGCCGAATTGAGGAAGTCCTTTGCCAAGATTTATACACTTCTACAGAGCGCTACACTGTGGAGAAAAGTTATGGGTTCAGGTTCAGCTTGTGAAGCCAGAGCCCTTTCCCTTTGATTTTCCCGGCTGGTCGTCTGTGCAGGTTCACATAGTGGAGTGAGGCCCATTGTTGGGCTTGCACCTCGGACAAAATTGGTGCTTTCACTTCACATGCTGAAACCTGAATTCATAACTACTTCCAGAGCGTATCATTTCTGGGAGAAACATATAAGACTAAGCCTGTCTATTCAGGCACGCTTTCCGGCCCCTTGGCTGCATTCGAGTATCTGACCAGATCACTTGCAATATCTGGCCCCTGGCCTAACAGCCCCCATGATACTACCTGCTCCACCCGAATACAGCCTACGGTCATTATTGCTGCATTTAGACTGAAAGATGCCCCAAATACATACAGCTAGAATGACCATACTTTGTATTCAGGTGAAGAAGGTAGATTGGATTGTGCAATTGAAGTGCAGGAGTTCGAACTCCTTCCCACTACAATCATAAATGATGCGGCCAATCATAACTACTGATGTTCCAAGATTGGTGGCAAGGACTGATCGCCGTGAATATGCCAAACACGGGGTCTACTGGCCCTGCTCTATTTTTCCTTATATCGGTGGTATGGTGGCGTGATGTAATACGTGAATCCACCTCTGAAGGATATCATACATCAGTGGTTCAATTGGGACTCCGTTATGGTATGTTTTTGTTCATTTTGTCAGAAGTAATGTTTATTTTTTTTTGTAGCTTTGTTTTGGGCTTTCTTCCATTCATTTCTTTCATTCATGTCTGGAGCCTACTGTCGCCCGACCAATTGAGGAAGCAAGGCCAGTTTTTCCCTCGAATTTTGCCCCCAGCCAAAATCCGCTGGGGGCGACCGGACCGGGACAGTGAACCGGTCTATACATCCGGGAGGCTCCGGTCTATACATCCGGGAGGCTCCCCGTCTGGGCAGGGGTCCCCGGTGCATCCGGGAACCAGCACTGGTTTAAAGAGGGGTTGCCTTCACGTCATTCGGTTATTTCTTGTTTGATCTCCAATTCTGTGAGGACTTCTGCTGTGACCATCAGCCAGAAGTCATTCGTAATTGCAATTCTACACAACATATTTTTTTGCCAGATTTTTTTTTTTTTTTTTTTTTTTTTTTTGGGGCAAGTACGTTTGTGTCACAAACGAAGTTCAAAAGGGCAAAAAAAACACTAATCGGCAACGAAAAAATGGCTGTAGTTCGAAAAGGCA
>BFEA01000092.1:469251-484243 GCA_003427395.1 Chara braunii
CGGCCATGGCCCAACCATGGGGCCTTTTTTTCTTTTTTTTCTTTTTTTTTTCCAGCCACGGCGCGGCGCGGTGCGATGCACATCCGGGGGGGAGGGGGGGGGAAACGCGGCATGACGCGCGACGTGCGATCGAAGAAAAAAAAACAAAACAAAACAACAAAAAAAAACAGGGTGCTACAACCGCCCTTTTCAAACTCGGGGCCTGATGTTACCGCCTTCTGATGTTATGACTGCCTTTTCGAACTGCGGCCATTTTTCCGTTGCCCATTAGTGTTTTTTTTGCCTTTACAGTTTGAAAGTGTGGTACTACCGCACTTGTTTCTTTTTTTTTTTTTGCGCTGGGGCTGCCCGGAACCCTGCCTGGGCGCCGTGCCCGGCCGGGCACCCGGGCATGTATCCGGGCATAAGTTGGGTGCCCAGCCGCCCGGAAAAAGGTAGAGGGCAGCGCCTCGTGCCCAATCACCGTACAACTCCAGCCTGCTCCTCAAAATGACATACCAGATACAGACCCAAACATTCCGGCATACATCAATGACCGACAAAAGGCAACATCCTTACCAAATTACATTGCATGGACCACAAAAAATATGTTCATCACAACATACAAGGCACTATCAACAAGGACCCACTGACCAGAACCTCCAATTGTCCGAAAGAATTGGAAGAGCCCTCTGAGTCAGCTCTTAAAGCCACAAAATAACTCCACAGAATCTCCACGCAACACCAGGAGCACTACTGCTTAACCCACCATACAAGTCCCCCATCTTGCATGTGCTCCAAAACACCAGCCCATGAAATGTGTGTGCTTGTGTGCGCACCGTGACGCCCGCGTGTGCGTGTGTGCAAAGTAATCAAAACAGTTATTCACTGCTCCAATTTGAGTCGGCAGGCATGTTTGTTTACTTGAAGCACTGCATACCTACACACACACCTGTTTGCCTTTCGGCACACTTGCGCCTTAATTTTGTCAGTCTATTGGTGATGCTCATTTAGTAGCAGATCTGCATGGAGAATAGGTGGGAGGAGAAGGGAAAGGAAGGTGTTTAGAAAGCATGAACCTGGTCATGATCATCATGAAGTCCATGCTTTGTTAACAACTTAGCACCAGTGGGGCTTGGCTTCATGGTCCTTCGTGTTCTATGTTAATGCCACGAAAGCAAGAACGGGGCCAATTTTTTGGATATTATGCAGGCAAATAGGTATGTGTGCCGCTATCTATATTTATGTACTTGCCTACAGCAAGATGAAAGAAGAAAGCGGACGAGGACTACCCCATTAGATCCTGAATCCTCATCAGCCCAGCAGACTGCCAGAGACTGGCATGAAAGACACTGGCTACTCGTGAGCCGGGCTGCAAACGAAAATGAATGGAGAAAAAAGCAGTGCATTGCCTTCGGTGAGCGCGCACGACCACCTCCCCAAACAACACGAAGACCAGTTGGGGTTCGGTCTGCATGTGCTTCTTCACTCCTGTGCATTCATCTTCGGGGTTCGGTCTGTATGTGCTTCAACAGTCCTATGCATGCATCTGTTTTAAAGTGTTTTTCCTGTGTTTCCATGCAAAAGCGCGTGGGCCATGGTTTGATGCTACCAGCAGCAAAGGCGTCACCGTAAGGACAAACAAGTTCACACAAGGCATGCCAGCATGGATGTGGTGCACATTTCCACACCAGAAAGTGCTTTCAAACTTCTTGAGCAATGAGAGGGGGGGGCTACGCAATGATATACATTGAATATGCCAGTCTTAACCTAGCCATTTAAGTGTGACAGCCTTTTGTGCGCTTCCATATCGAGGGCATTTGAAGCAAATGTGTGTGTGTGCTGCCATATCGAGGGTGTTTGAAGACGTCATCGTAAGAACAAACACAACGTTTGATTAAGTTCACACAAGCCATGCCAGCATAGTTGTGCTTCACATTTCCACACGAGAAAGTGATTTCTAACTTCTTGAGCAATGAGACCGGGGGGCTACTCAACAATACACATCGAATATGCCAGTCTGAACCCAGCCATTTGATATGTGAAAGCCTTTTGTGTGCTGCCATATCGACGCTATTTGAAACAAATGTGTGTAGGACCTGTAGGTGTTTATGTGTGTGCGCAGGCGGAGTGCGGGAGGGGTGTCGTGTTTGTGTACTGAGACTGTGTCAGGGTCGCAGTGAGAGGTTGGGGCCAGGTGGGTGGCTCTATGAGGGTGTAGTGTTGGGTTATTGGGGTGTAGAGGTGTGAAGGGGGGTGTGCAGAGCCATGTGTGAGTGTCTGGGTAGGTTGAGGGGATGCGCTGATGCGCTGTGTACCCGGGTAGGTGTATTCTAGCCCGATGTGGGGGGCTGTGGGTGCCCATGAGCGTCCATCCGTGGGCGGTTGGGTGGGTGGGTGTAGATGTGGGTGGGGTTATTGGGATGTAGAGGTGTGAAGGGGGTGTGCAGAATGGTGTGTGAGTGTCTGGGTACATCGAGGGTTGTGCAGATGCGCTGCTGTGCTGTGTACCCGTGTAGGAGGATTCTAGCCCAGTGTGGGGGGGTGTGGGGAGGGTGTGGGGGGGGTGTGGATGCCCACGAGTGTCTGTCTGTGGATGGGTGGGTGGGTGGGTGTAGATGTGGGTGGGGTTGGGTGGGTTTGGGTGGGTTTGAGTGGGTTTGGGTGGGTATATGCGGGTGTAGATTGATTTCTCTGTTACTAAAACCACCACTGGCCCTAAAGGGCCTAAACCTATTATGTCAAACCTATCGGTTTTCCCGCCCCTGGAGCACCAAACAGAAAAGGACTGGAGCTTCATCGTTGCATCACATGGCAAGGATATGCAAACTTGACCTGCTGTACCCACTAATCGAGACAACGAAACAGTCCAAGTTCATGTGCCAAGCAGAACTACTAGAAAAACAAAAGCAGCCAAGTGCAAGAGGAACCCAGGCCGCGTCAAGTGACCTGATAACACTCGAGACAAGGAAACAGTCCAAGTTCAATGTGCCAGACAGAACTAGAAAAACAAAAGCAGCCTAGTGCAAGAGGAACACAGGCCGCGCCAAGCGACCTGATAACCCTCAAGTTTTCTCAGACAGGGAAATTTCAGTCATACGGTTGCACTCAGCACACAAAAGCGAGGAGAGCAACCTGCAGGGTACTGCAAAAAAAAAACAAAGCAGGGTCAGCTCAGTACCTTACACGGGGTCAAGCTTGTTTTTTTGTTTTTTGTTTTTTTTTCAAGCTTCCATTAGACACAACACTCGGACTGCACAAATGTGGTGGGTGAGGGGATCATATAGAGCATAATCACTTGCCCCCACACGAAGTGAAGTGGGACCACCACCATGACCTCATACATGGTATGTGCTTATGCAGTGGGGTGTGCGTACGCATCTGCATGGAGTTCTGGGCCTGTGAATAAGAAAAACGTGTTTGCGTTGCCTCAAGCTTGGTAAAGAGAGTCATCACCAACACGTCGGGGAACAAGAGACACCTTAGATAAATTTCATAAATTTCGTTTGTAAGAATCTTAAAATCATTAAAACTTCTAAGAGATGTTCTAGATAAGAGTTCCTAATTTTCCTAATTTTCTGAATCTTCGTTTCTGATTATTGACAAACCTGCGTCGGCAAACCTAATTGATTTCTATCGTGGTAAACTTCGATTCTGTTTTGTCTTTTCAATTTTGCATCGGTTTAGGGTGGTCCGGATCTGCTATGTGGTCGGATGGTTGGTTTTGGCTGGTAGGTCAGGAGGATTCTACTGGGACGACTCAGGCCAGTGCTGGAGTTGAGGCTCTGTAACCTGGGTTACCGTAGGAGCTTGAGGCCTGGGGAGTTATGCCTGTCAGTGCGGCATAACCAGTGGATTCGACGAAGTCATTGCCGGGGGTGTTCCCCTGTAACTGTGGGGCTTGATGACTTTTGAGGAGTAGTCGAGGGTGGAAGACACTTCTTCCGTGAGAACAAGGTGGACCGGTTCTGGGGTAGCGGTGGCACCCTGTCACCCTAGCATGAGGGGGTTTGAGGTCTGCCGCGTTTTTGTACGAGGACTGACGGCCGCCACCTTCCCTCCTTCTGCTTAGCAGGTCCTAGTCTGTCCTGACTGTTGCCCTTAGTGGGTAGAGTAAGAGGAAGGGGGTGGCTAGAATCGGGTTTGAAGGGTTGGGGTGGGTTGGGGTGGGATCAGGCAGAGGGAGAACCTATCGTTTAGGGTAGTAGGCCTACGAGAAGGGCAGGGTGGGACGACACTGGCCGGTGCTGGAGCATAGCTCTGTGACCAGGGGGAGCTTGAGGCCATTGAAGTTATGCCGAGGGTAGAAGGCATAACCATCCCGTTCAACGTAGCTGTAGCTGGGGCGGTGACCCTGTAACCTGAGGGGCTTGACAGTTCAGGAAGTTGTCGAGGGAGGAAGGCACTTCCTGCCGGTCAGAAACAGTCAGGTCGGTACTGGGGTAGGTAGTGTTGCCCTGTAACCTCAACGAGAGGGGTATGAGATCTGATGATTTCGGGCACGAGGGTCGAAAGCTTGGGCGGTGGTTCTTCGTCTGTGGTGAGGGAAGAAGATGGTTGGTTAGTGTTTCTAGTTCGTATCCACTTTCTTTTGCTTCCTGAATATTCTCGGAATATGGTCATTGGCAGTTGCTAAATTTTTAGAATTTCTCAGAATTATCCAAAAGGCAATCTGTTCTTCAAAAAGGGGGGTAGTCTGTTTTTGTCCTAAAAAGTGTCTTCTGGATCCTGGGGATTCCTGGCAACTTTGTTTAGGTGGCTTCGAGGCTGTAATACTAAGTGACCTGAGGCTGTTCGATGCCAGAACGACGCTGGCCGGTGCTGGGGTGTTGCCCTGTAACCTGCTGATGCAGGAGCATGAGGCCTGGTAGAGAGATCTGGGGGTGCTTTGGGGGGGCATTCCACGGGACAACCAAGGGTTGCTGCTGGGACGACGCTGGCCGGAGCTGGGGTGAGTTGTGTTGCCCTGTAACCCAGCACGATGGGGGGCGTGAGGCCTGGTAGAGCTCGGCAGGGAGTAAGACAGAGTTGGAGAACCTTGGAAGGTTTTGTTAGGGATTGCGCGGGTATTGGGGCTTTTGTAGGACTTCAGCTGTCTATTCCCATACCTTTTCTCAGTAATGGGCAAGAAAGGGATCCAGGTGAGAGAGATAAAGATATCACGCGTCCTACTAGTGAAGGGCCTAGCTGGTAGGACAGAAATAGGGCATAGCAGCAGCAGAGATGGTGGCTTTGCTGCAGTAAGTCTTGCCGGAGTGAGGTAAAGAGGACTGATGGTGGATTCTTGAGTCGTTTTCTGAATATTGTCTAACTCTGAAGTTCCTTGCAAAAAGCGGTCTGAAGTAGCTCCAAAACTCTTAGTTGGTTTCTAGTCTCATTTTCATGGAATTTTCTGATGACTTTTCTGAGTGCTCGTTATGGGACGCTGGGCCCGGTTCCCAGTTTGTGCCAATTTGTGAGGATATGGTTGTATCTATGGGACGCTGGACCCGGTTTCCAGCAGGTGTTGCTCCCCACCAATAGATGGAGCTTKTKTTTTTKTTAAARAAARAAAAAARAAAAARAAAAAAAAARAAAAAAAAAAAAAAAAAAAAAGAGAAGAAGAAGAAGAAGAAGAAGAAGAAGAAGAAGAAGAAGAAGGGAAAGGGCGTCACACCAACTGGCCTAGCTCAGTTGGTATACCCATGAACTCTTGAAATACAGACCTCAGTTTGAATTCCGATGGAATCAGATGAGAGAAAAGAGCGCTGAATTATTAAAAGGGAAAACTGTTAAAATGTCCCTGAAAGATGGGGTATTTCGGCGGATATCCCTAAAAAGGCATGGGTATGGCAAAATGCCGCTCTTACGGTTGTGAAACTTTGCAAAACACCCCACTCGTCAATTAAAACCAGTATCTTGTGCATATACCTACCCCTACTAGGCCCTGTGCATTTTGTCCATATGCCCCTACCAGTACCTGCTCTTACGGTTGTGACCCTTCATGGAAAATTTTGCAAATGCCCCTACCGGTTTTCTACTTACCCCTTTCCTCCCCCTCCATCTTCATCTCCATCCTCTTCCCTCCTCCTCTACTCCCACCTTCCCACCACCATCTCTACACCTTTCTCATCAGTTTCAGTCTCTGTCTCATCATCTTTTCACCCCTCTCCATCTGCCTGCCTGTCGGAGAGGCGGTAAAAAGGTGATGAGACAGAGACGGAAAATGATGAGAAAGGTGTAGAGATCGAGATGGGAAGGAGGGAGTAGAGGAGGAGGGGAGGTTACAGAGAGTCGGTGCGAAGGCCATGAGACAGATGGAAGATGATAAGAGAGGTGTAGAGATGGAGGTGGGAAGGAGGGAGTAGAGGAGGAGGATGGAAGATGATGGAGATGGGTGTGGGAGGGTGAGAGTAGAGGAGGAGGAGGAGGGAAGGCGGTGGGGATGGACATGGGAAGGCCAGAGATTGGAGAGGTGGTGAAAAGGTGATGAGACAGAGATGGAAAATGACAAGAAAGGTTTAGAGATGGCGGTGGGAAGGTGGGAGCAGAGGAGAAAGAGGGAAGATGATGGAATTGGACGTGCCAGTGTGAAGGTGGGAGTAAGAAGGAGATGGAAATAGAGAGCCGAGGGGAAGGAAAGGTGGGACATGGAGCAGGAGTAGAACTTGAAAGATGAGCAAATGGAGGCAACAGGTGTGAGGAGGAGGAGGCTGTATTGCGTGGAAGCATCTTACCTGGGCGGCTCTGGCAACACACCGCCAGCAGAATCGGTAGGGCGAGGGCAACACCCAACGGGCAAAACATGGGCGGCAACAGTCCAACAGAAAACAGCACCAGCAACACAAATCGTTCAAGTTGGATGTGGGGCAGGCAGAAAAGATGCCTGCCCAGTAGAGGGGCAGATGGCAAAAGGAGAGCACCGGCTGTGCTTCGGCAAGTGCATATGGCAAAATTTCCCACGACCAGGACAGGTTCATATGCAGAAGATTGGGTTGTAGCCCTGTGTTTTACCGGTATCTAGCAAAATACCCCAACTGTTAGGGGCATTTCAACAATTTTCCCTGATTGAAAAAAAAGGAAGGGAGTCAGTTTTTTTTTTTTTTTTTTTTTTTAACAAGAACAACCCGAACGGATGCTAGGTGTGCTGATACGAGCAGACACATCTAGCACCGCCGGGGAGGCTCCATCTATTGGTGGGGAGCAGCACCTACTAGAAACCGGGTCCAGCGTCCCATTGGATACAGCATTATGTTGCAGTGTTTGTTGGGCATATGGTGAGTAGAGTTTCAAACGTCAGAGCTTCTTTCTAATCCCTCAGGGCTGCATAAGTTACCCATCCAAATTACGGAGCTCCTACTTTCAACTGGCCCAGCCCCACCAGGATGGTGCTCGCCGTGTTTATGACTTGTGCCCTCGTCGTGCTGCTAGTGGCTGGATTCCCATCCTCGGTGTCTGCAACCCCCCTTATTCCAACCTTTTTTCGAAACCATTTATACGTACTAAACCTTGTACCCTCTTCGAGTACCTTGCCCCAATTCTTATGAACCTTAAAGCTGTGGCCGAGGGACAACAGTGAATTATTATAAATAAAAAAAAAGGGGAGTCGAGTGGTCTTTTTTTTTTTTTTTTTTTTTTTTTTTTTTTTTTTTTTTTTTTTTTTTTTTTTAAGCACACATGCTCCATCTATTGGTGGGGAGCAGCACCTGCTGGAAACCGGGTCCAGCGTCCCATAGATACAACCATATCCTCTCAAATTGGCACGAGCTGGGAACCGGCCCCAGCGTCCCTTGAGTACGTTCAGAAAAACCATCAGAAAATTTCATGACAATGAAACTAACGGTATACTGAGGCTACTTCAGAGCTTTTTTGTAAGGAACATTCAGAGATAAACAAAAAACAGAAGAAGACTCGGGAATCCACCAACAGTCCTCCTCACCCCACTAGCAGGATGCGTGATACCTTTCTCTCTCGATCCCTTACCTTCCCGTTACTCAGAAAAGCTACGGGAATAGACTGCAAAAGTCCTAAAAAGAACCCCAATCCCGCAAAATCCCTAACAGATCCTTCCAAGGATCTCCAACACTGTCGTATTCCCTGCCGAGCTTCCAGGTCTTACACCCCCCATCCTGCTGGGTTACAGGGCAACACAACTCACCCCAGCTCCGACCAGCGTCGTCTCAGCAGCAACCCTTGGTTGTCCCGTGGGATGCCCCCCCAAAGCACCCCCAGATCTCTCTACCAGGCCTCATGCCCCTACATCAACAGGTTACAGGGCAACACCCCAGCACCGGCCAGCGTCGTTCTGGCGTCGAACAGCCTTAGGTCACCGAGTATTACAGCCTTGAAACTACCTAGAAGAGATTGCCAGGAAACCCCAGGCTCCAGAAGACTTTTTAAGGACAGAACAGACTACCCCCTTTTTTTGAGAATTGGATTTAACCACGTAAAGATTCGTAATTTGAAAACATAAAAAAGGCCTGGCGGGTCCTAGAAATGCTCAGAAACCCTTGGAATCCCTAACGCTCCTTCCGAGGCCTTTCAACAGTGTCCTACTCCCTGTCGAGCTCTTCCAGGTCTCACACCCCACATCCTGCTAGGTTACAGGGTGACACAACTCACCCCAGCTCCGACCAGCGTCGTCCCAACAGCAACCCTTAGCTGTTCCGTAGGGTGCCCACCCCTAAGCATCCCCAGGTCTCTCTACCAGGCCTCATGCTCCTGCATCACAGGTCACAGGGTAACACCCCAGCTCCGGCCAGCGTCATTCTGGCATTGAGCAGCCACAGGTCCCTGAGTATAACAGCATCAAAAACCATCTGAGAAAAGTTGCTAGGGATCCCGAGAACCCAAAAGCATTCTTAAGACCCCCGAACAGCCATCTGTAAAAAGAAAAAAAGAAGGGGGGGGAGATCAAAACTGAATACCAACCATCCTAAAGTCCCCCCCTCAACAAAGGAGCCGTCGGTCTCGACTTTCGGTCCTCGAACCAGAGCACACTAGGTCTCATACCCCCTTTTGCATGGGTAACAGGGCACCGCAACCTTCCCAGTACCGACCAACCTAGTTCTGTCGGATAGGAAGTGCCTTCCTCCCTCGGCAATTCCCATAGCGACAAACCCCTACACAGGTTACAGGGTCAGAACCCCGGCGCCGCTTGTGTTGGACGATCTGGTTATGCCTTCCACCCTCGGCATAATTCCATGGGCCTCAAGCTCCCCCCTGGGTCACAGAGCGAAGCTCCGGCACCGGCCCATGTTATCCCAGCCTCGTTCTCCTAACCTACTGACCTTCCCCGACATCCATCCTCTAATTGAGGGCCACCTTTCCTCCGCCCATCCTCCCCTTTTTAATTCCCCCCTCCTTCCTTGATCAAAATCAAAATTATTTGAGTTTATAGAACTTCTATAGGACTTTATGTGAAGAATCTTTTCAGAAATTTCTTAGAAGCTTTTATAGGAAATTATTTCGTTTCTAGAACTTCTATAGGAATTTATTTGAAGAATCTTTTCAGAAATTTCTTTGAAGCTTTTATAGGAAAATATTTCGAAAATATTTTTAGAATTTTTTGTAGGAAAATATTTCGAGAAGTAGAAGTTTTTTGAAGCTTTTATTCGAAAAATATTTCGAGTTTGTAGAATCAGAAGTTTCTTAGAAGCTTTTATAGGATATTATTTCGAGAATATTTTTAAAAGCTTTTATAGGAAAAAAATTCGAGAATCAGAAGTTTTTTTTCGGAAGCTTTTATAGGAATTCCAATACGAGGTTTGAAGTCTAAACCGAGCATGTCGATCATCAGGAAAATTCCAATTGATCAGCAGAAAGAAAACGAATCAGGAAATCATAAACTGAGAAATTCATAAGAGCACCCAATGAACAATAGAAAGAAATCGAATCAAGAAATCGTGAACTGAGATCTTCTGATTATCCCCCCTTATAGAATCAATCATTAGTACACGTGAATTAGGAATCATGGTTATGAGCAGGGGGAAGCTGCCCTCCTTCCTTTCTTGCAGCCATGTGACTTCGTAAAAAATCCCGTAAGAAGAAAAAACCCTCTGTCTCCCCTTCATCCACCCTCACTCAAACCCAACCCCTTCACCTTCGGAGGGAAGAACAAACTCCCTCCATCTACCTGCCCTACCGGCCTCAAGGGCCTGCCATAACACCAACACAGGCAAACGAAGGTACCAATCGGCCATCCCCCTAAACTTCTCCAACATCGGGATGGTGGGGCAACATCTCGTTGAGCCTGCCAACGAGCTACCCCAGGGAGTTCAAGCTTACCGCAGAGACTTGAGTCCACCGCTTCGCAGGGCAGATGAAAGTAGACAGAGGAGACCATGCATCCTGTGCCGTCATCTCCAGCCGCTCTCCTTGTGGCGCCTTAATCAGCAAACACGTGTAGAAAGGGAAAGAAAGGATGTCGAAAGGAGAAGGGTCCACACGCTCGAATTCCATGGCGCGCCCTAAAACTTCGATATCTCGTGATCTGCTGGACCTTTCGGTCTGAAATTTGGACCACCTCAGCTCCACAGCGTAGACCACCGGTGGTCCAAGTTTCAGCTCGGGGCGCGCGCCCAATCGCGCGCAATCCTCGAGCGCGCGCGCGCTATTTCCCTTGCTGCATGCTGTTATCCGACGCTCGTGGCTCCTCTCCGTGGTGTCCTTGATTGATGCTGTCGGGGCGCAGCGCTCCCAGTAGCGCTGCGCCCCGCCAAGTCGAGTGGTCTTTTCGCAGCGGTTACAATTGGAATGATACAGAGAAAGAAGATGCCCCCCCCTGGTTGGTCATGAAGGTGCATGTTCCTTCCGGGCCTTGCTGGGGGCTAGAGATAGCATGCGTACTACTCCCCACCCACAGTAGAGTAGGTAAGCTTAGCCCCAGGGGATAGGTTCAACTCATAACTCGTAGTGCAGCTTAGCGTCAGCTGTTAGATATTAGGGCTTAGTGTAGCTGTTACCTGCATTCCTCCTTTACTATCGAGTGCGAAGCGGTGCCCCATCCTGGTCAGGTTGTCGTGCCCCTTGCAGGTCCGGTTGGCGGATAAACCGGTTCGAGTACACGGCTGATGGTGGGTAGTGTGAGATGAAAAATGAGAGAAGAGAACAGTGTAACGAACACAGCTGTCCGCCATATGAGGAGGAGAAAGCTTTCCAAGTAATAATAATAATAATAATTCCTATACTCTTGACGGAAAGCACAGGTCTCGCGTGAGACCTGACGCTTCCCACGTGAGACCCCGCTCCCATTTGGACCCAGGTCAACTCGGGCCAAGCCTCTTTTTCTCGGCGACCAACTTTTATTTCCAGTTCGGGAGTGACTGTCCGAACATCATTTTCCGCGGTTCCTTTTATCACGCCTGACTATTGTTTGGAGTCTGGCGGTGAGTGCTCAAATATCATTTTTCCGCGATTTTGTTTTAGACTCTGGTGGCGACTGTTCGGGCCGAGGTTGGTTCGGGCCTGGGTGAACGGAGTTGGGAAGCGTGATTGTGCAACAGTCGTGTGGAACACTCGGGCAGAAGGCCGTTGTTGGCGCAGTTCAAAGAACGAGGTCTATTTTGGCCGTGGGTTTGTGGACTTAATCCCCAAGTGTGGCAGTGTATATTTCCATGCTCTAGTGGACAATTCATTCAATTTTGCTCATCCTATCCATGGAAATAGCTGCGAGGTTGGAAACTTACCTGCTCTCTCTCTCTCTCTCTCTCTCTCTCTCTCTCTCTCTCTCTCTCTCTCTCCTGTCTCTTATACACATCTAGATGTGTATAAGAGACAGGCCGGGCACCCGGGCATGTATCCGGGCATAAGTNTCTCTCTCTCTCTCTCTCTCTCTCTCTCTCTCTCTCTCTCTCTCTCTCTCTCTCTCTCTCTCTCTCTCTCTCTCTCTCTCTCTCTCTCTGGCGCGCGCACGCGCATGCGCATGCGCCGCGACATTTGCATCTGACAGCTCCTTAGTCCATACACCGGGATTTCTTTTCAATGTATTTGTCCGTCGCGGTGTATCTTCCTATGTTCTTGCGGAAGATTCCTTCTCATTTTGCACATTGGCAGGCTGCTCAGTTGATGCACACATGAAACTGTTGAATTGCAGACGTGAATTCCAATCTAGCGGCAACCACAATAAAATAGTTCTGGTTTACAAAGGATCCGACGACATCGTGATGCCTTGGCCAATGCCCCCCCGAATGCTGCCCCTCCCTCATGTTCTAAAAAATAATTGTCAGGAACAAGCCTTCAAGGGGCCCTATCAGACATCACATTGTTTTGGGCTAAGGCCCCCAGCAAGCCAAGTGCCCGCCCTAAGTGAAGGCGGGCCTGAATATTCGTCAAAGGCAAAATTCGACATTTCCATATATGGGTATTCAGGCTCTCGCAGCACACCAGTTGGTTGGGAAGACGCGTGAGCCTCACAATGTTGTGTCAGACAGTTGGCCCAGGCCGTGACAGTTAGGCCTAGGCACACATACACAAAGCAGGGCCAATACATTGGGAAGCAGGCCTTCGGCCTTGGCAAAAGTAGTAGTGTCGACGCACCTGCCTCGGAGCCCTGCACAGATGCAGCAAACAGCCCAAGTCCGGAGACTCAGGCCAAGCCTTACCGCAAAGGGCCCAGGCCCTCAACTGTAGTCTCGGGCCTGGGCGCAGGGTCCAGGACCCAACCAGAAGCTACTGGAAGCTTCCAGCCAGGCCACATGCAGCATCCAGGAGTCTGCCACTGCCACAAAAGGAATGAGGCAGCCCAGGCCAGGCATTATGGCCAGTGCTGGCAATGCAGAAGTGTTGTTGTGCTCTCGCTTGATGTTGCGCTGCTGCCAAGGGCGCTGACGGGGCGCGAGAGGTGTAGTGGGGGCGCTGCAGGGCAGCAGGGCGCAGGCAGCCATAGCCGAGCTGCTGGGCGCCAGGGGGTACAACGGATGATCAGGTGGTCTTCAGGGAAGGAGGCGCTGTGTGGGGTGATCAAGGTCTGATTGAGGGTGACGAGAAACGAACCTGGTACAAGAAGAGAGGTCGGCGATGGTGTTGGCAGTCATGTACATTGGTCTTCGTGAGTCGAAGTGATCCTGTTGCGTGAACCAGCTATAGGTAGGATAGTCGGGTAGAGTAGGCTGGGCGTTGAGCGCCAGACAGAGCAGAGCGACTTTGGATACTGTGTTGGTGTGGCCTACGGGCGTGAACATTGGCTCATTACTTCATTGTATTGCTCTATATGGATGGTTTTCTCGGTGCATTTGTACGCTCTGCTTGAGACACGACTACTTAGACAGCTGTGTGATTTCACAATTTCGTTTTATGTATATCGCTCACTCTCATATTCCTTGCATAACAATAACAAGTGGGCCCGCCGCGGCTCCGCTCGCGGCAAAAAGAGCAGAGATTGTGAGGTTCGAGTACGTAGAAATTCAGTATTTGATATGGATGGCAAAAACGAAAGATGTTTTTCCGTGTTACCTATTGTGTCAGTTCTACCAATTGGCTCTTTCTTTTTTTCTCTCTCTCTCTCTCTCTCTCTCTCTCTCTCTCTCTCTCTCTCTCTCTCTCTCTCTCTCTCTCTCTCTCTCTCTCTCTTCCTGACTTCCTCCTCCCCATCCCAACCCTCCGATCCTCTCTCCCCATCCCGACCTCCTCCCTTCGCTATCCCGACCCCCTTTGCCCTTGTCGCCACGATCCCGACAACTTCTCGATCTCGACTTCCCCTTCCGCTATCCCGACGTCGTCGGTCTTCGGGTTGCGCCCATCCCGCATCCCCACTTCCCCCTCCCCATCCCGACCCCCCGATCCGCTCTCCCCATCCGGACCTCCTCCCCTCGCTATCCCGACCTCCGGACCTGTCCCTCCCCATCCCGACTCCGTTGCCCCCTTTGCCCTTGTCGCCCCCATCCCAACAACTTCTCGATCCCGACTTCCCCTTCCACTATCGCGACGTCATCGGTCTCCGGGCTGCGCCCATCCTGCATCCCAACTTCCCCCTCCCCATTCCGATTCTCCGACCCCTCCTCCCCATCCCGAATCCAGACTCTCTCACGCATCCCGACTTCCCCCTCCCCATCCCGACCCTCCGACCCTCTCTTGCGTCCATCCCGCATCCCGACTTCCCCCTCCCCATCCCGACTCTCCGACCCCCTCTCCCCATCCCGACTTCGTCCTCTCTTTCCATCCCGACTTCCCCTTCCCCTATCCCAGCGTCGTCCGTCTTCCGACCGGAATCCAGACTCCCCCTCGCATCCCGACTTCCCCATCCCGACAACTTCTCGATCCCGACTTCCCCCTCCGCTATCCCGACGTCGTCGGTCTTCGGGTTGCGCCCATCCCGCATCCCGACTTCCCCCTCCGCATTCCGACTCTCCGACCCCTACTCCCCCCCGCATCCCGACTTCCCCCTCCCCATCCCGACCCTCCGACCCTCTCTTGCGTCGATCCCGCATCCCGACTCCCCCCTCCCCATCCCGACTCTCTGACCCCCTCTCCCCATCCCGACTTCCTCCTCTCTTTCCGTCCCGACTTCAACTTCCCCTTCCCCTATCCCAGTGTCGTCCGTCTTCCGACGCGAATCCAGACTCCCCCCCGCATCCCGATTTCCCCCTTCCCATCCTGACCCTCCGACCCTCTCTCCCCATCCCCATCCCGACTTCCTCCCCTCCCTATCCCGACCTCCGGACATCCCAACTTCGTTGCCCCCTTTGGCCATCCTGATTTCCATCCCGGTTTCTCCCCTCCTCTATCCCGACCTCCTCGCCTCCATCCCGCCAACTTTTCGATCGCGACTTCCCAACGTCGTCGGGCTTTGGGTTGCGTCCATCCCGCATCCCGACTTCTCCCTCCCCATCCCGACCCTCCGACCCTCTCTCCCCATCCCGATTTCCTCCCCTCCCTATCCCGACCTCCGGACGCGTCCCTCCCCATCCCGACTTCGTTAACCCCTTTGCCCATCCCGACTTCCATCCCGGCTTCTCCCCTCCTCTATCCCGACCTCTTCGCCCCCATCCTGACAACTTTTCAATCCCGACTTCCCCTTCCCCTATCCCAACAAAAT
>BFEA01000092.1:484690-495368 GCA_003427395.1 Chara braunii
CTCTCTCTCTCTCTCTCTCAAGCAGCGAATCGAGACATCACCGCGGGAAGCAACATGGGAAGCAACACGTATTGTCGAACCGAGTCGCATTCAAGCAGCAAAGCGATTGAAACAGCAAAGCTTAACATTACGGCGGGAAGCTGCACATAAACACGAAAGCAGGATCGCCGATCGGGCCCGCGTTGGACGGCCCGATAGAAGTTTCGGGAATCGCCTGGCGCCAATCCCGAAAACTCTATCGGGCCGTCCAACGCAGGCCCTCTCAACAATCCCGACGACTCTCACCGGCTCGGCCCAGGCCGAATGTCGTAGGCCATATTTGTCGGGCCCGCCCGCCGGTCCCACTGCGTTTCCCAACAGTGGACAGCGGCCTCGCGCGAGAGCGCTACGCGAGGACCGCTATTTGCTTAAAGAGTGTTATGGATAAAGAGTGATATGGATAAGGAGTGTTATGGATAATATAATAATAATGAAAAGATTAGCATGGCCCCTGCAGCACAAGGACGACATTGCATAACTCGAGCAATGGTCCAAATTTAACGAAAAAAAGGCGCAAAGCACTGCAAAAAGGTCAGAGACTCAGAGCGCACCCTACGAGGACGTAGCATTTACAATTTTTGGACAAACTTGTCACAGTCATCTCTTTTGACAACTACGCTGTTAAAATACATAAAAATTATATTCATTTAACCACTAAAATGAATTTGTTACGCTTACTCCAAGAAACACAAAATCATTTCGAAATTTTTAAAAAAACGAGAAAAAAGAAAAAAGAGGGAAAAAAAAGGAAAGAAGACAAAAAGGGAGTCAGAAAAGAGAGACAAAAAGGGGGTCTGGATGGGGAGAGAGAATGATGTTGCCCTCTACAGAGTTCCCAAGTTTGTGAAGTTGATCAGGAGAAGCTGACAGAATAAACTTTGCCCACGCTCCCAGCCATTTCGTTTCAGGAGGCCGCAAGCTGAAAGATGTGGCGTGTTAACGCCACCGTCATAACATAATTGCTAGGGAAGATACTTGTGGTCTAAAGAACATGGAGAAACAAGGGGTAGCCGAGCAGTGCAAAGCCAATAAGGGTTGCGGACATTGAAGATGAGTTGCACCATTTTTCATGGGGAATGAGGACAACTACATAGCAGGCAGCAAATACACTGACATACATTAGAACACAGGAGGTTGCTTCCATTGAGAAAACAAGAACATTAGAACATGACACCGTTGCCAACATGCAACTGCGAATGCAGACAGACTACAACAGTGCATTCAGTGCATGTGTGCCAACAGTGTCGTACAGAGTTGTGCCACAACGAAGGTTGTCAACAAACCTACTGACCTCATGGGAGACCACCATGCTCCCCACCTACGGTCTTCAACCACATAGATCACACTCATTTTCGCTGCATCTGGACGGAATCGTGGGCAAAATGTGGATACAATGACCGTATGTTTGATTCCGAGGACGACAGTACTTCCTCTCTTCTATCAGAAACCAATTAGGCCGGTTGCACATAACCACCGCTAGAACGCAGCACTGCTGCTCAAAATTCTCATGCACATAACCACCACTAATACCCAAAAGTTGTTACGACAACAATACCTATAGAGATATACACAGAACTCGGTCGTAGGTTCTTGTAACGAAGTTGCGTCAAAGCACCTTCTAAGTCGCAAGGGATTAACCTTCCACGTTCTAAAGTCAGTCTTCCAATGCTTAACTTTTTCTACTTTTGTTTTTTTAAGAAAACGACTAGGCTGGCCCGGGGACCTGGTCGTCACTCGGGCGGGCGAGGGGGGGGGGCTGGCTGGTTGTCCCGCTCAGTTGGCCACCGGGCAACCACCGGGCAACCGCAGCACATCATAGAAGGGGGGTGGGGTTCGACCTATTTCAACGCGGGGAGTCTTTTTGCCCCCATAGGAGGTCATCCAGGCCAATGAAAAAAAAATAAAAACAGGGCCAGTAGGTCCAATTTCACACAACACAATTCGAAATCAAGGCCGAAGTGCGCCGTAGATCTCCAAGATCAATGGCCCAGATGAGCCTCAATTTGAGATCCGTGGCGGTGGGAACTACCTGCCCTCGTTCCCTCCCCACGCTGTCGCAACTTTTTCTAGTCGCGCCTCTTCAGGCGACCAGAAAGCCAACAGGCTATCACGAAGAATTTTGTTAAAGTTTGCAATAAATAAAATAAATTAAATAATGCAATATCCCTTCTTGTTGTGTGCCTTCAGCTTCGAGCGAGACCCTTCAATTACGGTCTTCGTCAGCCCCCGATCTTAGGAATCTTTTATTTTGATTCGGAACAGCAAAGAATCATGCGAATAATAATCATGAAGTTTCTGGTGTGTCATGCATGCATCAGTTTTGTCAATTTACTAATTTTGAGAATTGTGACAAGACCATCATAAAGCATAGTCATCGAGCAAGGTCAATGCAAACGATGCGGGACTGACTGACTCGAGCAATGACAAGGTTAAGTGAGGGAAGAATGATAACTCGTAATAATCTCAGAAAGTACACATATGGAGAGTATGGCCAACACCAATCAAGAGTCCTCACTCATCCCTCTGATTCCTCACACTCAATCTCTCATTTTGTTGTCTGTCGTTTGGGTTTTCGGCCATGTCTCCGTACTCTCTAAGGTTGTGGTTTCTGTATGTAGAGCCACCTGAAGCCTGCTAACTATGAACACTTTCATCCAAGTCCCATAACACGAAAATCAACCATAGCACAAAACTCCTCTCGTAGAGTAGGAAGATACGGTCGTGAGAAAATCCCTCGTCTGAGATGCTCAAACTCTGCTGGTTCAGTCACCGCCTCATAATCAATTACTGCAGGCGAAATGTACCTCTTTGCCAGATCCACTAGTTCACTCCAGTTTGAATCATTCGTAAGAGTGAAGGGGATTGGAGGTCTGGGATAGTCGGTATAAAGTTTGGGTCTGAAGCTGCGGATCAGTTTTGTTCCGTTCTCATCAAGCTCTTTCTCTTACTCTTCAAGGTACCTGGTTGTCGTGAACCAGACCGAATCGAAGTGCTGATGAGTCTCTTTCCCCTTCTTTACATAGGGTCTCAGGTCATGAATAGTTCCCTCAGCGAACTCAGTGTGGACCACAAAGATAGATAGTTCATCTCACTCGAAACCAGTTGCATTGACATATCGATGCTGGAAGGCATCTTTAGAAGCGATCTGATTGAGGCCGGTGAAAACCGACTCCTTGTCCGGGAATGACTGAACTGTGCTCATGTGCTAGTCGAGTATTGAAGCTGATTAGTCTTGATTAGAAGGTTTGAGTGACCCGGATGACTGAATGTTGATCGAATACTGACTGGGTACTGTTCAAATACCGATTGAATGTTGAATGAATACTAAATGAACACTAAATGAATACTGAAAGAATATTGAATGAACACTGAATGGATACTGAATGAATACTGAATGATTAGTGAAAGAATATTGAGTGAACACTGAATGAATGCTGAATGAATACTAAATGATTACTACCCACTTTATAGCTACACAAAGTATTGCTCACTTGATAGCAGCGTTGAGCACTGCACACTGACCACAGCGCTGAGCACTGCTCACTGATAACAGCGTTGAGTATTGCTCACCAAGTACGGCTCACTAATAACAGCGCCGAGTGTTTCTGACTGAAAATCTCGTCTCGAGTGTTCTGAACGAATGAGTGCTGCTTGGATGATGATTGATTGCTGATTGATTTTCTGTTGAGGCTCTCTGACAACTCGAGTGACTGACTGTTAATGTTGAGTAAACTGTTGGTTGCCTGACGATAAAAGCTGAAAGGTAAATTTGTGTATTCTTTGCGCTTACCCAGGCTTTGCCCTAGCCTGCTCCACCGTCTCTAGCAACGAGCCGGTGCTATGCAGCTTGCCACTGTGGTCATAGAAGTAGACCACGTACTCAATAAACCTTCTCTCCCTCGCCATTTTGACCGCGACTTCCCTCTGAGTTTACCTATGCAATTCCATGTCTTGGATGACTCCAACTCCCAACCTTCACTTCTATCCTTGTTTGATCTGCGTTTTACTACAAAGGCATTATTTTCCTTCATCGTGCCCCCTCTACTTTGTCCCGTGACAGTGAGCTCTAGATGAGCAAGTCTGTTTTCACACAAATCGCGAGAAGCCACGAGGCATCTTCCACTTCAACTGTTTTCAATTTCCAGTCGCCGCCTCAGTGGGGCATGTTAGAGAACTCAGATAAGTTGTTTTCACTCGGCGTGATTCATTCCCCTCTTCGTCCTGCTATAGCTCCTTTTCGGAGCTGATCAAGACAAACGACAAGGATACCAGGCGCCCGGTCTGGGAGCGATTCATTCATGATAGGTGTAGAGACTGAATTTTCCCTGAGATATGCCGTCAGATATCATGCCATTATGAGGAGGCTGATAGGGGACCCAGGGTGAGCCTAATCTCAATCTCTCAAACATGTGTGTAGGGCTGTAGTACCCCTGTGCGTAAGTCCACACTTATACACGGGGCGAGATACGCCACGGATGCTAGGCCCTGAGATCGCTTCAACCTTACGACTAAATGCATGATATTATAAATATCCCTTTCATTTTATGCGCAACACCGCGCGGCCAGTTTCGATGCAGCGTTTGGCTCAGTAAGTCAAACACTCACTGGGACATTAGTCAATACCCCATTCATTCATCTTCGGGCATAAGACTTGCACATGTTTCGCCACATATAGCTTGTTGAGAAAACGGTGACTGCGTGATACAACCCCCTTTTCCCTGAGTTACCTGAGAGGGGAGACACTCTGTTGACGTGGTAGGGCAGCAAACTCTCCCCTAAGTTCCCTTTTCGACCAAACCACGTCGTGAATGCCTTGAAATTTTTTACACAAAACGAAATATCACGCAAGGTGAAGCCGATCTTTCACAACGGACAATTTCACCCGACTGTTTGCTCATCATTGCTTATGGTGGGATGTTTGCAAAGTCTGCTAGTAAACGAATGGCCTGACCCAAAATACCCCAGTTACGCCCCTACCCCTGTTGCGTATGTTACAAGTTGCTATTCACGGACGGTTCCATGCACAACAGTTTGCACATCACTATTAAGGCGAGAATGTAGATAAGACGGGGGGTAAGGACGGAAAGAGTCCAGCAATGGCGCCTAGTCAGTCGCCTTCAAGCAAAAACTTAACCAACAAGTAAGCAACCCTTTTTAGGACATTGTTTTCGACCCATTGGCCATAATTGACATTACTCATTTCCTTTCAGCTTCATCTAACGCCCAGGCATATTTGGTTGTCTCAGTTCTCAGACTCATCACATTAAGCCGTAGCTGATCAAAGAAAGGCTTTTTAGAAGGCTCAACAAGCGTCCAATCAGGGTGATGGGCTAGACAAAAAAATAAAATGAATAAAAAAACAATAAAGTGAGAAAGTCCAGGTTAGGGGCAAAACCTCTTATCTGAACAGACTGGCAGCCAATGACTCGTCATTACTGCCGGATTTCCTTTAAATCGAGTTTAACTTCCCACCAAAACAGAGCGTCGCCAAAGGGGTTTTACTACCAATTATGCACGAGGAGCCTCTCGAGAGAGGTTAACCAAATCTCGCGCAAACGAGTCCTCCTCGCAAAAATTAACACTACCTTCCCACTAATTAAGACTTGACCTGGAAGCTGAAAATTAACACTACCTTCCCACAAATTAAGACTTTGAATTCAGAATCATAATCCGCTCTTAGTATATAGCTACTACTTCACTACTACCGTCGGAGAAAACCGTGTCTGATCAGTGGCCACGTGATGCGCGGAATAAGACCACCCTGGAGAGGACCGATCGGGCTACTTACGATGCTCAGAGGTTTAACCTCTCGTCACCCATTACAGCGTTTCACTCTCACCGTCAATATGTAAGACATGCCTATACTCATTCCCTCAGCTGGCTATCGTCCCTCTCCCTTCAAGCACAACCAGTGACTCCTCCCTCTTCTAGTTCAACCCACCACGCTCGCGAGTTAACTCCTTTCCGACGATGAATTGCAATCCACTCAGTCCATAAGCACACAGTTCCTAAGCTGTCACATGGTATCACCAGCATTACCATTCCCTTGCTGAATCCAATCTCAGTCATCTTTTTCTCTCTCTGGCCTTAGTGCAGACTAGAGGCAATGTAGGTCGTGCTCGATGACTGAGACTCACACCAGTTTCGCTCTTCGCCTTTCCAAGGCAAAAGGTAAGGCACAAAAGCCATGATCATGGGCAGGAGACATTCGGCATTAAAGATGCACTCCCCTCTTCACGCGGGTCACTCATTGAGACAAGCTTATTCAACAGGGGCTGCTCGCGGCAGCAGAGAACTGCCAAGTCAACATATCTAGAGGAGGAGGCAACTGACGTCAAAAGGGTCGCTCTGTATTTAGTATGTACTAAGGTCATATACGACGACCTCTGCTACACGCACGCTCCAAATTCTCGTCAAGATTACAGTCTTCCCCCGAACAAAACGCACGTATGTACTATTCAACTTTCCTTGGGAAAGTCCATTTCTCAAAGTCGGCCCCCGAAATCCAAATAGTACGTATGTTGAAATAGTACGCACGTATGTTCTATTTGAATACTACGCACATATGTTCTATTCGAACAGACAGGTGTTCTATTCAAATAGAACACATGGGTGTCGGCTCTCTCTCTCTCTCTCTCTCTCTCTCTCTCTCTCTCTCTCTCTCTCACACACACACACACACACACACACACACACACACACACCAAACCACCCTATCGCTCCCGCCTGTTTTTTTGACGGGCTGTTGTGTTTTTTTTCTTTTTTCTTTTTACATGTGGACTATTTCTCGATTTATGCCTATCATCCTTGCTCAGAGGCCATGCAAATCCCGAAGGATAAGTACAGATTCAGGGTACTAATTTTTTTGGGGCCCCATTTTTCGAAAGTTGGTACCCTGTATCCGTAGCATAACGCACGTGCGTTATATTTGAATAGAACGCACCCCGTGCGTTCTATTCGTAATTAACGAACATGCGTTTTGTTCGGGGGAAGACTGTAGGGGAAAGGCAACCTGCAGACCCCCTGACTAATCGTGGTCTTCAACAGGTCCTAAAAGCGATTGTTGTTCTCTCTCTCTCTGTTCTCTTCCCCCCCCTGCATACGTCCTCTCTCTCTCTGCGCTTCGCGCTCAAACGGTTTCTACTCGCTCACACTGACACGAACTCATCACCTTGCCATCCACTCATTAGGATCACATGGTCTTGCATGCCGGTTCTTCTCTTGTCCCGCTAATCCGCGTGAACTGCGTTAATGGCCTTCACATTGTAAGCCAGAAAACTTGTTCAGCGTGCATCCCCAGGTGCCCCGAGTCAAAGCTCAGGCGAGCTACAGGCGACCATGATTAGTAGATGACGGCAACCATACGGCGGGTTTCATACGCTCCCCCTCTTCACTGGACATTTGTCTTCTTCTGTCTCGTGACTTGCACTTCTCACAGTCCCTCTCTCGTCCACTGACTAAAACCAAAGTAGGTTCGATATCTCATCCATCCCCCACTAGCTGATCTGAGCGTTCGCCCGAGCTCCTTCAATCCGGTGAGAGCGCGGAGTCCGCTGGCGCGGACGCAAGGCTGCCGGGTTTTTTTTTTTTTAAGTTGCGCGCCAGTCGCAGGCTGATGATGGCTATCTCACAGGAAACAGGTTCCTGTCGAAGTGTCCAATGTCCACCGTGGCCACCACATGCACTGCTGCGCTCCCCCCTACTTCTACTCCCAGCTAGACACTGCCCTCTCTGTCACACACAAACTACATCGATTGATCGACTTTGGAGACTCCCCCGCCCTTACACATGTCTCTCTCCTTTGCCTTTCACTTCAACTGTCCCGCGGCCTCCGGGCCTCCGCTGCCGCGAGCTGACTTCGGGTCCATCTTCCACAGGTCCAGCGGGTGGGTGGTCTCGTCGTCACTGGTCCAGGCCATGCCAGGACTGGGTTGGAACCTCTCTGTCACTCTCCTCACTCTCCGCTTCCGTATCGCGATCTAAGTGTCGATGTTTCCCTTTCTGCCGTGTCTGTCGAGGTCCCTTTCTCCAAATATGAGACTGTGACTTTCATTTCATCTGTGACCCCGTCCCTCATGCACCTTCTTTCAGCATCGTTCCTGGCCTCCGTAATGGCTAACTGCAGTCTCTGGTCTCTCCTCTTTCCCCCCTTCTGCATTTATCTCCAGCCTTACCTCCCTATTGCAGTGACTATAGTCCAGAATAGCAGTCACCATAGGCCCCTCACCTGACATTCGCTCCCACCTCCAGATGTATTGGAGGTACTTAGGCCTATAGCCGTATAGCCCATTACTCCGCACCATAGTCACAAGCTTGCGGCCAGTAGTGTCAAGTTGCCTAGTGCACGTGCACTCAGCCAGCCTCCTTTTGCGCACCCGCTTCTAGCTCAGTCCACCAACCATCGATACGGCGAAGGCCCCTGAGCGCCCCTCCAGCCAGCGGGCAATGACTCATCCGTCTCATCCTTTATAGGCCCACCACTCACTACGGTCCCTATGTTCTAAACGAAGAGCTCCTACAACTTCTCCCCTTTTTCTTCCTTCTTCTTTTTTTTTGAATTCCGCATTTTGGCAATCTGTAAATACAAGAAATAATAGTAAAATGAGACAAATAAAACCTAGGTAGCATGGGTTATCTGGCCGGATAATCTGGTCGGATTATCTGGCCGGATGATTGGGGGGGGTAGGATCATTCGGAAATCCGGATGATTAAAAAAANAAAAAAAAAAAAAAAAAAAAAAAAAAAAAAAAAAAAAAAAAAAAGTGATATTGCGCATGCAAAATACAGTAGAACTACATTCCTATTTCATGAAAAGCTTGGTAGGCCATTGAAGGGTTCAAAGGGGGTAAGATAGGGAATAAAGGAGGGGGGATGCTTAATTCATTCTATAATTTTTTATTTTAATATTGTTTTCTTCTTCTGTTTTATTTTTTATCTTTATATCTGTTGAATCAAAGATGACCTCAAGCCAAACGTTGTTCATATCATTCATATGAACAACATACTTTTTTCCAGATTTTTTTATTTTTTATTTTTGGTAAATTTTTTTTTTTGCGCAGGGCCGGATTTTCCATATCCGGAATTGATTCGGAAAATTCATCCAGATTGAAAATTCCGGATAAAATTGGTCTGCCGGATATCCGGATTTGCTACCTACAATAAAACAAGGAGGGAAAACGAAACGCTGGACCTCAACGGTCATAGCACAAGCGACTCTCTTAGCTGTCAGTCATTAGTCCTTTTACTTATGGCATAAAATGACAGTGAGCTCGTCGCAGTGGTCCCATAACGGGATACAAGCCGACGCCTTCCGCCTTTCAAAAAACAAAGCATCGAGCTACCCCAGACGGGTACCCATGTCCGATGGTAAGGAGGGGACTCATGACCCTCTGCAGGGTGACGAGTCTCCTGCCAACGCAGCCGCGGGTGCTCCCATTTTGTGGGATATTTTGCCGCCCCTTACCGGTCAAGCCCACCGCGACTGAAGCGGGAATGTCGGGTGACTAGGCGATCCATAAGCTACCACTGATCTAGAAGACAGATCGTTAGTCCCCCTGTGAAACACCTGAGGGAAACGATACTCAGAGAATGGCTAATAGCATTGATAATAATAGTAATAATGATATCAATAATAATAATAATAATAATATTCATAGAAAGAAAGGGTTTATAATGCCACAGCGGCCAAAACCGCTGAATTACCTCGAACTAAAGCGAGGGTCCAAATCAGCACAGGCCTCACGCACAGTTTCCTTTTCGCTTTTTTTTTTTCTTTTTTTTTTTCTTTTTCCTTCCCTAATCCGAACTGCGCGCACCTGACCCATAACTTTGGGAAAAGGCGTCTGACGCACAGTAGAAAGGACAGCGCCGATCTGTCTACTTTCGCGCTCCTGGGCGAGCCCGATGGCTACCGCGGCCACAGGCCGGTAGTGCTCTGCCTGTGGAGCAGGGCGCCGAGCCTGCGTAGACCAATGGAGAGTTCAGCAGCGCGCACCCCCATCCTTTTGCTAAAGTGAGCGCCGACTGGACCAGCCTATCAGAGCTCCTTCCGAGCACGCCTGGTGCACTGCGAGAATGACAAAGTCGAGTGACGAGTACACCTCGAAGACCCCGCGGTACACTGATTCCCAGCTGGGAACAAATAAGTAGAGGCCTAGAGCTAGCGTCGGTACTCAACGAGGGTACTTGAGCAGGTATTCAGTACCAGCGGGGGGGCAGGACTCCGCTCCCTCCGACAAGGCGAGTCACCCCTATTACCACTCCCGCCCAACGCCTCCCTTCGCCCGCGTGCAAACATCGACGGCAGCTCCGACGACCCCGCCAACGCCCGCCAACGCCCGCCAAAGGCAGCCATCGCAGTTCCCCGCCAGCGCCAAGGTCAGTGGGTCAGTTGCACAGAGAGAGAGAGAGAGACTTTTGTAATCGTTTGTGGAGCAATGTTTTTCTTTTTTTTTTTTCCGTCTAGTCATCTCCATACTCCTCTTCCTCCTCCGCCTCCTCGTCCTCTTCTTCTTCTTCGTCTTCTTCTTCTTCTTCTTGCACATACGCACCTGCAACAAGTCTCTGACATACCAGCAAGACAGTTGAGATTCACCTGCTTTGACCCCCTGTCAAACGCCAGCAACCCCCCGGAACCCCC
>BFEA01000092.1:509746-530126 GCA_003427395.1 Chara braunii
GCCAAATAAGAATTACAAATCGCTACATGGCGGTGTCAAAACGTGCTCGCCAACGTATTTTTTCACTTTTTACTTTTTGTTTTCACTTTAGTTCGAGGTCTAAACAATTTTATTATTTTTTGAAACATTTTTAGTGGGTTTTGTATTATGTCTGTCTCTTATACACATCTAGATGTGTATAAGAGACAGAGAGAGAGAGAGAGAGACAGAGAGAGAGAGAGAGAGAGAGAGAGTTTTAATCCATTTGTTGATAAGAGAGAGAGAGAGAGAGAGAGAGAGAGTTTTAATCCATTTGTTGATAAGAGAGAGAGAGAGAGAGAGAGAGAGAGAGTTTTAATCCATTTGTTGATAAGAGAGAGAGAGAGAGAGAGAGAGAGAGAGGCTGAATGGCAAAATTGAAATATGGGTCAAATTGCCGCCGCAATCTATTTCGCAGTTGGAATGATTTTTCAAAATTTATGCAGCATTTTTCCTGGAAAAATCACAACAGAATCTACGAGTACTCGAATTTTCAGGTTTTTTCACGCATTCTTCTACCGCGAAAACTCACTAAATTTGGAGTACTTTTTTAGTTGGCCAGGCATGGTTGAGTGGCAACAATGGAAAATGTGCTGAATTGGCACGACGATTATTTCACAGTCTAAATGATTTTTTGTAAATGTTCTATTATTATTTATGGAAAGAACACGGCCTCACCTATGGATTCTCAAAATTTCAAATTTTTGTGCATATTCGTCTGAGCACAGAAAATCGTCAAAGTTGCCTCTAGCAAAACGCCTGTTTCGTTGTGTCTGACCTCCCTGTTTTGAGAAGACGGGGCTCAACGCCTGGGCCTGAGGGCCCTTTGTAGTTCACATGCCCTCACTTCGTTCTGGGGGCCCTCACTTCTTTTTGGGGTTCCTCTTCTACCCGAGGACCGGTCCAATGCCCCCCACTTCTTTTTGGGGTCCACTTCCACCCGAGTACCGGTCCTTCGTTTTTCCAAAAGTTCCGGTTCTACCAGAGCTAGTTGTAGGTAGTCCGCAATTTCGGCAAGGATCAGTCCCCCAATTTTTTTTGCCCCCTAAGAACCCACTTTGCGTCCTGGTCGCCTGCCGCCAAAAATGCAACACCTTGACACAGACGCGGAAACCCACTATACCGTAGCCCAAGGGCTGCGAACTTCGTGGGCACGAGTTTCATTTCGTGGTCCAGATGCGGGTCTGCGAGACTGGGTGAACCTACGTTCTTGTTTTTTGGAATTGTATACGCATTTACGTGTGATCCCTGTTCATTCCATTCTGCGATTTTCTTCAGCCCACATCCATGATACGTATTTTTGACCAATTTAGTGATCTCAGATTCCGTTTGTTGTATAATTTCGTAGTGATTCGATTCCGGAAAGAATTTTCGAGTCTTCTCGTACCAGATTTTACGGCATTCCACATAAGTTTCTCCAGGATTTATGTCCAATGGTGATAGAATATATTGTGTCAATCTTCTTTTTAATTCCCATATTTCTGATATGTGAAGAAAAATCTTCATATCATTCTTCTTTTCGATGCAAGTAGAGACATCTATTTTAATTTTTATTTTCTTCCTTAGTGGTCGTGGTATACTTGCAATGGTAGTGATGATTGTCCTTTTAATTTCTTCCTTTCCAATTCTTTCGTTTAAATGAGGTACGTTTTTTGCATTCCACAAGAGCTGATTTTCTGTGATTTCACTTAATCCGCAGGCAATGTGGTTCTCAATTTTTGGAAGTCGGGATACTGCACAATTACAGTCCGGTGCTTGTGTAAGCACCGGTCTGTGATTGTGTAATATTTCCCCGACTGTCTTTGATTTTTTAAACATCACACGCATCCGAGCTGTCAAATCGTTTGCCAAAGTGTTATTACTTACGTTTTTCAAGATAGACTCGGTTGTTGTGTTTCTCACTTGCTTCAGATTAATGCATGCATCAAATGGAATCTTAAATATCAGCCTTTTCTTGATATTGAATGCAAACTTCTTCTTTGAAATTCGTATGAAGATGTCTTTAATTGTTCGTCTTTGCTTCTTTTCGGTAATCGATCCCATCTTTGACAGAAGAATCAGTATATCATCTAACGATAATTTATACAGTTCCCTCCATCTCCATGGTGCCCTCAAGCAGTTAATCAGAATATTTTTATGTTTGTTTGTTTTCGGTCCCGTATGCACCAGTTGGATCACATAGAAGATACATCCATTTTCGATTCGTTTTCTGCATTTTTTTAGCTGGAACTTTGTGTTGTCAATTTTCACAATTGTTTATCATAATGTTCGTTTAATTACTTTCCATTTTTTATTCCATAGTTTTTCAACTGTGCAGTAAATCATTGCTTTCGGTTGAAATATTGATGTTAACTTCGTAGTGTAACCCGATCGAACCACTTTGAACAAAACATGTATATTCTGATCAACCTCATTGTTTCATTCTTCTTCCTCTTTCTCCTTCTTCGTCTTCGGTTTTTCTGAGTCTTTCTGCCTTTTCCCCTTGTATTCAACAATGGATTCAGTCTCATAATCAGTGCTGCTTCCATTTCTATCACCTCTGATCTCACTCTCGTCCAAATGGGTATCAGAACATAGTTTTCCCAACCAAAATTGTGCAGCCAACTGTATAGTATCCGCTGTGCTCCTCTATTTGGATTCTTTTATGTGTTCAGTCCATCTCTTGTCGGGCTGTCTTCCTGTCCTCCCCACGTATATATGTCTACATCAAGGTGAAACTCCCTGTACTAATTAGTTGCTCAATTTTCGTTGATAGCCTGTGTATCTGCTCCCACTTCTGTATCGTGGTGAGGTCGCCTGATGCTGAGGTATCTTCTACCTTCCCGACAGATTTTCGGTGCTCGAAGATGTATCGGATGAGTCCTACTCATCACTCCCGCTTGATCTTGTACTAAGGCTCTCGTAATCATCCTCACTTGTGTCGTCGCCAGTTGTATTGTACACTCTGATGTTATCTGGATCTGGCATGATCTGTGTTTCAAGATCAGAATCCCGGTTGAAGTCCCGTCCGGCGATCAATCCTGGAACTTGTCTCAATGCCGAGATCGTTTGCGGCTTGTTCTTGTACCTGATGTCATGCATCTTGCATAAGACCTTCAGGTCCGTGTAGTGAAGACGAAGGAGCTGCATGTCCGTCATCGGTTCGACCCCGAAATTAATGCTCCGTTTTGCCTTCGACTTCGCTGCCGACACATTGCGATTAATCTTCGTTCGTCCTCTCTTGGGGTGTGGAGGGATTACGCGTCCCAATCTGCTTTTGTTCGGTGCGCTTCTGCTTGGCATGCTTCGGCTCGGAATGCTATGGTTACCATGTACTGAAGTTGGTAGTCCAGCCATTGTCCCTACATATCCGTTCGGATGAACCGAAGACGACACGATCGAAGTGCAGGTACGAGTCGGTTCATTGATCTTCTGCAGCGCGCCCTTCACAACCGCCAGATCATACTTTAGTAGCTTCAGATTGTAAACCTCCTTCTGCACTTTCGATACCATCCTTTCTACTTTATCTTCCGCCTCTGCATTCTTCTGATCGATTGCGCTTGGACCAGCTTGATTTTGTCCCCCTTGGTTCATCTTTGTCGGCTTCAGTGCTTCATCAATGATGGACTTGAGCGCGTCCGGAGTTAGCTCAGGCTTCTTTGCGGTATCTTCCTTGTTCGGCGGAGCTGGCTGCTTTTCACTTGTCTTTCGTGTGAGTTGCTCCAGTGTCTTGAGAACTTTGTCCATCTCCCGGCGGAGCTTAAAAATTTCTTCCTTTAGATCCGCCGTAAACCACGCTCGATTTCCCGGTGGGGGGAAATCATTCCATCTTTGCTCCTACAATGGTCTCGAGAACCACCTTGGAGATTCTAACTCTGCCCTTCTTCTCTGTGACGATGGTGATCTTGACTTATGTCTTCTATCTCTCGGAGTTTTCGATCTCCCCCTTCTTGAGTCCTTCCTCCCTTGAGATCCGGAAGATGATGATGAGTGTCTGCGCCGCCTCCTGTCTGACGATGATCGCGAACGCGACATCTTCCTTGAAGCTTGGGAACGTCAGGTAGGTAGTCTTCGTACTTGAAATCGATAAAAAACACCACAACGTCGTTGATCGTCTTCAGTACACACCAGATAAGTAAAATAGAATCTCCAAAAATCGCTGAGTAATCTCCACGCTATAGTAATCTCCAACAAATCGTCACTATGATATCATGAAAGAAAAGGGTTACGAATGATGAGAGAGAGATAAAGACAGTGAATGTAAAATGGAAGAGTGACAGGTCTATACAGTGTTAATCATCGCGGGTACCGCCCGCAAGTTCTAAGCACCGTGCATAGAGATAAACACATGCAAATGTAGACAGAACATTCGAGGTTTTACTTTCACAGCATACACATACAAATGTAGACAGAACGTGCGAGGTTTTACTTTCACAGCGTACACGTAATATCCATGGCATGCGACACCGGTCACGATTACCCTTCTACCTCACTGCTCAAGTAATCATTTCAGCCAATATCTTCAATATTTATACCCTTCGTTCTCAGTCCTTCTCCGCCACTTTTCCTAATCTTGCAGTGTGCTCATCATCTATCCTCAGGATCTTCCGCAGTCGCTCTCTGTGTTGTCCTTGTCGTCGTCGATTTCCAACATGCCTTCAATCTGGAGCTGCGTTCATCATATCTAATGATTTTGTGCGTGCTACTCACGTACTCTCCTCTCTGTCAGAGTTTCGTCTTACTGTGGTACTTGCCTATAACTCCGCTGTTTTTTTATACTGACCCTAATCTGGCCTTGTTTGTTGTTCTGTTCTTGTTTACTTTCATGGCCGTGGATTTTCCTTCATTTCCATGTGAGTATTTTTTCTTTATCGATTCATTTCTACTGCTTTAGGTCTTTCATCTTGTATCTGTTTCGTATGTTTGGAAATGTGGGCGACACTGTTACGTCGTTATATCCGCAAAAATTCTGTGATATTTCGGAGTACTTAGTCGTGTATGTTTCTTTTTCGTCCCTGAAAATTTATTTTCATTCCGTGCAAAATTATATTTTTTATTTTTTATTTTTTATTTTTCGATTTGTGATTTTAGCTTTATATTCCGATTCTTGTCAATTTCTTGACGTATTTTATTCCGGACTTTCAGTTTTATATCCGTCGATTTGGTGCTTCTTGCTTTTCTAGATACTCCTGAAATTTATTTCGGACGTCCGCGTCCCCGCAGTTTCGGATGAACGCAAGTATCGCGGTGCGGGTTATCCTCCATGGGTAATCCATGAGTCAGAGTTCCAGTCCGAACAGGTCAATCACGGGCGGTAGATCCGCCATCTCGTATGTGTTAGCTACCATTCGATGAAAAATTCCGATAATATTAAAGGTCTTTGTTCTCTCAGAACCCGCAGTCATGAAGTGACGCAACGTCCAGAGAGAGAGAGAGAGAGAGAGAGAGAGAGAGAAAGGTTGAATGAAAAAATTGAAATATGGGTCAAATTGCAGCCGCAATCTACTTCGCAGTTGGAATGATTTTTTTTAATTTATGTAGCGTTTGTCCTGGAAAAATCACAACAAAATTTACGAGTACTCAAATTTTCAGGTTTTTTCACTCATTCTTCCGAGCGAGAAAACTCACTGAATTTAGAGTACTTTTTTAGTTGGCTCGGGCATGGCTGAGTGGCAAAAATGGAAAATGTGTTGAATCGGCGCGACAATTATTTCGCAGTCTAAATGATTTTTTGTAAATGTTCTATTATTATTTATGGAAAGAACACGACCTCATCTATGGATTATCAAAATTTCAGATTTTTGTGCATGTTTGGCTGAGTACATAAAATCGTCAAAGTTGCCTCTTGCAAAACACCTGTTTCGTTGTGCCTGACCTCCCTGTTTTGAGAAGACGGGGCTCAACGCTTGCGTCTGAGGGCCCTTTTGCAGATCACATACCCTCACTTTTTTTGGGGGTCCGCTTCTACCCGAGGACCGGTCCAATGCCCCCACTTCTTTTTCAATATTTTATACTTGTTCCACATTAAAGAGTTAAAAAAACGAACAAGATAAACCCCAAATTGTTTTGCAAATTCTCACCCGTTACACACTCACCACTTTTTTTTCAATCGAGAAAACAATGTTCAACTTGCATGTGTTAAGTATATCGCTAGCGCTCATTCTGAGTCGGGATCGAACTCTGTTTTATGATTATGATTTACTTTTTGGAATATAGGATTTGAACCTACATTAATGAGTCTGTTAGTTTCAATCAATTCAATTTTAGTAAGTGACGCAACTAATGCATTGAATTATCAATTGAACATTACAAGATGTAGTGCAGTCTAACAACACAATACATCTATAAGAATTTTACATGTGTATGGTCATCTTCAAACATATTAGTCGAGTATAAGTTTTTAAATAAAACATTATCACCATATAAACAAAGTAAATATAATAATTTAAGTATTGTGAAGCAAACAAGTCAATCAGGTGAACACTCTTCATTTTTATATTGATAACATGATTAAGAGTAAATGTAATAGTAAATTATTTAAATTTTATATGTGTATTTTAAAGATAATACTGAATATGATGACAAGGTAAGAGAGTGGGGTTGCAAGATGATGGGAGACAATCAGTAGATGTAAGTTCTTAAGAAGGGAGGGGGAGGGGAGAGGAAGAGATAATTAAAGAGATAGCGACGAGGATAAATAGAGGCAGGGGGGGGGGGGGAATTAGAAAGAGGAGACTCTCACAAACATAAACACACAATCAAACGAAGGCTATGCAGATGCAATTTTCAAAGAAAACGAATGTGATAAGAAAAAATCGTTAAGAAACCGATAAAGTTCAAAAATATAATTTAAAATTATAGTGTATATTTATATACGTATGTTTGTTCGTTGTTGGGTGTGTCACGACCTATATTATTATACTGGTCCGGTACCAGTTGTCGGAACGAGTAAAAAAATATTTTGAAATCAAAATAAAAAATCAAAATGACTCGGTTGGCCAAGTGTTACATGTCACCAGGGTAATCGGCGTTCGGGACGGGCCGAACGCCCGAACCCAGACACCCGAACGTATGGGATCCCTTGGGGATGTGTTCGGCCGTTCGGGAAAAAAAAAAAAAAAAAAAAAAAAAAAAAAAAAAAAAAAAAAAAAAAAAAAAAAAAAAAAAAAAAAAAAAAAGTCATCAAAAAAATCTGAAAAAAAGATATGTTATGGAGAAAAATAAATTAAACAAGATTTGCCGGAGCATTACATCCAAATTCCTTACCAAATTTGAAATGAAAATAAAATACAGAGAAAAAAATAATAATAAAAATAATAAATAAATAAATTAATTAAATTTACTGAGTGTACGACCACTTTCACGATACCGCCATCTTTGGCAATTTTTTATGTTTTTTTCATATAGCTAAATACCCTAAAAATTTACAGATGTGTACTTCACATCATGTAAAATCCACTATAAAAGTTTCAAAAAATAATAAAATTATTAAGGCCCCGAACTAAAGTGAAAACAAAAAGTAAAAAGTGAAAAACAAAGTGGGCGAACACGTTTTGACACCGCCATCTTTGGCGATTTTTAATTCATATTTGGATGAGCTTAATTACTTGAAAATTGATACGAAGGTACTTCACGTCATAGAGAACTCACAAAAAATAATTCGAAAAAAAATAAATATTTTTAGACCCCAAAATTATTTTTGGCGGGGGCCGAACGTCGCAGGGTTCGGACCCCGTACGGGACCCCGAACGCCCGTACGTACGGAGGTCGGCCCGAGGACCTCCGTACGTACGGGCTGGTGAACCTGCATGTCACGATAATATTGTTGTTGTATAATTATTTATAAACAATAAAAAAAAAGAGTGACTATTTTATAATGATTATCAACAATTCAAAGTTATACCTACCAAATATTTTATAAATGCAATATCAAACAACAATCTTTTATGGTTATAATATAAATGACATAAGTGAGTCGATGTTTTATTTAAGTATAAATAATATATTGTGATTACATATATATTAACGTGGTGAATATTTTTTTAAGGATGAAATTCAATGTGAGAGAAAAAAAAAAGTGACTAGGTCGGCCTAATTGGTAATACAGGTCATGGTAATATTGTTGTTGCATAACTATTTATAAAATATAGAAAATAAATTACTATTTTATAGTGATTATCAATGATGAAAATTTATACCTATCTGATATTTTATAGATGCAATATCACACAACAATCTTTTATGGTTTATAATATTATTATCATAAGTGAGTCAATGTTTTATTCAAATATAAATATTATATTGTGATTGCATGCAGGGTCACCAGCCCGTACGTACGGAGATCCCCGGGCAGACCTCCGTACGTACGGGTGTTCGGGGTTCCGTACGGGGTCCGAACCCGACAGCGTTCGGCCCCCGCCAAAAATTATTTCGGGGTCTAAAAATAATTAGTTTTTTCTGAATTTTGTGAGTGCTCTATGGCGTGAGGTACATGCGTGTAAAATTTTTAAATTATTTGGCTAAGCCAAATAAAACGTGCTCGCCCACATATTTTTTTTACTTTTTACTTTTTGTTTTCACTTTAGTTCAGGGTCTAAACAATTTTATTATTTTTTGAAACTTTTTTAGTTGGTTTTGTATTATGTGAAGTACACATTTGTAAATTTGCAGGGCATTTAGCTATGCCCAAAAAAATGAAAAATCACCAAAGATGGCGGTGTCGAAAACATGCTCGCGCACTCACTAAATTTAATTCTCTTTTTATTTTTTTTATTTTTATTATTAGTATTTGTTTTCCATATTTTATTTTTATTTTAAATTTGGTAAGGAATTCAGATGTAATGCTGAGGCAAATCTTGTTTAATATATTTTTCTCCATAACATATCATTTTTTTAGATTTTTTTGATGACTTTTATAGTTTTTTTTTTTTTTTTTTTTTCGGTTTGAACGGCCGAACGCATCCCCAAGGGGTCCTTTATGTACGAGCGTTCTGGTTCGGACGTTTGGCCCGTCCCGAACGCTAGTTACCCTGCTTGCATGTATATTATCGCTCTCAATATTTGTTTAAGGATGAAATTTAATGTCATAGAATTGTTAAATAAGAAAATTATTATAAATTGAAAAACGGTAAAATTATTTGTTATATTTTAATAAATATTAAACATGTATATCGGATTATACTCGGCTACCAAAGTGGTCCGGGTCCACTTGTCCGGTCGGGCAAAAAAAAAATTAAAATAATTAAAAATAAAATATTTTTTAATTTGAAATATTATTTCAAATTTGGTAAAAACTTCGACGTAACCTTGAGGCAAAAATTGTTCAGTTTATTTTTGTGCATTGCATATATATATATATATATATATTTTTGTTAGAACCTTCCCTGGTCCTTGCACGGCATGGCCGCCCCGAAAAATAGGGTGACCCGGGCGGCCTGGCTGGTAGCCTAGGTTATACAAGTATTTTTTTTGTTTGATATGTTATTACATAATACTTCTCTACGTTATCAGTAGTTTGAGACCAATTGTTAAGGATTACTTGCAAATGTTATTCAATATTTTATACACGACCTAGTGCATATATATGTATTACATAGGCTAGTAGAGTGGCTCGGGACCACTTGCCCGACCGAAAATAAATCAATAATAATAATCAAAACATAATTGGCGTGACACAGAGACAAAAGTTATTCAGTTTCTTGTTTTCGCATAACATAGTTTTTTTCGAGTTTTTTTTTCTTCATATTTGATTTTTACACGCTCAGACCGTCCAGAAAAAACGAAATGCCTCAAATGGTCCGGCTGGTAGCCTAATATATTACATATATATAATCATTATAATGACGTATAATATATAAGTATATAACCAAAAACGATTCTCACGCCCGTCTGGCCCTATCCTTACCCGGATGTGCAATTGTTTTATTTATTATTATAATTTTTTAGTTGGCAATGGGAAAAGGGGTATTAATTATTTTTAAAGGAACTAAAAAGGTTTAAGAGGAGAGGATCGTATGATGATTCTATTTTTTTTTCTTTTTTATCTTCGATTTTGCAGGGAATTATAATATCACCCTCATCCAAAAGTCGTTTGTATTGCAATTCTATACAACATTTTTTTTTTCAGAATTTTTTTTTTTTTTTTTGCGTGGGCTGGCCGAGACCTTGCATGGGGTCGTACCTGGTCGGGCACTCGGGCGTGTACCCCAGCATAAGTTGGGTGCTAGGCCACCTGAAAAAACAGGCTAGTAAATAAATATATATATATATATATATATATACAGGGTCACCGACCCGTACGTACGGAGGTCCCGGGGCAGACCTCCGTACGTACAGGGTCCCGTACCGGGTCCGAACCCGACGGCGTTCTGCCCCCGCCAATAATTATTTCGGGGTCGAAAAATAATTATTTTCTTTTGAATGTTTTTTTGTGAGTTCTCTATGACGTTAGATACATGCCTGTAAATTTTCAAGTCATTTGGCTAAGCCAAATAAGAATTACAAATCGCTACATGGCGGTGTCAAAACGTGCTCGCCAACGTATTTTTTCACTTTTTACTTTTTGTTTTCACTTTAGTTCGGGATCTAAACAATTTTATTATTTTTTGAAATTTTTTTAGTGGGTTTTGTATTATGTGAAGTACACATCTGTTAATTTTCAGGGCATTTAGCTATGCCAAAAATTGTCGAAAACATGCTCGCGCACTCACTAAATTTAATTCTTTTTTTATTTTTATTTATTTTTATTTTTCGTATTTTATTTGTATTTCAAATTTGGTACGAAATTCTGATGTAATGCTCAGGCAAATCTTGTTTAGTTTACTTTTCTGCATAACAAATTTTGTGTTTCAGATTTTTTTGATGACTTGTTTTGTTTTTTTGGGGGGGGGTGTCCGCGTTCGGTCCGAATGGCCGAACGTATCCCCAAGGGCGTTCGGGTTCGGGTGTTCGCCCCATCCTGAACGTCGGTTACCCTACATGTATGCATATAATATATATATATATATATATATATATATATATATATATATATATATATAATATACATGGAAGTGTTATCTTATGATTAAGATTCAATATGTGTAATTTTTTATTGTTTTACATTTTTCGCATTAAGCATGTCGAGCATAAGAAAATCAAAGTAAACATATTATGTTTTATTATATTTGCAATTTATTATCACAATACAATAACTGACACAAATTGCATTACTTTATTTTTTTACAAATAACAATCTCATAAACTACCATAATGCACTTATATCGCCCCTCCGCAAAACTACTATTATTCCTTTCATAAGAAGATACTCCCTTATGGCATGTAGCTTGTAGGACAAATATAAAAACCTCGTATTTATCACGCAAACCTACGACTATGAGAGAACCTATCACCCTCACCCCCAAACTTTTTTCACGCTTCCATTTAGTAGTAAACACAAGCGATGTCCATAAACCCATGCAAATTATTCGCCCACTAAACCTCTTATCTCATTTTTAAAATTTTTTATATTTTTTCAATAACCAACAACTTGCAAGCTTTTATAGTGATCGGTCTCATTCCAACAATCTAAATACAAAAACATTAAGCGATAAATTAACGTATACTTTATATCATACGACCTTCAAGTTCAAATCATGTACTTGTTATGCTGCAACTGATTTTATAACATCCAGTGTATATATATGCATGTAGTTGTACATAAGAGGGTGGGTGAGTGCATGTGTATCATAATGTTGAGCATATATAATTTAATTAAAAAAATATGATAGAGTCAAATAATTTCGTCGAACTTTCATTGACTTGTCAAGAGGTTAACCTGTAGTTTAACCAAATCCATTTGACTGTTATATTAAAACTCACAAGATTATCTCCAATTAAGAATACATGAGAGAACGGTAGTCAAACTCACTCATATCCGCCTAACAGTCATAATACACTGTTAATCCAAACCCTTAACAGAAATCATAGTAAATTTCATAAAAATAATATATAAGGACAATGAAACTCATTTTGTATTTTTGTAGAATTGTGATATAGAACTGCACAAATAAGTTTAAATACCGAGCGTGTGGTAACTTAAAACACAAAATCTTTTCATATTTGCTATGACACAATATTTTGTTTTAATGGTGTACTTTAGGAGATAATTCATGTATTTATGTATGTGTCTACGTCACCAGCGAGGCTGCAGGGCTAGCTTGTTTACCCGGGCAACTCGATCATGTAAGAGTTAATGAGGGTTAAAAAAAAAAAAACTTCAAAAAACTATATGTTATGCAAAAAAAAAAAAAAAAACTTTTCCATACAGGTGATATCGAAAATTTTCACGGAACTGCAAATAAAAAAAAATAAAAAATATTTATTATTATTAATGATTATTTTATTTTTTTTTCTCGGCCGGGTAAATGGTATCAGACAATAGTTTGATGTATCTGGCCCTGTTTTTCAAGGCAGATACATTAAGGGAATACTGAACTTAGCCTTTTCCCTCATGACCTTTAATTTTTAAGGACCCCATTAAAAACGGGAGCCTAATAGTTGCCTTTGGCAGCTTTTGTCAGAGGCTACACAAATGCAGCATCCCTGACTCTTGTTCTAGTAATGTTTACGCTCTTAATTATAACAGTACCCCCACTGTTCTCCTCCAACCTCCCCTGAAATCAGGGAGGCTAATTGCCAGGATTGGGAGGAATATGTCTTATCCGTCCTGATTCTCTTTCTCCCTCTCTTTTGAACTCCTTTGCTTCCCAACTTCCATACACGCAATGATGGTTATAGGATCTTCGATCGTATGGCCTCATATGTTCTCTCCTCCTTCCAAAAGTAAAAGTTGAAATTCATGGGGCCCCAACTGCCTCGTTGGTTTTCATATTCCAACCTCATACGCCCTCTTAAGGGCATACTCACACTAAGATTTACCTGAATACATCTACCAGCACTTTCATCCCTCCCCCCACTGCACCTGAGGAGGAGCGACTACATAGTATTGCATGGGGAGGAAAAATTAAAAATAAAATAAAAAAACAAAAAGAAATCCCAACGGTCACGCCGTTGGTACCCTCATGAGTTGTTGAAACACAGCCCGCAACTCGGATTCAGTTAGGGAGGTGCAAGGCAGGCTAGTTGTCATGATAAAAAACCTCGCTCCACTACCTTACTTATGTTTAAAACGAAAGTGAATCTTCTGCTATAACATGGAAAGATATACCACCATGATTTTTGTTTTTTTGCATTTGGTGAGTAGAGGAGGGGGTGCCCGTCGCAGGGTATCGTTCAAAACCACAAGGGGGGGAGGGGGGGATCTAGCAAGAAAAAAAAAAAAAAACTACCTGTAAAAAAATAGTGGTTGCTCCTAAAAACGGGCGCCCGCTTAACTTATGAAAGTTTCAACTTCCTACTGCGCCACTTCGCGCCCTTTGTTTTTTTGCATTTAATTTTTTTTCTTTTTTTTCTTTGGCCATTGGAATACAGCCAACGGTTCCCTGTAGAACCCAACATCCTCATGACACTCCCTCAGACTGTTGAAGTGCAGACTCGAGTTCGGTTCCCAAAAGAATCTAAACTCATAGAGAAAAAAAAACTTGGATTGTTTCTCGATTTATGTCTGTCATCCTAACGCTTTAGCCAATTTCGGTCTCGTGATCCTTGCGAACATGCGGTCGAACTGATCGCGCCTCCCCACTTTCGTCCATAACCTGCTCCAAAATGGAACTACCATAGGCATGATCGTCTGTTGGGAGCCACGTTAATACATTTGTTTACTGGGCGAGCTTCTATCGAGGGAGCAATAAGAGCAGTATCAAACTGCCTCCTAGCAGACACTGAGATCGAATCCGAAAACGATCCTGCCTGGGCTAGTTCCTTCTAATTGGTGTCATGCTTGTGGCCTAACAGGCCTATCCTAACCTCACCTTTCTCATAGTTAGCCGCTTGTTTAGGACTCGGATAAGTTCATGACTTAATGTGCTGAAGTTTCATGTTCCATGCCTTTAACGAGGGAGTCCAAACCTTGTAGGTACCCCCATCCGAAAACTAAAAGTAAAATTAGGCAGTCCTTATTTCTTATGTCGTGGCCACGAACCCAACGTGACCACTTTTAGGGTTGCTTAGCCTTTGAATCGTGTGGCTGGTATAATAGGTTCTAACGACCTTGCATTATCTACATTATTTATAAACATTGTGAATGACTGATCACATCGTCGCTTTTACAACGTCACAACCGCCCATACTTAGATAAAATCTTTCGGTCTTTCGTTCGTAGGCGAGGTTTGAATGACTTTGGCAAAAACCTCAATCTCATTAAGTCAAATAACTCAAATATCACTGTTTTTCTTTTCCTTTGTTCCCCACCTCCTCTCTTATTTCCTCCTCCTCTCTGTACTTTCAACCTTCGACCTAGTACTTCCTTGTTAACTCTCCCCCAAACTCCCCATTGTCTCCTCTTACTAACTACCATCTCCCCATAGAACCGTCTACAAGATCGGAGTTGCAGGAAAAGGGATTATGACCATGTCACAAACATGAAAGTCATCACGAATACACAAGTACGAAGCCGACTTCAGTTTCTAGCTCACGCGTGATATCTGTTGAGAAGACGGGCATGATCATAAACCCTAGGATCATGAAAACGACCGATGTCATGCAACACGAGAAACAAAATAAGAACTGCTGCACTATTTGCCAAAATGAGCAATATAAGAATAAATATCCCGCTAAGACATGGGGGGGTACATCACCATATGCCCATTGTCGGACCAAATACCCTTACAAGCAGGGTTGCCAGGTCGAACGTACGGAGGCCTCTAAGCTGACCCCCGACCGTTCGGGCGTTCGGGTCCCCGTACAGGGCCCAAACTTAAAGGGGTTCGGACCCTGTAAAAATATATTTGGCACCTAAATATTATTATTATTTTCTGAATTTTGTTTTGTGAGTTTTATGTGATGTAAGGTATCTCCCTCTAAATTTTGAAGCTATTCTATCAAGCCAAAAAAAAACAAAAAATCCTCAAAGATGGTGGTGTCAAAACTTGCTTGCCCACTTACTACTTTGTTTTTTTTTTTCTTTTCACTTTTTGTTTTTTCTTTATTTCGGGCCATGAAAAAATTTATTATTTTTTCAAACTTTATTTGTAGATTTTCTATTATGTAAGATACGCATGTATATATTTTCATAGCATTTGACACAGCCGAAAAAAAAAAAGAAAAATCGCCAAAGATGGCGGTGTAAAAAACATGCTCGCACACTCAATAATTTCATTCTCGTTTTATTTTTTCTAATTTTTATCATTTGATTTTTATTTCAAATTTGGTAAAGAATTTGGATGTAACATTGAGGCAAATATTGTTTAGTTTATTCTTATGCATAACATATATTATTTTTTCAGACTTTTTGAAATTCGTTGTGCACTTGACCGTGATCATCCTAACACACATACGGAAAGGCATCAGCACTCCGTCGAATGGAAAGGAAGGGCGCACAAGGTATGTTTCCCTGCTTCCCCTGTCTCACTTCCTTCTCTTTCTCTTTACTCTCGATCCCCCATACCTATCTACTCCCTATGAATGCGTGAGATCGATGACTTTGGCCAGCTTTACCCAGTTTTTTACCATCATGCCTCACAGCAAGTGCGCTATAGGAGCTTGTTTTTTTTTTTTTGCTGTAAATATCCCGATCCTCTTCCTTTCTTCCTGTCACTATTCTTTCCTCACCCTTGGCCATCTTTGTCTCCCTGCTATCGCCTTTCTGTCACGATCTTCTCATGGAAGCTTTCACCTCCTCTGTTTAGCCTTCTCCTTCGATTAACTCTAAGTTTCTTTTATCTCGCATGCAATTGTTCGTTTTGTTGTCTGCGCTGTCCTTTTCCCCTCGCTCGTGTCTCCTCCCTCTTTCTCTCCACACTCTCCTCCTCTTTGAGGGCTCCCTTTATCTCTCTTGGGTGCTGGTGTGCATCCATTTTACTGCACTCGTCATCCCTTATATCATCTCCGGAGCGCACCTCCAAAGTATCGCCCCAGTGGGGGCTTCCCAGATGCAGCGCCAACCAAGAAGGGGAAGATGTCGAGGTAAGTCTGCCTCATCCTTATTTCCCTTGTCGCTCTTCTCCCTTTTTCCTTTTCCTCACCTTCTTCTTTTCATGTGCACTCTCTTTCTTCCACCCATTGTCACGTTCTTTCCCACTCGCAACTCCAGTTTCTTCCACGTGATTTTCTATTTCTGCTCCCTCTTTCTCTCTCACACACGCACACACTCACACACGAGAGTATACACACTCACACATACACGTGCAGCCAAACAAACAAAGTGTGTTAGTGTATATTTTCACGTTCTAGTTGTAGATGCATCAAATTTTGCTCATCCTATCGATGGAAGTAGCGTGAGGTCGTAGTGTGATCGTTTTGCATACACACACACTTACGAACACACACATACACACACACATTCGCAAATGGCAGTCCGACAGGCGAGTTGGAGCGAAGGTGCGACAACGGGCGGGCGCAAGTGGCGGTGTATATTTCCATGTTGCAGCGGGAGATTCATCCGATTTTGCTCCTCCTCTTGGTGGAAGTACCATGAGGCCAGCCGCGATATTGGAAACTTACCTGTTCTTTATCTCTTGCCATCTTCGCCGTTGTCGTCGTCGTCGTCCGCCTTGATACTCCCCAAATCCGCAAGAGGATCCGCCAGGACGTGCAACATACGGAGACCTCGGCGCGTGGGGCACGTCAGGCACAAGAGCGCATTCAGCAAGTCGGCCGGGTGACGGGTAAGTTGCCTTCCTCTTGCCTCTCTCCTCCTCCTTCTTCTGCTTCTTCTTCTTCTTCTTCTTCTTCTTCGTCTTCTTCTTCTTCTTCTTCTTCTTCTTCTTCTTCTTCTTCTTCTTCTTCTTCTTCTCTGTTCGCCTCCTTCTTCCACGCAAACACCTTCTTTCCACGCACCTCCTCCTTCTACACGGCCATCTCCTCTACCCCTGTCTCTTATACACATCTAGATGTGTATAAGAGACAGCTCTTGCACCCGCACCCCTTGCTCTTGTGCATTCAATTTCGCTTTCGCCACCACTTGTTTTGCGTGCATCTCTGCCATTGTCAGAGTGGATGCACTTCGGTTGCCGTATGTTACCGTCGGGGCGTCGTGGTTCAATGCGAGTTCGAGGGTGGCTGTGACCTCAGTCGTAATGGCCTAGTCAGTTGTTTTTCCCCTGTAGATGTATCTGTCATTGATTCTGTGACAGGTACATCCAAATAAGACTGTACAAATAAACTATCGAATAAGAAAAGAAAAAAAAACAAAAAAGAAAAGAATATAACTGTCAATAAAGATAAAAAAATATAAAAGTAAAATAAAGAACTGAATCTAACTGTCCACTACCCCGTTGTGACAGTTGTCATATACGCGTGACTCAACATAGATCCTGACTACTTCTATTCCAGAGGTCCTGGGTTCAAGCCTCGACCGTCCAGATGCGGGGTAAACTGTAGTTGAGCTCCTTGCCAAAAAGAAGTTAGCTCAGGGCTGGATGGATTCGATCCGCGAGTCACTTGATTGTTAATCCACACCAAAACCCAGTGAGCTAGCTCTTACTTCAGTTTGAAGAGGAGCAGCTCATGTGTTTGTAGAGTAGTGGGGCTTGGTCCACGTTAGCGGCTCGAGCCCATTTCTAAATTTGCGTGTGCGTGCGCACGCTTGCTGGTCTGCATGCCCAGTTTGAGTGCTTGTCAACTTGAGCGTGTGTGTGACCTACAAGGGCATATAGTTGATCGGAGGGCCCAAAGGGCCGGTACTTAGCCGTGGCCGTGACATTGAGGGTTGCAGCGGGAGAGTTATCAAGTAGCGGGGTAGGTCTGCACACTTAGAACAGCCGGGAAAGCACTCAAGTAGTAGGTATATCGGCGTCGCTCAAGGGGCAGTAGATGTACATGGTACTCGAGGCCGAGCAGAAAACGACAAAAATCGACATTTTTTTCGAGGCCCACTATCGATGATTGGGCGGGTACCAATTCAAGTAGCCAGAGTCTAAGTCGTATGCGGACGATACAAGGACTCCCAATGACGTTTCCTTCCGAAAGGGAGGAAATACCGCTTGCTTGGATGGCCGCGCGGTCAGGAAGTCACCGTCCAAGAGGCGAACGCCTCCCTTCACATGGGAGGTCGGGCGAGAGCCTCATCCTAGGTTGAGGTATACGAGTAAGGTCTGAGGTACCGCTCGAGAAAATGCCAATGATTTGGGTGCTACCGCAAACCAAATGATCTCATTCTTTTAGTCGCTCCGGTGGTATGACCGGGGCGTATATTAATTTATCCTGACCAACGCACTCATTAAGTCTCAGTGTGCGTTGTAGATCTACCTGACATAACACCAACACAATCAACCCCTCAACCTTTTCGGTCGGAGGGTATTACTACTGATCCTAACCATTATAGCGCACGTCACAACAACGCGTTCGCGTACTCTCGAAATTTTATCACCGGTTTGCCCCGGCCTCAATGGCCAAGGAAAACGTTTCAAGTGTCACGCTAAAGCGCGCACACCCTTTTCATTTCAGATCGGCCCCGTCATGGTAGCCGACGCCGTCGCTGTGTCGACTGCAAAAGCATGGCAAAATACCCTTGTAAGGGTATTTGGTCCAACAGCGGGTAGTACCGGTATTATAAGGCCTCTCGAGATAAGCAAGTGCCCTTACGGGTCATACACACACTCAAGCCGACGACCACTCAGACAGGCGTGCACACACATAGACTTAGAAATGGGCTCGGACCACTAGTTGGGCTAAGCCGCTACCCTACATATACATGAACAACTCCTCTTCTATCCAAAGTGGGCGCTAACTCAATAGGTTTCAGTACGGGTTGAGAATCAAAGGATCCAGGGATTGACTCCATATGATCTCTGTGCTGGCTCATTTTGATAAGGAGCTCAAACTGACCTTATGTTACCCCCGTCGCTGGTCAGGTCGGGGCTCGAACTCGTGCCCTGCTTTACGAAGTTAGTAGTTATAGTTGTTGTTAGATTTCGTTGTGGTCTGTTGCAGTACGTACGACATGTGGCATTAACGGGTAGTTATTCGTTAGATTTTTTTCCTTTCTTTGTTTTTATTTTCGTTAGATTCCTCCTTATTTTTATTATTATTTCACGCTTACTTATTTTATTTTTTTTTCCCCTTTCGATCTCGTATCTCACGCGATAGACTCATATAGATGAAATTGTAGCCAAACTATGGACAAATTCGTTCTCGGTAAGGCAAGGGAGACATAGCTTCAAGCGAGGTGTAGCAGGTGAGCGAGTGGACGCACGACCCCGACATCGAAAAGAAAGCGGAGAGATGAGGGGGAGAGGAGGTAGAGCACCAGGAGCAACGAGGAAGAAAGCATCGCGTGGAGGGAGAAAAGGATCACGCGAAGTGGAGAGGAAATACGCGAGAACTAGTGAGGGAAGAAGAGAGAAGGATAAATGAAAGGAGAAGAAGGGAAAAAAAAAAAAAAAAAAAAAAAAAGGGTCGAGAAAACTGACCTGTTGCGCATTCTCAGATTCGGCACCCTCATCTCGTAGAGGGTGGTTACAACTTGGTGTTGTCTTTGTATCCCTATTCCCTACGGCGCATTCCGATCAGAGGTGTTTCGACTTGGTAAAGAGACCCTGTGCTCCTTGCTATCCGAGAGGCGTCATTTGGTGGGGGGTGCAAGTAGCTACTGCTATGCACCCGCTGCTTACCTTATGCAAGGGTGGAGACTGTGAGATGTGCGATGCATCCGCAAATGGCGTCATGAGGTTGGCCATCATCTGCCCTGCTCGTGGGAATGCGCGCTTGTGTCGGTCGTGTCCTCCGTGCTGTGGTCTCGATATGTTGCACATCGTGACAGATCGTGTTGCGTTGCGAGCGGGGAGCAACGAGCTGACAACGACGATAACGACGAGGACGAGGAGAGAGAGAAAAAAACTAAGTCTCCGATCTCGCGGCTGATAGGATAAACAAAATCGAATGTATCTAACAGTTAAACAGGGAAATATACATTGCGTTTGTGTGTATGCATGCGTGTGAATCTCGTGACTGTTTCCCTGGTATTTCTATCGATAGAATGAGCAAAATCGAATGAATCTATCGTTAGAACATGAAAATATACTCCACTGCTCTTGTTTATGTTGTATGTGTGTGTGTGTGTGTGTGTGTGTTTGTGTGACGAAACTAGCGGTTGATTTATGATACTTCCGTTAATAGAATGAGCAAAATCGAATCAATCTACCGTTAGAACATGAAATTATACACTACCGTGCGCACATTGGTGTGTTTAGGTGTGTGTGTGTGTGTGTGTATGTGTGTGTGTGTGTGTGTGTGTGTGTGTGTGTGTGTGTGAGAGAGAGAGAGAGAGAGAGAGAGAGAGAGAGAG
>BFEA01000092.1:530857-553659 GCA_003427395.1 Chara braunii
GTGTGTGTGTGTGTGTGTGAGTGTGTGTGCATATGAAATAGAGTTTTCCATCGATTGGATGAGTGTTGCACTGGCCAACAGGAAAGTCTTCAACCCCGCGGCTGACCTCACACTACTTCCATGGATAGGATGAATTGAATCAGAATGAATCTACAGCTAGAACATGGAAATATACACTGCCACACTTGTTAGTTTGGTTGTGCGCATTGTCGCACTTTTTCCAGTCAGGCCCCTTCGGGCGATAGAAAGTCAACAGGCTGTCACACAGGATTTGAATGTTTCTTGCAATAAATTAAATAAATTATTTAGAGCAAATCCCTTTCTGTTGTATGCGTCCGCCTTCGAGCGAGACCCTTCAATTGCGGACTTCGTCGGTCCTCGGTCTTAGGAATTTTTTGTTTTGATTCAGAACAACAAAAATCATATAAATAATAATAAAAAAATTCTAGTGCGTCATGCATGCATCAATTTTGCCAATTTTCTAATTTTTAGAACTGTGACAGGATCATCAGAGAACATGATCATCAAACAAAGGCAGAGTAGACGATGCAAGACTCACTGAGCAATGACAAGGATAAACGAGGGAAGAATGATAACTCATAATAGTCTCAGAGAGTACACATGAAGAGAGCATGACTAACACCTTCGAGAGTCCTCACTCATTTCTCCGAGCCACATACTCAATCTCTCATTGTGATGTGCGTTTCCTGTGCTTCGAGCCATGTCTCCGTACTCCCTAAGGCTGTGGTCTTTGGATGTAGAGCCACATGAACCCTGCGAGCTCCGAGCATTTTCAACTAAGTTCCATGATACGATAGTCAACCATAGCACAAAGTTCCTCCCATAAAGTAGGAAAATACGGTTGAGAGAAGATTCCTCGTTGGAGATGCCGGAAATCAGAAGGTTCTGCTGGTGCCTCGTAATCAATCGCTGCAGGCGAGATATACCTCTTAACTAGATCTACCAAGTCTTCCCAACAAGAACCATCTGTGAGAGTGAAGGGTATTGGAGGCTTGGGATAATCCGTATAGAGCTTGGGTCCAAAGCTAAGGATCAACTTGGTACCACTCTCGTCGAGCTCTCTCTCTCTCTCTCTCTTCAAGGCACGTGACCGTCGAAGCCCAGGCTAATCAAAATACTCATGAGTCTCTTTGCCTTTCTTCACGTAGGACCTCAGGTCATGGATAGTGCCACCTGCAAATTGGGTGAGGACAACAAAGACAGATAGTTCCCCTTGTTTGAAGCCAGTTGCACTAACGTACTGGTACTGGAAAGCATCGTTGAAGGCTATCCTGTCGAGACTAGCTAGGACAGTCTCCTGGACTGAGAATGACTGGATTGCACTCATGTGCTGCTGCTGGGTGTTGAAGTTGACCAAGAGTCTCCAGATGAAAGCATTGTCTAACTAAAACTGATTTTCAGTGTAATAATAAAGAAAATAACTGTGTTGATTGATCCTGACAGTAGGTTTTGAGTAACTCGAACGATTGAATGATGATTGGATGTTGATTGAATGCTGATTAGATAACGAATCACCAAATATTGGTCACTTAGTGTCTGAGAGCTGAGAAGAATGCAAATTATGGGGTGATACTTGCTAACTTGAAATGTTGGTTGGGTTTTTCGTGGGAAGAGTCTAACACTTTTGGGCTCACCCGAGTTTTGTGCTGGCCTGTTCCATTGATTCTAGCCACGAACCAGTACTATGGAACTCGCAATTATGATCACGAAAATAAAACACAAACTCGATTAAATTCTCTGCCTCAATCCTCTGAACTACATTCTCCCTTAAATTCATTTTCTGACACTCCATACTTAGGATAGCCTTGTCCTCTCAGTTCTCATGCTTCTCTAATATAACCCCACATTTCATCATTAGTATTTCCTACTCCCGCATGATTCTCTTCACTCTCCAAGGCTCAAACCATGAGTAGGATAGCTTGCAGACCGCTTCAGTTGGGTTGCGCTCATGTAATGATAACGAGATTATAATATGTCCGTTTTGACGAAATGGTTGTTCTTGGTAGTTGTTGCTGGCTATATCAGTGGTTGTAATGAAGATGGAGTTGACTACCCAGACAACCCTCAAAAGGTTCTAAGAAACCGACGGTGTTGTCCGAGTGCTCCCACGGTATGGGGTTGAGTTATGCAATCTCCAATAGTCCTGTGGGTGCAAGACACGTATTCTCATGGATTCGTGTCGGTTCTCAAACCCATCGTTCACCGAGTCCCTCGGTTCCCTTTTATGACCCTCAGCCTCTCTGAAAACTTTGTCTTCTCAGTTCTCATCTCTGTCCTGATGAAGTGAAACCTACACCACCCGAGTGTTTACGCTGGGCATACCCACTTTCTTTTTCACTATCAATTGCTCCGTTGAACATATAGTTTGATTTATGGCTTGATAATTAGAGTTGTGGAAACTTTTGCTTGTACTAGAGACCTTTACAAACAACTGAGGTACCACCATGAGGGACTTACCGATCCGGAGGGGGTAAATCGATCACCCCGGGCCATATACCCCTTACCGGTGATTGCTTACTATCACACCCGACACTTGGGTCTCAGAACTAATAGTCCTCTGTCGGCAGAAGGTTTGCCTCTGCAACTATATTTCTCTCACTATGGAAATAACTACTATTTTCACAGTCCACTACTCATGGCTTATAATTCCTATGGGACTAGATGGTAGCTAATCTCGGGCTTAAGTGGGACCGTAGGACTCAACCGCCTGTCCTCGACGCCCCACTGGAGTTAGCCGACTATAAAAGCTTAAAGGTAGCATTCGACATCGGGCCCTCTGTTACCAGCCCAGGTCACTTCCTGAGTCTCAAGCAGCAGGTGTAAAGGCAGGGCCTAAGGGTTCGTCGAGCCCATAACCGTCATGGGTCTAGAGTAACAATCAGCCCCTAAGAGTGGCCAACAACTACTGGATAGGTTCAAACCACCACGGGGTACGAGGCTGAGTGGCTTCTAGGCACCCACATAGTCTATGGTCAAGTGTGACTCTTATCATCATTAGTGACTGGCTGAAGCCGCTCACTTGGTTTTTCCCAAAATGCCCTACGGAGGGTATCATATTGAAAACAAGATCCTCGATCATTGACACCCCGAAGAACACCTTGTACTTAAGGGCAGCGGCTTCAAACTTTGGACGTGACTGAAAACAACATGACAGTCTTGAGTATAGAGTTCATCAGAGTCTGACACCGCTGCTCAGAGTATAGAGTCACACCGAGCTGAGCGTGGTTGCCCTGAACACAAAGTTAGATATGATTTCTCCGCGTTTGCTAAACACTTCGACGTCCGCTAAAGCACTTTCTTCCGCCCGTGAACCAAAAAAACCATCTCAATCTCTGTACTAGATAAAGTATTTTGTCGAACGTCCAACCCATTGCATTTTTCATGATAGATTGACGCTCCTAGCCCTTACTCATGAATAACTTGGAACACTGCCAAGTTTGAGGCATGACTTAGGATAATACCTGTCACTTGAATCAAGCTAGAACGTCAGGCTAATAAATGATCGAATAGGTGAATAAATAAAAAAGAGTCTTGTTTTTCTCAGCATGAGGAAACACGAATCAAGGATTGCCTCCTTGTTGATGCCATACCAGATGAGGTTGGTGTAATCCTCGTCTGAGCACGGCAAGGGGTGGTTTTAATGTTCCCATCTCCTTCCTTGAATATCGTATTGGACGTTACCATCAGTCTCATCTCATTGTAGTATTCAAGATAAGGGAGAACCACAAATTGATTGCAAATAGGCTCAAACTAATAGGGGTAGATAGCAGACAAACAAATTAAGCTAGAGGGGTTCAAACGCGACATTTCAATCTTTCGCTTGTTTTTAGTAGGTTCAATTAGTTCGGGTTGGTCATGGGCTTAGTCTCCATCCAACAGGTATTTTGTGAGTAGATAAACAATCCTTTTCAGGGTACGTTGTTTCTTGCCCATCCATCATCCATACATACATGCCAAGAAATACTAAGACCACACCCTCTCTTGATTTGCATAAAGGGATGTTTTGTATTAACTCTGACCAATAAGCTAAGACCAATCTGATAAGCCCGAAAGTCCAAATGCTTATGATTGCTTACTGTCCTATTCACTCATCCACCTACTAGCTTCTTTCGTCGAGCAAGAAACATAAAACTTTGAAGACCTTCTTGTTATTTCTCCAATTTATTCGTTTAAGTACCAGAAACAATCATCTTGTAAACGTCGACTAAAGGATGATCGACGCTTCTCAACCGCAGATGACAGTGACCCATTATCATGATGATGAGTGACTGATATGGGACGACCCAACCTACTGATTCAGAGTCAGCAGTAGACGCTCGTCAGGCAGATCGAGCACAAGTGAAGAACCTATCAGTCCAACAAAGTTCGATTAACAGGAGCCCTCCTCCGTTCACGGTGTAGTCAGTGCCTTGAAAACAAGTAGGATCCAGAGTTTCACTGAACAAGAAAAGGCAACGCGGAAGTCAAAGACCTTTGCATTTGCCCTCGTCAGCCACCTTTTGTGCTTCGCACGCTCCTGTACTCATACTTTCTATCGGCCATGACTTTTTCATGCATAATTTCCCTTTCCGAACAAGTCACACTCATGCCCCGTGCTCGCTAAGCTCAACAAAACGGTTGGAGACGCAGGTTACACGTATGGGAGCGGAGAGCGTGCAGCGGCACACTCTTGCCATCCCAAACCCAATCAAATGGAGATGACAGCCACCGAGAGGGTAGACTCCGGCCACTGCAAGCCTAATGAAGAGCTCACTCGCGGGCGAATAAGTCACTAACAACTCCAACTTCGTAATGTCGCCCTGATCAAGGCCGCTAGTCTCCAAGGTTGAATTTTTTTCCCGAATCAGTCCTTGTCCACCATTCTCTTGTGACTCTAGCCGCTCCGCCCTCGCGAGATAACGCCTGGAGCATCCTTCACAGACTCACTCGTTCAATGATCCCGCCCTCTCACAAACTCGTAAGATCTCTCATTTCCGGAAGACGAGTCGACATTCCCTTCAGAGAAGCAGCACTTATTTTTGGGGCGACCGTTTGAGTCACCGTATGATATGACTATCCCTCGTGTCCAAGCTCAAGCATGAGTGACTGATGTCAACAGCCACTCATGCTTAGCACGCTTCTCGACTACATGACCCCTCTCTCCCTGATGGTCACGTGCTCAGAGGAGGGGACACGCGCACGTTCATTCTCTTGCCAAAAGTAGAAGAAAGATGACCTCCAAACACCAGATGAACAACCCCGGGTGAGCTGCAAACACCTCGATCAGCAGATGACATCAACCAGCCACTCATGTGTAGTTCGCTTCTCGGTCACCTGACCTCTCTCCCGCTCTCTCTCTCTCACTCGCAACCGCTCGCCCTTTTATTCTCCTGTCCTAGCGCGTTGACTCTCTCATCTTTTGGTCTAGTGGCTCAGGTCCTTTTTTCACCGCAAGCTGACCTCTGGGCCGTCTTCTACTTGTTCCATCGGTGGATGGTCCCGTCGCCACTGATCCCAACCGTGTCCAGACTGAGTCGCCTCCATGTCACTCATTTTAGACTCCCCTTCAGAGTCCCGTTTGACGCGTTGCACCTCCCTTGTCGTGGTCCCAGTTGAGGAGTCCTCCTCATGGTAGGTGACTGTCACGCTCATACCAGTAGTCACTCCGTCTCGTCTGCACCTCCGCTCAACTCTGTTGCATGCCTCGGTAATAGCTGCCTGCAGTCCCTCGTCTCTCCTCATCTCCTGCTCCTGATGGTCGCACACGTTAATTTTTAACTTCACCTCTCCCGTAGACTTTCCGTAGGACAATATGGTCTCAACCAATGTTCCTTTCTTGTCCTCGCGTTCCCACATCTAGGAGTACCTCATGTACCTTGGCCTATAGCCACGCAGGCCATTCCAGTACGCCATAGCCACCTTTTCTACAGTAGCCAACGCCCGAGACCGCTGCCTACCCACACTTCGGCAACACGCTCGAGGCACTAGGCACAGAGACCCCAAGATGACCGCGGCGCTTTCCAGCGCGACTACCCCGTTCTCAGATCAGACGTGGTTGGCCAGCCCTATTTAGCATGATAGCCCCTCCTCTTATAGGGTTGCCATGCACAGGACTATCCGCGTTCTAAACGAAACACTAAAAACATTTTTAGATCAATGGAAAAAAAAAAAAAAAAAAAAAGATAAAATGAAATAAAATAAAAACAACGGTCATAACACGAGCAACGCACTTTGCTGTTATCCACTAATCCTTTCACTTTTGCCATAAGACAACCGCAGGCTCGTCACAGTGGTCCCATAACGGGATACCGGCGGTCACACCTCCTCCCTTCAAAACAAGCCACCGGATTGTCTCTAATGAGTACCCGTGTCCGATAGCAAGGAGGGGGCCCATGACCTTTCACGGGGCGTGATGAGTCTCCTACTGATGCGATCACGGGTGCTCCTATTTTGAGACCCTCACATCAGCAGTACCTTACCGGTCGGGCTCACGAAATACTAAAACAAAAAGTCGGGCAGCCCACACCACCCATTCTCAGCTTACAATTTCATATCTGAACCGTTTCGTTCCTCTGTGACATGATTAGGTGAGAAACGAGAACTCAATGCCCCCTTAAGTATGGAATCGTCCAACTTGACACCCGAGGTAGCGATCCAAATTCTGACACAAGTGTCAAAGGTAAACTTTTTCCCTTTTTCTTTTTACATTTCATTCCTCTTTCCCTCTACACTTAATTCAGAACACGGCCATTGGGGCCCAACATGTGGCTGAAAAACCCGCGCTAAACCTTTACAGTTGCAGCTTCCCCCTTTTGCGATTCCGACGGTCACTTCAACCACGGGTTAGTCTGTTATATGGCAGGACTCCAAGTCCACGCGTTTCAATAGGAAGGCTCAGCGACGAAGCTTGGCATCCCGCACGACCCTGTGGACAGGTATCTGGTATGCAATGAAGGTAAGTGAGATGACGCCTGATCCACAGCGGAAGTACATGAGCAGGTACCCGGTACACAACGGAGGTAACCGAGTGGACGCCTTGTACTATATGAGGGTCGAGAAACTGGGTAAGCCTGGTGCCCCCGGAGGGTCCTTTCCTTGCCTCAGTAGCGACCGCAACATACTACATGCTTCCCGTAATCTGATTAGAGAGGACCCTAGCGCGCACCACTCTAGTCTTTTCATAGTCTCTTGAGTGGACCCGGCCGCAGTACAGGAAAGTATCGAGCCTGCCAGAGACCTGTAGGCCAGATGGCTTGGCGCGCTGAGGGGCATGTGAGCGGACACCTGGTACACAGCGGAGGGCCAGGACACCTCGCCCTCCGACAGCGTATATCACTGTGTGTATGTGTGTGTGTGTGCATGCATTTGTGGGTGCTGCGCTTACCACACACACACGTGTGTACGCACACACACACACATACACACTCAGAGAGAGAGAGAGAGAGAGAGAGAGAGAGAGAGAGAGAGAGAGAGAGAGAGAGAGAGAGAGAGAGAGAACTGCGGGGAAGCATGAGCAGTGCAACACTCTAGGTTGATGCTGGAAGTCGCCGATAGTTAAACCTTTTGTTTTTTTTCGCCGGAGAAGTGGTGAAGAGCGACGTGCGAAAGAGGTAAGTCATGCTAACTGATGGTGTTGATGCTTCTTTGGTAGGCGAGAAAAAGGGTAGCCGAGTAATGGAGGTCACAAACCAGCAGAGGTTTCAAGGTGTTGCGGAGTTGGAGGCAATATTTTCAGGGTGATCAAAACGAAGAGGACGGTGGGACTGGGAGTGGTGGTTGCACTATGTATGATGGTACAGGGAACTAGTTGCTGCAGATGAATGTCAAGCGAACTGTGACAAAGACTCCGCGTGTTGATTCTGGTTTTTAATCTTCGAGCTAATTTTCATTTTTCATTCCTACAATCCTTTTAACTTCCTCCGGTGCATCATACCTTCGTATGACTTCTATCTCCTTCGCCGTTTTGTCTGCCGTGCTTTCTTATTTTTCATCATCTGTTTCAAAATTGTTTTTTTTTTGTGTTTTCTTTTAGGAGATTGCGACGTGTTCATATCTTCCATGACACTGTTGTCTATGGGCCCTTCCTCAATTACCACCCCGTTTTCTTTTTTGCTCTACTATTGCTTTCCCTTTCCTTATTCGAGCCTTCTCCACCACCCTCGTGTATCCTTATGCCCTCTTTTGATGTCTGATTAGACTTGAACGCTTCATTCAAACTTGCCTGGGATCCATTTCCAACCTCTTCTGGTTCATTGATACCCTCAAATCAATTGTTTCAATCTCTTTCCGTTTTTTGTACAACCTTCTTTTCTTCTTTTTGTTTCCTCTTTATCTTCTGCCACCTCACGATTATTCTCGGGTTTTCTCTTCCGCGGGGTTTTTGGCAGGTTGTCATTCTCCTTTGATTTCGACCTCGAGGGTGATGGAGTCACGTTCGGTGAGTGCTCATGGTTGGGATATCTCTCTCCTTCCCTCTACTAGATGGCATAGGGGCGATCGTGCGCTCACCAGTCACGTTTCCGTTTTCCTCTCTTGTTCTTCTGCTTCCCTTTGGATGTTGTTTGTGAATTTTTTTTTTTCTGCCTTCGATTTCTTCTTTGACTTGTCTTTCCTCTCGCCTGCCTTCATGGATCTAACTACATCCTTGCATTTTGGTCTTAGAGCCATTTTAGCGTTCCCTTTACCATGATAATTTCAGCAGCAAACATATTGAATAACTTGCAATCGTTAATTGAAATGAAACATACAGATGTTTGACATGTTCTTCGCATACATATTATAATATAATGCAAGAGACAAATATTTTTTTATACCAGTCGCCTTATAACAATGTTTCTTATATATGTTGGATATCGTCCGCTGTCTACATGTTGATTTCGTTTTTTTTTGCGTTTTTTTTTTTTTTTCTCTCTAAAAAAAAGAGTCTCAATATGATACTGATCATTTTTGCGCCCTGTTGATATTACACTGTTCTCGACACCTTTTAAAAAAAATTATCATTGTCACAGTAAAGGTAAATATATGATGCACATCAATGATGCGTCACGTTGATATTACACGGTTGTCAGCATATCTGGGAAAACAATCGTCCTTAGTGGGTGGCATTCAGACGACCCTTGCTCATAGTCATATATTGCGTGCACCAGTGATTGCTTTCTATTCCATCTAAGTTCACGCATTCGTGTTTGAAGTGTTCGAAACGTCAATTCCTCCGACAATGAGGTCTGTAAATATTCTGCGAATTTCACTGACCGTTTGTTATATATTTTTGCAATGGCAGGACAATATGCGAAGCGGTCCACCATTGACTGATTATCGAACTGCGTTGAACTGTGTTGTTCGTCATCTCCGTTTTCTCTATAACCTCCATATTATGTTGTAGTGTGATGATGCTCTTTGTCGTCATCTTTCCAAGCTATTTTATCAATTCTGTTGTTATGCAACACACATAGGCACCACTGTCAACCTTGTTATTTTGCTGAGAACATTTCGGTTGGAAAAACCATATGCTCATGAGGTCTTTACATGTTGTTCATAATTTGTTAACCTTTTCTTGAATCACTCCACCTTGTTTGTACGCCTCTCCACAAAGTGGTCCAATCCTGTTCTTACCTCCTTTGTTGGAGTCCACAATAATAGCGAGAGGTCATTTTTTAGCATCATTGTTTCCGCAGTCTGCTATAAAATCTCGCATGTTTATAAATACAAGCAACATCCAATAATCTATATGGTTCATAAGGATGACAACCACTTGTGTTATCCGCAACTTACCACATAGTCAATGAAGCTTGTGAGGTCGTTTCTTGATTTTGTTCTCCCGTCCTTTTTCTGTGGGGAATACTTCTTGGTTGACGACGATTTGTAGGTTCCAAAAGCTTGCGTATATGTGGAGCCCACAGTCATGTGTCACTTGTGAATCTTCAGCATAGATGGACTGTAGGTATATATCCATGACATTGTTATTCATCCATGTAGTTGTGGTGTCGGGGCAAATACCCTTGTCAAGTATTTGCCGAGGATTTTAAACGTCGGACACTGTCCGATTTATTTTTGCTGAATTGAAGGACTTGATGAAACTGACATTTGCCAGAAGTTCGTTCAGACTAACTTATGACCGAGAGACTGAAACATTTCTGCACTTTAGCTCGGACGCTTGTGTCGTCTGAAAAATAATGTTGGTAGTCGACAGTTTGTAGCAAGCCGCAGAGAGGAGCGGTCCAGGGAATGTTAAAGCTAAACCTATCCTACTTGAAAATAATGACATCCGTGGGATTCAGAGCCTAAGTAGGCTAAAATAAATGACCGTGCCAGGTATGGCCACGGCACGAGAGAACTTCAAATTTTCAAGGCTGTGGGGGTTGACTTCGAGACAGGGGGCCGAAAGACCGAGGTTGAGGCCTACCCTCGTGGGTGATCTCCGAGCCGTGGATGGGCAACCATCCACAGGCGAAGCATTGGGCAAAACAAGTTGCGCTTGCTGAGTGTAGGATGAGCCACACGAATCATTAGATTCAAAGGGTTATAGTATCAGGATTCTAATTTGACATTGATGAGAGGAGGAGGGAAGCTTGACAAAAACCTTAGAGTTACAAACAAAATATTGACCAGAGGTAGTATGCTTTATATTAATCTGTTTCATTTATGTCCTGGGTCTAATTTCAGAACTTTCACTGACTAAAATATTCAAGATGCCAAAATGTGGAGAATCAACTTCACCGCGTCCAAGGGGGATCAATTTCTGCTTAAAGATAAATTCCACAAACCAGATGAAACATGTATCAAAGGTCCAATTATTCGATCGCCAAAAATGCTTACGAGATTTTTAATAGTGTCAAAACTGGTGAAATTTTAGATATTAAAAAAAATAAAAAATAAAAAATAAAAAAATAAAGAAAGGAGTTTAAATCATCAGTTAAGGATCCCAGACTTCGCGTTCTACGACCCCTCCTCATTAGAGACGAGTATTTCGTGTTCATAAGGTTATTAAAAGTCTTCTGGTATGATCATGATACTCAGACCCAACACACCCTTACTCACCCAGACTCCATCAGTTGTCGTTAGAACTCAACACTCTCAGACTCTTTTTCTTACCGAGGACGATTTATTTTAGCAACTTTCCACCTAGTTTCTTTTTTCCATGGCATAAATATCACACGTGAAAAATTTATCTGTCATCTTTGAAAATTTTAAAAATAGTCGAAGACGTCCACCATAACCGCAACCTCTACCCTGAACCTTTTTTTTGGGGGGGGTTCAGATTGTCGTATAACCTGAAAGGTTAAAAGTCGCAAATGAGATTCGGATTGTCGACAAAGTTTTATATTTACCCCTTAATTACCTGAACAAGACAGTAAGCAACACATTGATCGACTGATCTTTACGATTATTGTTGTTCCACCTATCCCTTTTGATCCGTGTTAAGTAGCTGAGCGCCATGAAATCTTTTAAAGCGAAAAGTCACTTTTTGGTAATTTTTTTTAGACAACCTCTGTAAGTGGTTCGATTGTATAAACCTACCTTACTTCTTAATTTAATATCCCAAAAAATCGCACATGATTTTGATGCTCTCAACTGACAGTTGAACACTCGTTTAAGTAGAAACTGAAATTGTGTTTTTACACAAGCATGCGTCGGTAAATGTCAGAGAGTCCATGAGATCGTTGTTTTACCCTTATCTTCTGACCCACTCGATCGTTCTTAGAGATTGGATTTTACCATAATGTAATGAGATAGAAGGCTGCTCAGTCTGTGATTGGTCAAACAAGAATTCCATTTGTCATTCTCGTAATCATGAGAATTTTGAGGGGGTTATGTCAACGAGTTCATACTGAGTATGCAGACACTAAAAGTCAAATGCCCAACGCTTAGAGGTTTCGCCTGCCTTCATTAATACAAGTATCAAAGTGGGTTGTCTATGCTTGAGGGTCACTATTTCGTAGCCTACAATATCAAGACACTGAGATGAGAATACATTATTTAATATCGTGTTTTTCGGACATAGTTTCCACTTTCAAACTGCCAACTTCGGAACTAAGGAAAGTCACTGCTCGACACTCTGAAGGCAACGTTATTAGAAGCATTTTTCTTGAGGGTTGGAAGTATTTGTTGGTAATAGAAAGGGATCATTCATAATTACCTGTTAGTTTTGAGTCATCATGTTTCCGTGAACGAACATCTACATGTGAACAGCAAGATATCATGTCAAGCGTGTCGCTGTAGCTTTCACTTTGTTGTTCTCGATCTCTCTTTCTCTGTCTCGGTCCAATGCCCCTCATTTTCCATCTTCATTGTATGGTGAGAATGTGCAGCAGTACACGATCCATTTGGAATATTCTTAGCCCCTTATAAGGCCAGACACATCCTACCCAAACTCTCCCCTCTTCTCATGTCTCTCTCTCTTCTCCGTCTCACATTTTCTTTTGAGAGCAACTACCGCCTCCTCCTTCTAGTCATCTAGATCATGATCTGAACTCCGATGTATCTGGTCTTTTTATTTCAGTCGCCTCACACGCTCTATCACATGTCCAATCGACATCTCACCATTAGACCATTCGTTTCCAATTTACCCGAGTTCATCCAGTGTCGGGGAAAGTGCACGCTCTTGTTTAATCTGATTTTCTATTTTCTCATCGCAAATCAAGTGGATCTCTACTCGGCTATCCTCATTTCAACTGTGTGTAGACAGTAGGCCCGAATACAAACCCTGATTCTTATGGATCTGCTGATATTTCAAACGAGATGCGTGGAATAATTTTGATTTCGCAGAAGGCTTTAGCCCATAGAGGCTTCAAGAAATGGAATGTGACTGTTTTTGCGTTTGGTACAACAAGATCTTTTTGTATTTGCTCGTTTGCCTACGCTTACCCAATCAATTATTTTCTCTTACCCCATTGCACACTCTCTCATAGTCCCTTGTCTTTTGAGGTATGAGCACGCGACCGAATCCGTAACTTGCTATCACGAAAGGGCAAGTTAGGAAGGATGTACACACCGAGTGGAAACACGGGCAAGATTGTCCCCCACTAGATGTATCCGACAATCACTTGTTTGAGCGGTACGAGCTTTGTGTACACAATAGAAGACTGTTGTCCCTGCCTTCTTTGTTCCCCCTCTGCGTTGTTCCCCTTCTGAACTCGGGTTGACAACTGCCCCTCGTGAACGCGGATGGGTTTGACCATCATCTTGGATATCTCCGATCACGGCTCTAAACGCGGCGTACAAAAGGCACGCACTGAAAGAAAATCCCCATTCATTCTAACTATTATAGTGCTATGTACATCCATAGAGTTTGCTTTCTACCAAGAACATGCACTAGCCATGAGGAAGGAAACACTCTCTCCACTTAGTGGCAACAGTCTTACCTTCCATAGCCACTGTTTCCCTCCCTTTGGTCACTCACTCGTTCATCCTTGTTGTGAATCACCATATCTCTCGTCCATGTGCTTGAGAGCGCACATGCGAGCACTTGCCAGGGAGAAGGCGCGCGGTGTCACACACTCGAGTACCGCTCTGTTTCCTGGATTCGTTTCCATAGTCCTTCAGCTGGTCCTCCCCAGGCTTGGGGCGCGTTCCATCACTTTGGCTGTTATCACCCCTCCCTTGTTCCGACGAAAGTTCCTCCTCCCTTGTTCCGATGAAAGTTCCCCCTCCCTTTGCGGGTCTATATTCACTATGAGGGTTGGTGCACTGACATTAGTGAACCACTTTGCTCGCTGCAGCGCCCAGGCCATGAAAGGGAAAACTAAGACCATCGCTACCAGCGGTAGCATGGCTACAGTTTTGGGATAGGCTTGTCTTGACACCACCTTTGAGCCTTTGGCAACTTAGCAGTTATGGAAAAGGTTTGTCAACCCTTCTTGGTCGAGGTCCTGGAGTTGAAATCGCAAGAAATGGCTGTAATTCCATTCCCGATATTTAATTGCCGTAATTACCACATCCAACCTTTTTGTCGTCAGGTCAATCCCCAAAACAGACCCATCTGCGAAGTGAATGTGCACATTTGGTCTTATCACAAAGACTGTCATTGGACCACTGTTGTGACTAGAGCCAGTACTATCAAATCACATTCGTAAACCATGATAGGTACTACCTGTAGTACTGCCGTAATCCATAGAAAGTGCAGCAAAACCAAATCTTGTAACCATGATAAGTGACGTAGAGTCTAGCACTGCGTTAGACCAATTGTCATGGCCAATTAATCTGCATCGTTCGCTAATTGAATTTCCCAAATAGTCGACCCCGGTCACCATATGTCTGTGTTGTGCCTATCACAATTGCTAAGTGCATCTTGGTGTCACGACTCACACCTCATATAGCAACACAATCAAGATATCAACCCCGTAGTCTGATGGTTCAACGGAGCCTCGCAACAAAACTCTAATCTCGCACGACACTCAACAACTTACATGCGTACAAGTATAAGGGGGTCATAATAACGGTGGCAAGTAGGAAAATCAGGGTCTTTGCAACGAAGATTATGTGCAACCAAAAAAATCTAAAATAACAAATAATTATTTATTTCTAGATCTTTTTTATCATTTTAATTTTATTTATTATTTATAAAATTTAAGGCCTCGTTTTTTTTGTCAACTGGTCGGCATAGAAAAGTCGCGCAAAGGTTTGCATGTATATCGTCGTTTGAATAATGGTTAGTTCGAAATAGGTTCGGAGAAGGCGGAAAAGACTGATGCTAAAACCAGTAAATATGAGGCGTTCGAATATCAAAGTTCAAGGGTTAATACCAAGAGGTGATGAAGGAGAGATTGAGGTCCAACTTGAACCCCCTTATTACTAATCAAAGAAAATGGTCTAAGCGTCCGATCGAACATCCAACTCTCTCCATTTAGGGTGATTGACTCTCTGACTGCCCGAGAAGTTGAACGTAACACAACTTATCATTTATATCCAATCCTTTGTCTAGTCTTATAACTGAGTGCACATGACGAGTCAAGCTACCTGTGCGAGGTCCCAATACATTTACGTCTGCCGATGGAGGAGGTGCCTCAAAGGACGACAGGGTCTCCACTTCTTGTAGCGTTGTTGTTATCAGCACAGTGTACGATGTGCTTCAATCATGCCACCATAATATGACGTGAGCATCTTCTTATCAGTCGTTGTTGTAGATCGTTTTCTTTGTTTGTTGGCAGGCCCATTGCATACATTCACGATTATTGCGAAATACAATGTTATTCGAATCTCGAATCTCTAACCAGCGACAACACTGCGTCGATGTTTCGCTGTGACATCCTCACTCCGCCTCTAGCGCATGATATAAGCGCTGCAACGCTGGGGAAGGTGTCAAATTCGTGAATAATTATTTCCTCTTCTTCATCAGATGTGTTGTTTTTGGTGGTTTATCCGGGGGTGTATCGACTTCTTTGTTGTCCACATTTCACATATTAATGACAACGTTGTGAGATGCACTCTTATTATTTTGTCTCCTCCCTCATCCACCACAATTTTCTCCACAACCATCAATGGGCACGCTCTAGCCTAAGCGTGGTGCGAGTTCATTATTCGTAATCACATGAAAGGTCTGCCACATTCGCAGACCATGCATGTCATGTGCATCTTCGTGTGCGGCTGTTGAACTTCTTACAATAACAGTTGCGAGCTTACTTTGTAATAAAAGAGACCTCTTCTGTGGCGATGCATGCCGTTTAACCCGAATTATGCTATCCGACAATTTCATAAATGAGTGCATTTTCTAAACACCACGACGCGAACATCAAATTTTAAAGCAGAAAATACACACGTGAGTAGACACCACTTATATTCGTTATGCCGTTAATTTATTTTTAGCTTTTTCAAATACGTAACATAATTGTATCATACTATGCACACATCCTACATTTTTGCATCTTCCTTTCTTTTTATATCGTTTAATAGAACATGTGCATGATGCACTCTTTATTGTGCATCGTGTAAACAGTGCATCGTGCATGTTCGTCCTTTGTCTATCTCACACATTTTTTTGCTTTCGCACATATGCGTATGTGTGTGTGTGTGCATGTGTGTGTGTGTGTGTGTGTGCGTGTGTGTGTGTGTGTGTGCGTGTGTGTGTGTGTGTGTGTGTGAAAAAGAGAGAGAGAGAGAGAGAGAGAGAGAGAGTACAATATGATAACAACCTTTGCAATACATACAAAAACTCATAACTCATATGAGACCAATATTGCAATCGGTTTTATCCGCCTGGAGTGGTGCTTGTTGTTATGTTCAAATACAATGAATTTCAAATGATATGTTGTTAAATGAGAACGAATGGTTTTGCCCGCCTCGAGTGGTGCTTGTTGTTATGTTTTAATACGATTCATCTCAAATGATATGTTGTGAAATGAGAAGGGGCAAACTTTTGACAGACTTGTATGACCACAATCATCTTGTTGAAAGTTATTTCGTATGTTGACATTTGACCTGCCAATTTTTTCTTTTTATATAGAGATAAACATTGATAACTATAAAATTTATGAAACATATATATTTAAAGTCACAATATGTCATTTCGGCGTTTCATGCAATTTTTGTGTGTGTGTGTATATGTGTCTTAATAATTGTCTGTGATCAAGCAGTGTGTGTATGAGAGAGAGAGAGAGAGAGAGAGAGAGAGAGAGAGAGAGAGAGAGAGAGAGTTAACATCAACAGTTGTCATTGTCTATACTTTAAAACTAAGCCCTGGTCACATTTACATTGACGAAGCGTTGGAACAAAATTGTGTGTCCTGTGTAATACACTATTGGTATTTGTTCGTTTTTCGACGTTCTACAGATGTCGAATTAGTGATTGTCATTGTTCGACCTTCGTCGTCCGTGACTTTTTAAACGTCTATCAATGGTTGTGCATGAAGTATCGCTTGTGCTGATGACAATGAAGGGCGCAGTGTTGCACCACAAGTTGTTGCCACTACTCTATGTAAGATTCAACTAAGGTCTTATTCCCATGATGAGGATGTTCGCACCACTGCCACTTTATTCATCAGCACAAACCGTGATTTCCTTACATGGTTCCATCTTTTTTTTTTCTCACTGGCCTTCATTATGTTGGTCACGCTCGTGAAATGGACTTCGCTATCCGGAGTTATGTCGATGTGGAGGAAGTGAAACAATATATTCGGATCTGGAAAGCGGCGTGTCGAGCTTAATATTGCATGTGCCCATTTTTTTGTCACTTGTTTGCCTCCTTGTTTCACGTCATAGTAAGAGTCATATTTTTCACCTTCTCCATCACTATTCACAGCGCATTCACTTACTGCAAATTAAGATGTGTGTGTGAATTTGTGTGTGTGTTTTTGTAATTGTGAGTGATCAAGCAGTGCATGTATAAGTGTGTGTGTGAGAGAGAGAGAGAGAGTTAACATCAACAATTGTCATGGTCCGTACTTCAAAACTAAGCCCTGGTCACATTTATATTAACCATGATTAACGAATCGTTGGAACAAAATTGTGTGTCCTCTGTAATACACTATTGTTGTCTGTTGCGCTGTCGACGTTCTGTAGATGTAGAATCAGTCACTGCCACTATTCGACCTTCGTTGTCTTTGAATTCTAAAATGTCTATCAATGGTTGTGAATGAAGTATCGCTTGTGCTGATGACGATGCAGGGCAAAGTGTTGCACCACACGTTGTTGTCACTAACTAAGGTTTTCTCCCCATGATGAGGATGTTGACACCACTGTCGCTTTATTCACTAACATAAATCGTGATTTGCCTACACGGTTCCATCTCTTTATTTTCTCACATGCCTTCATTATGCTGGTCACTTTCGTGAAATGGACTCCGCCTTTAAGAGTTACGTCGATGTGGAGGAAGCACAACAATATATTCGGATCTGGAAAGGGGTGTGTCAACCTTAATATTTCACGTGCCCATCATTTTGTCACTTGTTCGGCCCCTTGTTTCACGTCATAGTAAGAGTTATATTTCCCACCTTCTTCATCATTGTTCACAACACCTCCACTTACTGCAAATTAAGATGTTCCTCCACTCCTTCCTCTTCCTCCCCTGTCTCTATTGTTGCTACTTTTTCCTTTCCATCTTGCACAGGTTGTATTGACTTGAAGCAAATGCAAATGCGTTTAGTCTTAAGGCGTCACGATCGTCATTTCCACCACCAGTTCGTCTCATGTCGATGTCAATCCACAACGGTCCATAATTGATACTGTTTGTTTACATCCTTCCCTTTCTTGTATTTCTTCGGGTTATGGAACATCAGTATCCGTTGCACCCAACTTTCATTCTTCTTGTCGTTTTTTATGTCGATCCACCTCAAAAGCTTTCATCAAATGACAGTTCCATATAGGAGTGTCCAACATCAGGTCCCTCTCACCGGTTCTGGCATTGTAGGCATTGTATTCTACTACGTTCAACATCTTAATAGAATCCTCCATCACGTCGTGCAACAACTTATGAATGGGGTTTCTGTCATCGGTAGACTTCTTCATGAAATCTGCGGTCTGATCCAGGAATACATAATCTACCCCGTTTGTGACAAGTGTAGGGAGATCACGAAAGTCTTTTATTATCCTCGACAACACAATAATTTATGTTGTACTCTTCTAAAATACGTCCATTGACTCTCCTTCAAGCATGCTCACTTTCTCTGCCATTTTTCTCAACATGCTTTTGAATTCAGATTCACCATAACGACCTTCACTTTGCGGCATCATCATGTCTATCTCCTCTTGTTCACACATCCACTGTACAACTTCGTTCAAGCTATATAGAATGTCATCGACTAAGTTGTCCACCCTCACAGTTGTAGTCTGCCTCATCTTATCCATCTTTGTTTTTCGTCCATTGACCTTCATTGTCACGGCAACATCCAAAGTGACGTTGAAGTAAGCTGCCACTTTGTCCTTCATGAATTTCATCTTTTCATTGTTGTCATAATGGATGCTCAACGCCATATATTGCATCATCTCCCCGATAGTTTTCTCCATCTGCTCTGCAGACGTTGCCGCCATGGTTCTCCCGCTACTGTGTGAGTCTGCCAGTGAAATGACACAACATCCATGAGACATTTCTCTGTGGTGTCTTGTCCTCCCTGATTGACGGTGTTCATGTCTGTCGTGCATATAATTTAACCTTTGTTTGTGTTTATATTATATCAATGTATTTGTGGATGTGTGTGTGCACCTGTCTGTGTCCATGTGTGACTTTCTGTGTGTCTGTGTGCATCCATCCTTTACCTGAAAATGTTATATATGCACTATCCTACAGAATAGTCACATGTGCACTTGGGTCACTAGTTCATGCCATTCTGGTCGCATATGCGTAGTCCTTCACCTCGATGTGGCACGCACTAGTGACCGGATACAAACATGTGTGTGTTTGTCCATATGAGAGTTTTTTTTTCGTTTGTGTTGTCATTTGCAATATACAATGATCGTCTATGACTATATACATCGATGTCAAAGATTGTCTACGACAATGTGTGTCTATGACTATATCACTGTGCCTGTGTGTATGTGTCTGTTTGTAAATTCCGCTAGGACATAGGAAGCAAGTGGTGTACATGTATCTCTGTGTTATAAATCCTCACAAGACTAGCCCCTATTTCACCCATATGAGTACATTCAAAATCAACACAGATTCAATCCTATTGCAGACAACGAAAGTCCTTGAGTTCAGACAATCCAACAATGAAACGATTTCCTCTAAAGCAAACAACATCCAAAGTCTTATAAAGACATTTTAACCCCTTTCTTAGTTGTGTTCACTCTTGCTTTCTTTTGGGTACCTCTTCCATTTCTTCTTGCATCTCTGCTTTATTGTACCTCTCATGTACAAGGCTCGTGATGTTGATTGTGGTTGAGCGTGGGCTGCCCACATCCCCGTGTATCATAATGGCTCACTTGTACACTACTAAAGAAGGCAGATTAAAAATGGAGGTTTATTCCTGCTAATTTTTTTCATATCTTCATCTCATATTGTTTGTTCTCTTATTAATCATTTTCTCTTTATGTGTAAGTAGCCTGAGCAATACAATAGTGGGGAGAAAGAATATAGGAGGTGGAGTTCAACCACGGTTGTAAATAATGACCGTTCAAGTTGGAGCAGACTATTCTAAAATGACACATGTGAGAGTGTCGTACATGAGTGCAGTGTTGTCTTTGTGTACGTGTGTGTACCATAACAGGTGTGTGTCCGCCGTCCATCATGATTTGTGTTTATTTATCTGTTTATCAATTTTTTGTCTCTTTGTCTCTCTCATTTATCTGTTTGTATCTCTTTATATGTGTATGTGTGTATGTACGTTGGTCTATTCATCTTTGTCTGTCTTTATGTCTCTGTTTGTTGGCCTATTTGTCTGTCTGTCCGTTGGCCTATGTATCTATCTATTTCTTTACCTCTTTGTCTTGATGTCTCTCTTTTTCATCTCTTTTTATATTTGTATGTATGTATGTATATCTATATGTTTGTTTATTCATGTCTGCCTATCTTTGTTTGTCTGTCTATTTTTATTTATTTATTATGTATATTTGTCTATTTGTCTGTCTGTATACATGATTTTTTTTTTTTTTTCAACCCAAAATATATATCTTATTCCATCCACATCATATAATATTACACGAACGAATATAAAAAAAATAGTAAATGTGCAAGGTTGGCCACGTTTTTGTGGTTCAGCGCCAAGTGCCCACACACTCTTCTGCCTCCGAAGCGGCACACTTGCACATATACATACCTCATCATCGATCAGTTCTGCGAATTAGAATTGAAAGTAGACACAAAGTGATACGGCTTGACGCTTTCTTTATTTCTTTCCGTCTAGAAATGGAGGGCAAAAAATAACTCACCCAAATCAAAAGACTCCTGCGACAAGAAAATACCTACCCCCACTCTAGGTCTGCAAGAACTTAAAGAGTTTTCTACGATGGCGAAAAAAAAAACAGACTTGATTACACAAACACAAGTACAACGACATTGACATTCCTTATTCATTCTCGGTGTTACACTCAAATCACTATCAATAGGGTGGGAGGTAAAAGAACTCCTGCAACAGGAAAGCACCGATTTGTCCCACCAAAGGTTCGAGAGAATTTTGAGAGTCTCTCGCGCCGACCCACACAACAGATATTCCCACCCTCTAAAATTTTGTGACCACCCATAAACATCCAAGCAACTAATGCTCTAAAGGAGGGCAAAAAATTAGGCCGTGCATAGTATGTCTGTGTGTATGCATGTATGTATTTATGTATTTATGTATGTATATGTGTATGTATATGTGTATGTTTATTTGTCTATGTGAATCTCTGTTTGTTTTTGTGTATGTCTGTCAGTATGTATGTTTATATGTATGCATGTTTGTATGTACGTTTATTTTTATGTCTGTATCTAAGTTTGTTTATCTGTATGTTTGTGTATGTATGCTTGTATGTACACATGTATGTCTGTATGTATGTATATACGTCTCTCGACTACACGTGTATATCTATTTGTCTGTCTGTCTGTTTGTATGTCTGTCTGTATGTCTATCTATATGTCTGTCTGTATGTCTGTTTGTATGTTTGTCGGTGTGTTTGTTTGTATATCTGTATGTCTGTATGTCAGTCTATATGTATGTTTGTTTGTATGTTTGTTTGAATGTTTGTTTGTATGTTTATTTGTATGTTTGTTTGTATGTGTGTTTGTATGTTTGTCGGTTTATATGTTTGTCCGTATGTCTAAAAATGTTTATCTCTATGTCAGTATGTTTGTATGTCTGTATGTTTGTATGTTTGCCTGTTCGTATGTCTGTATGTCTATCGGCTACATGTGTTTCTCTGTCTGTCTGTTTGTATGTCTATTTGTATGTCTGCCTGCATTTTTATTTGTATGACTGTCTGTATGTTTGTTTGTATGTTGTCTGTATGTCTGTTTATATGTATTTTTTTTTGTATGTCGGTTTGTATGTATGTCTGTTTATATGTATGCCTGCAAATATTTGTATGTATGTCTGTTTGTATGTCTGTCAGTATGTATGTTTGTCTATGTGTATGTGTGCACGGGCGAGTGCACACTGTCTGCCTGTACGGGTATGTGCCTGTTGTCTTTACGTACATATGTGTGTCCATCGTCTGTCTGTATTCCTGCGTGTCTGTGTGTATGTATGTATGTATGTTTGTATGTTTGTGTGTCTATCTGTTTGTGTGTTCGTCTGTATGTTTGTATGTATATGTATCTCCGTTCATCTGTATGTGTGCACGAGTGAGTGCACGTTGTATGTGTGTACGGGTGCGTGCCCGCTGTCTATGTATACGAATGTGTGTCCGTCGTCTATTTGTATGTCTATGTGTACGGGTATGTAAACGGGTGTATATCCGTCGTCTGTCACATATCATGACCCTTAGAATAACATTCAAGTTAACTCACACCATCGCTGCAATCGTAGCAGATAGTTGGTCAATCGTATGCATTTCGTACATGAGAGAGAGAGAGAGATCAAAAATTCCAAATTCACCCTAACTTATTGCCTCATGCATGGCGAAGAGGTTGGCCACACGCTTGGGCCTCTAGCGAGTCTCCTCAGCCACTGGACACTCCCTCTAAGTTAGGCGTATTGTACTCCATAACATAACGCTTCTGAGCGGCCTTACTAAGTGGTTGATCTCCTGCCAGTGCCGCAGGCCGACCTAACCCGTGTGGATGGGAGTCGGGCCGTAGCCACACTAACCGCCTCAGCCAGGTGTGAATGCACGGAATGGCAAAACAACAAATTTAAATTTCGGTACACAAATGGGTATATACTCACACACACACACACACACACATACACAGACGCACACACACACATACACACACACACACACACACACACACACACA
>BFEA01000092.1:553716-571614 GCA_003427395.1 Chara braunii
ACACACACACACACACACACACACACACACACACACACAGACGACCACTACTACGTGTCATTCCTTGTGAAGGTTTTATAACATTTGTGCAAAACTCGACCTTTCATTGCAATGGTCGTGTCCACAAGTGTGAATGCTAGCGATTTCGAGTGGTAACACAAAATGGATAAATGCATATGTACATATGTAGATAGACAGATTGTTACACACGAACATATATATATATATATATATATATATATATATATATATATATATATATATAGAGAGAGAGAGAGAGAGAGAGAGAGAGAGAGAGAGAGAGAGAGAGATTTTCAAAATTTGAAATTCACCCTAGCTCATTGGCTCATGCCTAGTGAAGAGGCTGGCCGCACACTTGGGCCTCTGGCGAGAGTCTTCCCAACCACAGGGCACTCCCTCTAAGCTAGGAGTGTGGTACTTCAGAACATGACACTTTTGAGCGGCGTAACTGAGGTGTCGATCTCCTGCCGCAGTCCGACGTAGCCCAAGCGGATAGGAGTCGGACTGTAGCTGCACTTGCCAACTTAGTCGGGTGGGAATGCCCCATATGACAAAACATCATAATAAAATATGGAGTAACTTCGGTGCAGTCACGAAAACAGTTTGTGCACTTCAGGCAATCTCGCGAATACAACACACCCCCACGCGACCCCACCGGACCCGAAACATAGGTCACATACATTCAGCATTACCGGCCCTTTTGCCTCAAGTGCAATTACAAACTCAATCCCTGACTGCGCCGTAGTTTTCTCATAAAATATTGTTTATAAATCAAAACGTACTTCACATTCGTACACACACACATAGTGGAAAACAGAGAGAGAGAGAGAGAGAGAGAGAGAGAGAGAGAGAGAGAGAGAGAGAGAGAGAGAGAGATCGTGCTTCTCTCCAAATTTGTGCGTAGACGAGGTGATACCTTTTGTGCAGCGTTTGTAAGCGGTTGTCGACGCACCGACCAACTTTGGTGCAATGTCCACATATGAAATCGCCCGCCCCTTCTCTCGAGTCTTCATAGAATTTGGACATGATTTGTCTGATGATTGACACAGGATGCGAAATAGAGTCTGTGACAAGCCTCACAATTTGTCTTTAGTTTCCTGGTTAAAAAAAGTTCGCAAATACGTCGGTTGTCATCAGAACAAGCGTGCATTCATCGATCATTGATGGCGCGTTAGCCACAAAGACGCAAGGAAAATTGTGTCGAATGTACAGAGAATCTAGATTGGTGATATCAACGCATGAAGTGATAATGCAGTGTGAGGGGTCATGTTCATGTTGTTGTGTGTTGCCATGCCACTGTAGCTTACCAGCATTAGTAGGTGACATCCAGATGTTGTCATCCTGCTCTTTCATCGATGAAGAAATGCACCTTGCGTGCGATACCTGCATCTTTCCATACATTATGCTTATGAATGTGTACAACAAAGTGTCGACAACATATGTGCAACTGCTCATCAAATACATGACATTGTGCGAAACTATAATAGTTGACCCTTCGACGTCGACGAAAGCACCGAGACCATAGCTGGTTTAATGCTATATCGTTTCCATACAATGACTAATGCAGTCAATTGCAAATGTTATTAGGTTGGCAATACTTTTTTCTGATGACGATAATAAACCAATGCTTTATTCCGCTCCTCCATCACAACACATTTTTGTGCATCGGAACAACATACGACATTTGATTCAGACGATTGTTGTCTATGTCTGACACGTCCACTGTTTTTGTCTATTATATCCTCGTCGATTTTTTTTTTTTTTACCGATGTTCTCCATACTCGTCTTCAACTGCACTCGCTGAGCCCGAGTTACTGCCTTCGGCTCTTTTACCTCTTCTTATGAGTATCCCTTCCAATCATAACTCTACTCCATCCTTGACACAACCACTGCACTGTAAGTGTTATGTTTTCTAAATTTTGCATCTCATTTGAGAGTGTGATTTTCAAGCACTCGAGGTCGACTTTCGTTTGCCTAACCAACTCTTTAAGCCATCCAAGTTCATATTTCAACTTTTTATGTGTCCTGCTTCTCTATGTCATCCAGACACTCTTTCGATATAACTTTCCTCTTATCTTCGTCTTTGTGCAAGGGAAGATGTCAGACATATTTTCTGCATCTGCAATCCAGATTTGCAACATCATATATTTTGTGCATCGTAGTCCCTATGTGGGCAATCGTAGTAGTGGCAGCGTCACAAGCAATTGTGTGGATGTCTGACGGACAAGGATACGAGGGAGGGAGGGAGGGGGGGGGATGTCGGCAGATCAAATATGAGAAAAACACAAATAAGAATAATCGACTACCGTATTCTTTTATGAATCGGACCTACAAGAGGACGACAACGTTCTCCATTGTTCGGTTTCCCGCACAACCGTGTCAACCTTTTCTCTGGGAGCGAGAGAGAGAGAGAGAGAGAGAGAGAGAGAGAGAGAGAGAGAGAGAGAGAGAGAGAGAGAGAGAGAGAGACGTAAATCATTCATCCACTTTAGGGGGGCGACTAAAGCCACCAAGCCCCCCCTCCGCGTTGAAGTGTTGTGTATGTACCACATCCTGACATATGGTTGTCGTCAACGTAAGTTGTTCAAATATACAAAGCTTGCACGTGTTTCACGGTCACTAGTACGTGCCCTTTTCCTCCCAATTGTTGTGTCGTCTTGCTGAATGCGGCACATACTAATGACCGCCAATTGACATCTGTGTGTGTATGACTTATTCGATGTAGCTATCGTATGAGTCGTCATATTGACGGTACACTGATTGTTGTGAAGTACCCTATGACAATGCACCTTTTGTCGCCTTCATATCCTCTCTTATTTTTTTTTCTCTTCTTCCTCAATTTATTTTGTGCATCGTGTTATGCTGATATTGTTCTTGTGTGTTGCCCTCAAAATTTTTCCTTATTTCTTATATATTAGTACTTTTATAAGGTAAAGACCAGGGTGGCCGGCGTTCAGGATAGCTTGAACGCCCGAACCCGAATGCCCGGACATACGGGACCTCTTGGAGATGTGTTCGGTCGTTCGGGCCCAACGAGGAACCAGAAAAAAAAAAAAAACACAAAACAAACTTAAAAACAATTGAAAAAAACATGTGTTATGCAAAACATAAAATAAACAACATTTGCCTGAGCATTACATCCAAATTCCTTACCAACTTTTGAATACAAATAAAATACGGACAATAAATACTAATAAAAAAAATTAAAAAAAATAAAAATAGAAATTAAAGAATTAAAATTTGTTAGCGTGCAAGCCCGTTTTTCGACACCACCATCCTTGACGACTTTTTTGGAGACGGGCATAGCCAAATACCCTGAAAAATGTATATATTTATACTTCAAATAATAAAAACTCATGAAAAAAAATTCAAACAATAATAAAAATTGTTTAGGCCCCGAAATAAAGTAAAAACAAAACATAAATAGTGAAAAAAAAAAAATTATGAATGAGCGAGTACGTTTTCACACCCCCATCTTTGGAAATTTTTCATTATTGTTTGGCTAAGAAAAATGACTTCAAAATTTATAGGCATATACCTAACATCATAAAGGGGGGAAAAAAAAATCAGAAAAAAACTAGGCCACCGGAGTGGCCAAGGTCCATTTGCTCTACCGGGCCAAAAAGAAATATAAAAATAAAAACAATTTTTTAATTGATTTTTTACTTTAAATTTGGTAAGGAATTTCAATGTGACGCTATGACAAAAGTTGTTCAATTTAGTTTTCTGCATAACATAGTTTTTTTTTTTTGATTTTTTTTTTTTTTTGTGACATTCCCTGGTCTTTGCACGGTCGGGCCGCCCGTGAAAATAGGGTGACCCGGACGGCCTGGCTGGTAGCCTAGGAAAAAACAATTTTTTTTTAGGTGTCGAAATATTTTGTTTCGGAAGCCGAACCCCTTCAGGTTCGGACCTCGAATGGGACCCGGAACGCCCGAACATACGGAGGTCAACCCAGGGACCTCCGTACATATAGGCTGGTAACCTTGTTAAAAACAATAATTAAATAAAAAAACAACAGAAGAAAAACATAAAAACAACAAGAGAAAGAAAAGAAAAAAAACACAAAAGAAGAAACACAAAAGAAGAACAACAAAGAAAAAAAGAAAAAAAAGAAGAAAAAAAAAAATAAAGAGAAAAGAAGACAAAGAAGCTGCAGATGAAGAAGAAGAAGTAGTAGATGGAGATAATTGAAGGGGCGATGATAGTCGTGCCCTCACCACGATCATATTTTTTCAAGAACTTTTTTTTTAAACCAAAAAATTAAAAACAAATAACGAAAATGAACGAAAAGAAAAGAAAAAAAGAACAGAGATCATAAACGTAAAGAAAAAAAGAAGAAGAAGAAGATAAAAGAAGAAGACAAAAGAGGAAGAAAAAAAAAATGAAATAGATGAAGGAAAAGATGAAAAAAGAAGAAGAAGAAAATAAAGAAGAAGAAAATGAAGATAATGAGGGAGGGGCGGGGCATAGTGTCATCACGACGCTGCCACATGGCAGGGCAACGATGGCCCTGGCCCCCCCCCAATCATATTTAAGATTTTTTTTCTTACCTAAAAATTAAAAAAAAAAAAAAAAAAACTAGTCTAGCAATTGGGCCGCCTTGGTCACCCTATTTTCCCGGGTGGCCGACTGTACAAGGATTACGGAAGGTCCCAGACTGTGTAGCACACCAAATATGTTCGGCGCCCCACCGAGCAGCCAAACATGTTCGGACACTCGGTCGAGCGGGAACCGAACATGTTCGACCAACTGCAAATTAGGGGGTTGTCGAGCTCGTCTTCGTGTGTGTGTGGTGTGTGGGTTGTGTATGGGGTGTATATGTGTGCGTGTGTGTGGTGTGTGTGTGTGTATGTTCAGGAGTGATGAGCAATGCCCCCCAAGACCCCCCAACCTCTATTATATTAAAAAATAAAAAAAATAAAAAATAAAAAAATAATAAACAGAAATGTTCGGGCTCGGTCTATTTTGGGCCACGTTCGGGCTCTGTACTGAGCGTTTGGGTTCGGTCACTGAGCCCGAACCCGATGCTATGCAAGTCCAAGCAAAAAAAAAAAAAAAAAAAAAAAACTTTGTTATGTAGAAACATAAACTGAACATCTTTTGCCATAGAGTCACATCGAAATTTTTACCAAATTTAAAATAAAATTTTAAATTAAAAACTAGGTTTTTTCTTTTTTCTTTCTTTTTCGTTCGACTGGGCGAGTGGACCCAGGCCACTCTGGTAGCCTAGCAAAAACGTGGAAAAAAAACTCAAGAAAACATAGATCTTGAAGACAAAGTAAAGAAGAAGAAAAGGAAGGTGAAGAAGATAAGAAAAAGAAGAAAAAGAAGAAGATAAGAAGAAGAAGAAAAAGAAGAAGATAAAAGAAGAAAAATAAAAAGGTGAAAAAAACGATCAAGAAGAATAAGAACAAGATGAAGATGATGGGAGAGGAGAAGGGGGTCAAGGTCATTTCAACCCTGACATGTGGCATCGCTGCTGCCAAATGAAAGGGTGACGATGGCCGTGTCCTCCACCATCATCTTTCTGAATTTAGTTTTTTTTACCTAAAAAAACTAGGCTACCAGAGTGGCCCAAGATTACTTGCCCGACCGAGCCAAAAAATAAAAATAAAATATATATAAATATATATATATATATATATTTCTAAATTTGGTGAAGAATTTCGATATAACCCTGACACAAAAGTTGTTTAAATTATTTTTCTGCATAACATATTTTGTTTTCAGATAATTATAAAWAAAAAAAAAAWMAMAAAAAAAGTGGAAAAAAACCGAAAAAAAMAWAMAWMAWRAAAAAAAAAAAAAAAAAAAAAAGAGGAATGWAAAAAARAWAARAAAAAAAAMAAAAARAARAARAWAAAARAARAAGAAAAAAAAAAAAWAATAAGAAAAAAAAATGAAGAAGAAGAAGAAGATGAAGATGATGAGGGAGGTGGGAGGGGTTAGGGTGATCCTGACCCTACCAAGTGACAGAACGACGATGGCCCTGCCTCCCAACATCATCTTTATTATTGATCATGACCCTGCCACGTGGCTCGGTGACGATGGCCCTGCCCCCCAACATCATCTTTATTATTTAACCTAAAAATCGAGAGAAAAAAAAAATGTTGGGGAAAAAAAAAAAAAAACATAGATCATGAAGACAAAGAAAAAAAGACGAAGAGAAATATAGAGAAGATAAGTAGAAGAAGAAACGGAAGAGGATAAAATAAATAAATACATAAAATGAAGAAGAAGATAATGGGGAGAGGGGGGGGGGGCCAAGGTCATCACAACCCTGCCATGTGGCAGGGCAACAATCGTCCTGCCCCCCAATATCATCTTTATTATTTATTTATTTATTTAATCTAAAAATCGAGAAAATATTGAAAAAAAAATCACAAAACGGTGAGGCCCAATCAAATTTATGATTATATATTTTTTTAAACCTAAAAATAAAAAAACTAAAAAACACAAAAAGTAAAAGAACGAAAAACAAAAAAACGTAAATCATGAAGACAAAGAAAAAAAGACAAAGAGGAAGGTGAAGAAGATGAAAAAAAAAATGGAAGAAGGAAAAAAAAACAAAAGAAAAAGAAACAGAAAAAAAAATAAAAAGATGAAGATGAGAGGAGAGGGCGGGGTCAGGAAGATCACGACCCTCCCATGGGGGAGGGCAACAATGGTCTTGCCCCCCACCATCATCTTTATTATTATTATTATTATTTTGCCTTGAAATAAAAAAAAAAAAAAAAAAACAAAATAAAAAAAAAAATAAAAGTGGGAAAAAAAAACACACAAAAAAAAAAAAAAAAAAAAAAAAAAAAAAAGTTAAATGAAAAAGATAAGAAGAAGAAGAAGAATGAGAAGAAAAAGAAGAAGAAGAAGAAGTAGGGGGTGGGGCCTGCCAAGGTTTCTCAACTACTTTTGCCATGCTCTTCCAACGGTTATCCAATGCTCTCTCTCTCTCTCTCCCTTTCTCTCTCTCTCTCTCTCTCTCTCTCTCTCTCTCTCTCTCTCTCTCTCTCTCTCTCTCTCTTCAACCACCTCGTCCACTATGAGAGTAATGGAAAGTCACATCCGTGACTGGCAGTGCAGCCCAACGGCAAAACCCCATAAGAATGACGCAAGGCAAACACTGTCACAAAAGGTCGTAGACGCAAGGGTTGGACTGTCAAATGAGCTAAAGTGCATAACATAAAAAAAAAACAAAGTGTTTAAAAATGTTTACAACAAAAGAGGTACCAGAAGCACCAACCAGTAAAGGTTTTTCGGAGGCCTCAACAGAAGAAAAAAAAGTTGTTGAGAAACCTTGGCAAACTTAGAAACCCAAGGCTGAAAAAAAAAAAAAACTTTATGGGGGTCGAAAAGTGGAGGTTTGAACTTTAAGAGTCGCAGCCGCCTTTGACAAACTTGGACACCCAAGGCCTGAAAAACAAGGACCGCACGCCTAAATAGAAAAACATGAAAAACAAGGGCAAAAAAAAAAAAAGGATAAAAATGACAGGCTCATGAAACAACTGAAATAGTCACGCCCACGCCACCAAAAAACTTGCAGTGCCGGTTCGGTAATACGGACTATACCAATTAAAAAAAAAAAAAAAAAACCCTCGTATAAATCATCAGTACCTTTCTTATCCATTTTGCCGAAATGCGTTTGGTAACGGGGGGGCGTTGCAAGGTAAAGTCGTTGTCAAGAAAACAATTGACGGCCCGTTGCTCTTTTCAGTCTCAACCATGACTGTCAACGGCCAACGCACGTATCAATCCAATTGTGGTTCTTATAAAACAAAAACGGCCTCAACAACAGAGTTATGGCTGCATTCATGAAACCTTCTGAGGAGTGAAAAGAGGCATCATGATGCACCTCGGTGATATGCAAAAACGGTACACTTATAGAACTCAATGTCCTCCACGCAGTCGTGCTGTCAAACCCATGTAAAAAAAAACATGTATCAATTATGGGGGTGGGGGGGGAGGGGGGATTATTTAGCAGATTAAAGACTCTACGGCGTGGCATGGTGGTCGGGAGCAAAGGGGGGGAAATTGTTGAGCGAGAGTTGCGGTGGTTGGAAAACGCCAGTCATAGGAGTACAGAGACCGAAGCCAGCAAATGGTAGAAGCAAACCAACTGCTTTGAGATAATAGAAAACTTTGTGAGCGGAGTTCACGTTACAAGTGTTAACCGTTGAAAATGTTTTGCACATTCCTAAGCAACCCGACGCATAATAAATTCATTTTTTTTTGCATTTTGTGGGAGCAACCGAACCAGAATGCCACGACGGTCTGATCAACGTTGACGAGGGGAAGGGGGGTGTCAATTGGGGTTGAAAAGTGGCGCGTTTGTCACCTGCTTCACAAAACTTAAGTAATGACATCCCAATAGACAATGTTTTAATAGCCCCAACGACAATGATGAGTTATGTTCACTTCTCTCACGAAAATGCATTTACCGAGAATAAGAAAAACGATCGATGCTCTTCTTCTGTGCTCACATTTTTATTTAACATTTGCATATACCGTTTGCACACTCATGAAATAAATTTGTATGTTGTCTTCTCCGTTCCATTTTCCCTACTGATGCAAACAACACTTAAGCATAAAAAAAATTCTAGTCACTGGAACACACATATTCACGCCTTTATCGATCCTGATTGTTTTTATAACATCAGACTTCAGTTTCTCATTTCATCACAAAACAAATCCGACATGTTCACCTACATCTTTTTGGACCGATAGAAGACAATGTGACGAGGTCAATGTTGGATATGGTCGACAATCCTTACCAACTTCAAGTCGCAGTTTGACATGCACTCCAACACCTTTGTAAACTCGAACACCTTTGCCCTCTTAATTTACTACATCACGACTTCGTGCCATATTATACCTAATGACTTTCGTGTTTGGCGACTGTGACACTCACTAGTGACTTTCCGTTGCTCTTATAAAATGGAAGCGACACTGACCGACGTGTTGGAAGCATCTTGAAAACGTGTTGAAATACAGTTGGTCAATGTTGGCAAATAGTTGAACACACGAACAAAGTTGAGACAAACAGTGTAACACACCCTTTCCCCCATATTAACGTTGTTATGAGTTTGACTGCAACTTGGAATTTTCGCACATTTTTTATGTTGAGTTCCGTAATAGGAGCTAGCCTAGTAGGTATTGTATCAGACCGTCTCCCAACAGATGTTGGGATCGAATCCGATACAGGTCACTGGGCTAACTCCTTTTGATAAAGAGCAGTCTGGTGCTTGGGCGCAACGTGAGCAATTTTTTTCGCACGATCAATGAGATCGCACGACCAAAATTATTCGCATCGAGAATTAGTATGACCCCTTCGCAAGGATAAAACGCATAAATCGAAAATGGTTCAAATCATTTTTTTTTAATTATGGGAATTGAATCTGAGCATGCTTCCTGCAGGTTCGAGGTTGAGTCATGAGTAGGGGTGAAATGGAGAGTTGTTGGCGTAAGTCAACGGTCGAAGGAAAATAAAAAAAAAGTAAGATAAGAGCACCACGTGGCACGTTTGCAAGAAGCAACCAATGGATGTCCAAGACTTAGCTGCAGTCATTTGACTGCAAATTTTTAATGTAGGAAACCACGATGGGATTTCCGCCACAAAAATCTTGAATCTTGTGGTGGAGATTTGACAAAAAACAAAACGTGGAGAAAGACCGTGGCTAGCAATTCTTCGACTCATAACCACAGTAAGGTAGTGCAACTTAGGCCTTCTTAGGGTCTGGTTGTGCATGTTGTCTCCAACAGCAAACTGATCCAAATCGACAGCCATTCAGATAGCAGAGGGCTGGACTTATCCGCCTTGTATTGAAACCCTATGAGGGCTGTTTGGGCCCAAACCCATGGGGATTGAGCTTGCCTCCATTTTTAATGAGAGGTTGTCCCGGATCTTGGTTCTAGAGCCCGATGAGACAGTTTGGAGCCATCATCATGGAATGCACAAGCCTGCAGTGGGACGTGTATATACAGACACAAGGCGGGGCAAGCCTGTAGATAAAAGTTATGGGTCACAATGCAAGGTGACAGTAACTACAACTCCACGATTTCAGGAGAGAAAGCAAGGAAAAATGATAAGTCATAGTCACAATGTGAATTCAGGATTCAACATCTGAAGTGGAGGGGGACAAAAGTGATGTGAGTGTCCCACATCCACGACTATATTAGGAAGGGATGAACATAAGCAAAGGCACGGCGGAATCGTTGCTTGGCATAGCATAAGGCTATGGGCGCGCAGTGACACCTAAGGCTTGATACGTGGTTGTCAGGAGCTTAGGAGTGGACTGAGGTCAGGGAGCAGCTACGTGCAGCTAGGCAGAGTTTGGATGAGTTGTTGATGTTGGGGGGAGTGTTGAAGGAGCTGGAGGTTTGTAGAGGACTCGGAGAGGCCGGAAGAGGAGCAAGGAAGTCATAGCTACAGCAGGCAACACTTTGCTCCATCCTCAGGCTTGTGCGGGCCTTCTGAGACAACTCTTGGGCCCACTCTACTGGACCAGGGTTGTGAGGAAGAGCTTGGGAGACTATACTTTGGATCTGAAATTTCACCCATATCCAAAATTTGTTAATTATACGGCGAGCTACATCGGCGACAAGATATTTTTTGGCACAACGTTGGTGGAGTGGTTGAGCGGTAGGCTGCACCCCATTTAGTGGGGTTATGTTGCCGAAATTATACGGCATCGACATGATCTGTTTTTGCAGTGTTATATTGGAAAATTTGTGATACGTGCTGTTGTGTTAGACTGAGGGGAGGTGCTGTCATTTTTTTTCGACACAGTTGATCTTTTTATATGTGCGTAATCAAGTGGTAGTACGGGTGAGTGTCATGGGACCAATTTCAAACAACACAGCAAGCGGTATCCCTGCTATTGTTTTTTTTTTTAGTGGCACGATCACGATACATGTGGAGAGATGATGGTTTAATTTGTCAAAAATAACGCCCCTGGTTAACCATATATGGTAACTGAGGTGGTTGACAAGACATTTTGGTATTAACAGCACGACACTTGGTATTTTGGTTTATGGAACGATGAGGCAGTGCATGTGGAACAACGAGACTAGGTGGACTCGTATAAGCGACGGGGTGACCACTCACAAATGAGGTACGAGTGGGTTTCAACGTGTGGGACACGTATCAGCGATGGAAGCACGTGGCACTTGTGGTTTAACACCAAGAGCATTATTATTTTCTTGCGGAGCGTGACGTAAGTGGTTTCAATAATTGGATCATCCGGTGTGGTGGTCGGTGGAGTGGAACCATCTGGGACCAGTTGGCACTGATGTGGAAACGGTAGATTTATTTTTTTTATGTGTGGGACTCGTCATCTTCACACTTGGGACCGTCGTGTGTAGGACATGTGACTTGGGGACAGATTGAGACTAACAAGGTCCGAGACTTACCTCGTGATTGCAGTTTTCTTCGGTGACGAATATATTTTTCTTGACTTTTTTAAGTGAGCGGAGACGCACTCAACATTATTTCACTCAATATCAGTTAGCAACTCAGTTTTCCCTCCATACATGTGTGAACCCACACTTTCATTGAATATTCAAAGGGAAAAGGTAGGGTAAAGGATGTAGTCATGCATGTGAAGAGTGAAGATCTGACGGGATTATGAAATGTCGGATTGTCGGACTTGTTGGTTATTTCTTAGTGTGCAGGTAGATAAAAATGTGTTTGCAAATGAAGTGGATTGCGCATGCTGAGAATCTTAAAAAAATCATTCTCCATTCAACCTTCTATGTGTATATTTGCTATACAACTGTCATTTCATAAAAACACATATTTTATATTTTTGAACGAAATTAAAATTGTATTTTTTGGTCGAAATCATGTTCAAATTTTTGGTTCCTGGGGTCGGTGTTCCTAAAACACCGGACCGCCAGGATGTATTTGGTCTCACAAGCAATTTTTTGACGAAATTGCGGTTATATAGGCTCGTGTTTTGAAAATAGTTAATTTAGTGGGGGGTGCATAAAGAATTTGATTTAAATAAAGAAGATAAAATCAAACAGATTTTGCGTTTTTCGATATTACATTTTTTATCTCGAACGACCTCATCTGTCTATACCTATCCAAATGATCTTCATCCTCTACCTTCTCTAGTTTTTCTCGTCTAAGTTACCGTGGGCAAGGGGGGATGAGAACAATTGAAGTCTCCCCACAGTGGGTACGTACGCTCTTTTTAAGAAGCACCTGGGCGGGGGTTCGTTGTTTTTAGATTCAACCCTGTTATCGACCCGGAGTGGATTGTTTCTACCACAAGGGTGTACTTGGTCGGTTCGGTGGAGACGGTTTGACTTCTAAGATCCGAGTTTTAAGCTCGGGTGAGGAGGAGTACCCCAGACCACTTCCTAGAGGGTTGGACACGCGAATGTCGAAGGGAGGCTTTAACCTTCCCTTAATCTTGCACAAAAGGGAGTTGACATAGTAACATTTCAAATGATCGCTTTAGGTGTCATCGCCGGATGGGAGACTGGCGCCTAAAAAAAAACCATCATGCTAGAGATTAATATTTGAGCAGAAGGCATGTAGGTGTCGTTCGTTCCATAAGAAATATGAACCCTGAGTGGATAATGAGGTGATGAAGCTCCTTCGGAAAAGACAACGATTGTGGTTATACTTTGTGCAACAATGTGAACAATGTGGGTGCTTCATCATTCGAGGGACAAAAAAAATAATTATTGTCTATGAGGACAAAGCAAGCAACAAAACCTCTAACTGACCATTATCTCGTGCGGGTTGTACGGGTTGCCGAATAATGGTCGAACCAAAGGTCCAATTTTATGTTGGAAGTCAAGTTTTTTATGAATTTGCATGACAGTTGTGGAATTTGCGTGTAGATAACATTCCTGACAAGGTTTGAAAGATGTGTCAACGAGCCTACTCATACATTAGACATCGAGTTTCCGATGTTGCCTGTTCACGGACAGTTCTCGCTCGTAAGAAGTAAAACTTAGATATTCTTTGACATATCGGGGGTAGGGAAGAATAATTTTGGCAGACCATCTTATCATGTCAAACTCGGTCAAGATCGGTCATGTTCTGAGATGATGTTCTTTGCTATGCGACATAGCACAATCTTACCCTGGCTGAGTCTGAATATATTGATTTTTTGTGGGTTGTTTGTTTTTCGCGGCAACACCGGTTTTGCTGATGATTTGGAACGTGCGATAGTCGTGAAACCTATTTTTGTGTATATATATATATATTATCCTATTGCTTTGGATTTTTGTCATGGTGTCTCTTTCAGAATTTTATGTCTAAGGGACTAGGATTACCTGCATGTTTCGTGCTTAGTCGAGATCGTCCTAGTCAACCGACGTGTGTTTCGTCCTTAGGTGATCAGCGCCCTAAAAGACGAACGACAACCAGGTTCAATATGTGTTATTACCACGCTTACCTTTCCTATGAGTTTGCGCATATGGGTCATTAGCTCGGTACTAATACACCACTAAGGGTGGTGACAACCCCGTAGAGAAGGTAAGTTATGCCTCGTTGGAATTTATCCTATTGTAGGGGACCGCGGAAAGTACAACTGGTACATTCGATTGGAGCGGCAAGGTGAGAACTTGACCACGACCATCTCGGCGGGTTGGGCGAGCATTTTTGCATTGTCCTCAAGTTTTCTTCATTTTGTTATGCTTAACTCTTAGTACGTGACATGGTCGGGAGGACTCTCGCCATTTGCGAAAAAGGAGGGGGTCAACGCACTCGACAATGCTGCTGCTTCCAGCCTTCTTCGCTCTTGGTCGTGATCGTTGAGGTGATCGTGACCACCTGGCGATGTATCTCCTCAGTTTCTAAGGGAGCATTCATTCTCATTTCACCATTAGCAAAATGAGAATTAATCTTCCGCAAAAAAATGAAGAGATACATGTTATTTTTCAAGTAAGTATACTTTATTATACTTCGTGGTTTCATTGTCTTCCTCACCATTTTCTTTTTCCACCCTTTGTTTTCTTGTTGTTCTTGTGGATCCTCTCCTATCTATCTTTCCCTTTATTCACCTTCGTACTCTCTCCTCCAAAGCGTACCACCTCCCCCGTTGTATTTGATCTGCACCATCGACTTTTTTTTCACATCGCGACGACCAAAACCACCATACCGCCAACTTCATGCCCTTATCGTGAAATTTGGCACTGCCATTGGACTCACAACAGTCGAAACCCCACATTTAGCACTTTAGTTCACTCGATTCCGTTAAGAATAGAGTGAGTCAAGCAAATTTTGCTCTGCCATACCTTTTTTTTCTTCATCCTGCACGTCATTCATCCTCGTCATCTCCACCTTCTTCTTCGTTTTCGAATGCTACGCAACCCGACCTCCAAAACAAAGTTGCCTCCCGCATCCGGTCCAACATCAATCAACCTCTCGTCCTGAACCTCTTCTACTGATCGTCAGTCGTTTTATGCTCGATCTGGTCAAAACCCAAACAACTGACCACTCATAACCCGACCCCTTTCGTCGCCCAATTAATATACGTGTCATTCTTGTTGAAGGATCATGCTAAACTTTCTCGATCTCATTCCAATTGTAATAGATGTCTCGAAGGATCGGGTCGAAGCGGCCTTGAGATATCATCATCGGATCAACCGACCAGGTAAATTCAGAGTTATTTTCACGCCTCAAATTCCACCAAAAATCGAACTCAAGTTTGTATTTCAACAGTTTAGGGGTGTACCAACTAAGCTAGGCCAGTTGGTCCTATGGTTGGTCCCGAAACTGAAGCCGGTATCGGTACCGGGCCCAAAATGGAACAATTAAACAAAATAAAATAAAATAAAATAAAATAAAATAAAATAAAAGCAAAGCAAAAGTGATGGAGAAGAGGAGAGAGGGAATGACTAGCACACTCTTGGTCCCGCTAGTGGGGCTCGGGTTTGGGACCGTCGGTAAAACCAAGGGGGATAGTCCTACCAGACCCTCAACCCCTTGGTTTCCTTTATGATGCTTTATCGCTTCCTCATAGCCAGCCGCTGGTCTCGACCCCTGTACCTATCCACCGAAAATCCAATATCGTAACCAATAGGACTAGGCCTAATTCTAAATCCAGTAGGCGCAAATCTCTACATACAGAGTAACTGTACCATAACCGGGCTTGCGAAAATGCATTAAGGCCATGCCTTGGCCTATTGGTCGAACATACGGCCGTCGAGCTTCCGTACCTACAGTGTGGAAGGTACGATTCACGTCCACTTCCTTCTTGCACACCACTTACCACGCAACAACCCACGTTGTCGTCGATCTTAGTCTCCGCAAGTAGCCATTTTTCCAATGTTGTGCCTTCACTATTTCCGCAGCCCCAAAAAATTTCAACTTTTTCCTTTTGTCGGATTCTGTTTACATATGGCGTGTCGAGGTTGTAGGAGACCCCTACCATTTAGGCCAGAAACATAATAACAAGCGCGCCTCATAAATTATGTACTATTCGCTCCCGAACACCGACTTCAAATAAGTCATCGACATCCTTCGCTATGCTCGCGCACGGTTATTAAGTTTGGCCTCCACAAAGTGGCTACTTCTTCAACCCTTACTTTTATATCTTCTGGTGATGGAAGTCTCGACTTTGACTTGTACCGTACCCTGTTTCTGCAAACTTTGCTAGGGTCGTTGGTGACTTTCACCTTCAACCAAAACCACAATGATTTTCGTACTACACAACTCAAATGTCGCCTCAAGAGGTAAAAGGCAATGCCCGTTTCCTACTCACGCGCACTACGTGATTAATATTTCCCTAGTCCACATCACTCTACAAGATTATTGACCCTGCCGCCTATTCGCTACACCGACACATATATGAAAAATCAATGCGCACACCTAAAGTGCACGCCCACACAGGAGGACAATAGAGAAGGTTAAGTGGGAAGGGTCTCAAGGAAAGGATAATAAAGAAATATGCAGATATTACGAGCCTGTCTTTGAAAATTGATCAACGGTGAAACCATCTATTTCTAGGCGTCCCCTTTCAAATTTCCTTAACCAATTCCCTCCTTCCCATTGTGTCTGGTTTCTAGATCTTGGTTTGGGTATGATTGAAATGGGATGGGTGGGTGGCAAGGGGCATGGGTTTTTTCTGTTGTTCTTCAAATAAACCAGTGTCATATAAAATAGTAAGATTAGTCGCCTAGGGAAGGGTGAAGAGGCACTAGTTTAAACAGGATGAGACCTCGAACTTTTTGGACCTGTTTTCCAGCAAGTGCAACTCCCCACCAATAGATGGGGCGACTAAGTAGGGCCAGTAGAGCGGGGGGGGGGAACTCTCATCACCTCCCCTATTAGGTCCTGCAAATTTATTATTTTTTTTTTTTAAGGTTTTGTTGTTGGCTGCACCCCGTCTCTCATGAGGAGTCAACTCATAAGCAACCAACTTTATTCGTTCGTTAAAAAAAAAAAGACTTAGAACGTGATTGTCTGCAGATTCACCCATTGCGGACCATAACTGCGGCCAAATATATATTCGAAAGTCCTAGTGTGAAAATTTCCTGAACGCCACTTTTTTTTTTTTTTTCTCCCTTGTTGCTCTACCGGATGTTCACCGACTCCCTAAAAACGTGCCGGTATACAAACCGTGTTTTTATTTTTAGCTAAACCAATTATTGGTGATGTACAAGGTGCAAATCTAACCTTTTGCACCTATGGTATTTCTTTCGATAGACTATAATGTTGCCAACTTATTAGAGAGTCTTCCTCCACTAGTCACCTCACTGGCATACAATGCACCTTTCCATCGAACCGAGTGTCCGTCCTAATGGGTAATGCATCAAACTCATACTAAGCCAACTAAGGCTCAAACCCAACTGTCTGAAAATGCTATCATAGGGGTCGACCACTTTCCTGATTTTGTCAACTTACGCCGCCTGTACCTTTCCGCGCTAACAAAGGGTCAGTAGTTAACTCAAAGGACTGATTTTACCTCCAACGCCCACCAGATACATCGGTCGCGCTTGGCGCTCAGGGCCCGCAGCCGATGCATGAGAAAGATAATGGCGGTTTAATTATTTTAGCGCCCGCGCAAAGGTGCGTGACCAGCACTTTTATTTAATTCGGTGTTCTACTAGCGCCCCTGACCATTTATCTCGCTATATTCTCACATTTTAATCTTACCGCCGCCTCGCCCACATGGCTTAGACTTACAATAGTTTTACCCCTAACTACAATGTGTGCGTTGTCAAACGCACCCTTCGGCCTTCCTTTTGTGGGAGGGGGTTGTTTGTTCACAGTCCGTCAGGGGTGCGTTTTCCCCCTCTAACACATTTCCCCCCCGAGACATTTTCGTCATCCTTCGTTATACTAGTCGTTGATTCGGGCTCATTTGGTCGTTGGAAGGTTCAAAAATGCAGGAAGGTGCAAGCACGACACTGTGGGGGGTGGTGGAAGTTTCTTTGAAAAATGTGGGACCGGTAGCTGCCCGTAGGACTGCGAGCTGGGTTTTGGTCGAAGCGGTGACAAAGCCACGGCAAGGTGGAAATGTTCGCAGCCCGTCAGGGTTGCGTTCACCCCCCCCCCGAGACATTTCAACGTCACTCAAATTTCAATGTCGGTGGTTGTCGGGTTTCAGGTTTGGGGGCCTTGTAAGGGTCAGAACCGCGTAGGACCGGTAGTTGCCCGTAGGAGGCTAAGGATACAACGTGTACCGTTTCTATAGGGATTTCAAAAAGGAAAAACTCTGATATTCCAATAATTTTTTTGTTCTTTTTATTTGGAGGTCAGCGCCTGCCCTTGTGCTCCCCGCCACGGACATGCTGCATGCTGCAAGTCTCTCTCTCTCTCTCACACACACACACACACACAGACACACACACCCCTCAACACATACACACACACACACACTCACGTACACGCACACACACACGTGCACTCTCTCT
>BFEA01000092.1:576172-589975 GCA_003427395.1 Chara braunii
AGAGAGAGAGAGAGAGAGAGAGAGAGAGAGAGAGAGAGAGAGAGAGAGAGAGAGAGAGAGAGGGTGTAAAAGAGAACGAGAGGGAGAGCGTATTGGTGGCAATTTGGAATCTTGTCCGGAGAAGGCTTGCCGGAATGTTCACCTAGTTAATTAATGAGGTGTCGTGGTTGGGATCTGTATCATCGACAACTGTAAACAAGCGGAGTCGAGCTGCCCCTGGGCCACCGGAATTGGACTGTCTATGTAGGCAGGCCTCTTGTACGCTAAATTGTGGGAGGCCCGTTGAGCTGCAGGTTAACTATGTGGTGGTGATGTGGTAAGTAAGAGGAAGCGGCCCAGGATCGAGGGATGTAAAGTTCGGGTCATGTGGGGATTAAGCTCGACCTCCAAAGGAGGGAAAGCTTAAGGGAGTTTGAGATATTACTTACAGGGTGGAAAGAAAGGCAGGTGGGTTGGTCCTAGTTCGTACTCTAATCTGATGGTGAAGATTCCGACTTGGTTCACCAACCCCATGGTGCTTATTGAATCCCTTCATCGAATTGGTTACCCACAAAACCCCTCAGGGAGGAGAGTATAGTAGCCGTGCTGGGTGGGGGGTCGCCCGTCACACTAATATCACTCCAGTTTCTCAACGGATTTTGAGTTAAGAGTTCCGGAACCTGATGTCCAGTGTGGGATAGAAGCTCACTTTAATGTAGAGAGAACTCAAGTTCATTTCATTAACAACATCAACGGAATGCTAGGGCTGGTAATCCAACAAAACCAAGACGGGTGCAGGGGACGAAGAGAAACGGAAACGGAAGCACTACGCGAGAGGAAGTCGGGGAAAGGGAAACAAGAGGGTACAGGCAGCACGGGAGGTGGGGACCAGTTGTCGGCATAATTTGAGAAGACCGTTGAGACCAGAGGATCTGCAGAAAATCCCAGAAATGGCTAATCAGGGGAACGATGTAACCCCCACGTCTGTAGAGGACCTCAATAGAGTGAGAGAGTCCGTGGAACGTTGCTACGATGAGGGGGTTTGCCCGGACGATGCCTACCTGGGCGAAGTAGTAGAAGATAGAGAAGGGAAACGATTCGAGGTGAACAAAATGGTGGATGAGGTGAAGGAACAGTGGTTAAGAGAGAGGTCGGTAGTTGTAACATTCCAAGGAGAAGCCAGAAACCTGCAGCGTTCAGTCAAGGAGGACTTAATTCGGGCCTACGAAGACGGGTGGACCGCGAAGAAACTGTTTCAACCAGGACTACGCAGAGGGCGTGTCAAATTTGAAGGGGCCAATGTTGCCTCGTATGTGGCGAAGGCGAAGGAGATCGCAGACTGGCTCGTACAACAAAAAGAAATGAGTATCAAGCTGGCTAACAAGGTGTACTCAGTTTCATTTAAGCCAAGACTGTCCAGACAAGAACTCCAAGATGCCCGGATTCAGGAGGCGGAGTCTAAATTTTGGATTATGGCATTAAGAGTTCCTCTTGACGCTTACTACTTTCTGAGGAGCGCGGTAAGAGGAATGTTTGGGGAAGTCATCGAGATGCACTCACCAGAGTAAGACAAAGATAGGCCAAAACTAATGAATGTTAAGTTCGATATGCCTCCCGAAGCCTGGTCCAAGATAGACGATGAGCTAATCATTCAGTCTCCGAATGGCACGTGCTGGAAAGTAGAGATCGTGACACCTTACACGGACTAGTGCAGGGTGTGCAGATGGTACTTCCATATAGAGGAGAGGTGCCCAAGACTCAGACAGAACGAAGACGGGCGAGGGAACAAAGGGGAGAAACAAGGTGGGCACCGTGTCCGATTCAAGGAGCATTTGCAGAATCAGAAACGTTCCACAACGGGGGACTCAGACAACAGACGAGCAGACATCCCTGTGCAACGTCCAACTGGACAGCTCTCTCAAGGTCAAGTGGCATCCCGCACCTCTGGACAAACTCCACAGGCGCAGATTCCCAGGGAGGAAGCTGTACACAAAGGTCACCCGATGCACCAGGAGACTAGATCAACCAATGGCCAGACAGCACAGAGAGGTGATCTGATGTACCCCGGCCTCACGCAGCAGCAACAGCAGCCTACCAATCAAGCGATGGGCCTCGGGACCCCTTTGGTTCAGGGGGTGGATCAAACACACGGCTATCAGCTGTGGGCACAGGGAGGGTTACCAGGCGCAGGGGTACCGCCTTTACCTCCCTGGAACGCGAGAGGGACCTGGCAAGGAGAAGGAAGCGGCTATGACCGGGCATACAGCGCCCAGATGGTGGACGCGGTCCCAGACCCTTAGGGCCTCTCAGCTATCAGGAACTGGCAAGAACACCATTGGTACCATCGAGAAGCATAGGTCAGTGGGGCTGTCCAGTCGCAGAGATTCATGCAGCAGCAACTAGGACAGCAGGAACAGGGACAGGCGGGACTCAGAGGACAAGACGATCAGTGCAGACAGCTCGGACAGGTGGAACACCCGATCCCAGGCTATCCTTCAGCAAACTATGACTGGAGGAGGCTGACTCACACGGCGCAGGGAAGAGGCAACACATCCCTGGACTTCTCTAGATAGGACGCCAGGGGAAGGGCGAATAGACGAAGAACGAGACCCAGTGGTTTAAGGTGGGACGCATGGAAAGAGGACCCTCAAAGATCGAGGGTTGCTTCCACACAGCCATGGCGGCAGGAACCTCAGTTCCACAACCCGAGATGGAGAGAAGAGGATGAGGGTGCGCTGGGAGGAGCCTCCTGCAATCCTCCGGCTCGGGCAGAGACAATCCAAGAAGAGCTCTCAAAAACCTCCGTCACGTCCCGTTCGAAAGTCAGATGGGGCAGTGAGTGCTGTGAGGAGGGGTATGGCTCATCTCAGCACGATGATGACGCGTCCTCCTTGAAGAGTTCAGCAGCGTCAGGGCAGGACCGTCGGGGCAGACACGAAGAGGGAAACAGGCGTACGCTAAACAAAGATCAGAGAGCAGAGACTTTTGCAAGGAACAAAATGGAGTCGGTGCAAAGGTGTTTAGTCCCATTGTTGTGCACAAGCTCAGCGCAGGGCATCTGCTTCTTGGCGATTGCAAACGAAGCAGAAGTATCTGTTATTCCCTCGACGACAATAGACAGGTCTCCTACACCGGCGATGATCTTGGAGGTAACGAAAAAGTTATCCGGTGCGCATGTCCCGACAAGGCTCATTCCACACACCGAGATGACAAACGTAATAGTGGAACAACAGAAAAATTTCCCAGAATTAAATAATCATTCTAGAGTGAAATTACATTTTAAATTCTAAATTTTAATTCCTTCTTAAAAAATATCATTCCAATTTTAAAAATTTTCGTCTTACTTGAAAACTTTCCTTCCAAGAATGAGGTATCCCTTCTTATTTGAATTGCATGCTAGAGATGGAATAGAAGTCTGGATGAGTTCATGAAATATTTTAATTGGACTTGCATTTTAAGTAAGGATTTCCAGTCATAAATAGGTTAATCCAATCTAAATTAGATGATATTTGTTGTAGTAGAATGAAAGTTTAATTAAAACATTTCATAAAATGGTCCAGACTTTCATTCCATCTTGAACAAATAGATGTATTTGGAAGGGAAAGCTCATATTTAGACCGAAACTTATCAAATTAAATTGAAAATTTTGGAATTTGACAAACATTTGAATGATAATTTATAAATATGAAGAATTTTTTTTTTATGGAATGTTTTTCCAACTTTCATTTCTCATGGGAATTTTCTGTTGAAACTGTCAAGGGTTATACGAAGATATATTTCCCTCTGTTGGATGCAAGAATTCCCCTAGAGGCGACGAGCCTGCTGTCTCAGTCCGGAATCAGGTGGTGCCATATGGATCTGGTTAGGGAACGTAACCAGCAGAAACTGGACCACATCAAGGTCATACCAGGGATTTCTGCCCTGATCTTGTTGAACATTAACGAGAAGCTGTCGCCAGAGGAGAACTTGCACTCTAGTTTCTTGGCAGACAAATTGACTGAAGAGTGGAGGTCGTCTTCCAAGGTTAGTTCAGCAAGAAGCAGGTCTCAGCGTAGATCAGGTGACTCCGCCGACAGGGGCACGATGTCACAGTCACAGTCCAATCAACAAGCACACAGCAGCAGCAACCGCATCCAACAACAGGCGGTCACGAACTCGGTTGATGGATAAGATTCGGGCAGTCACCTCGAACATCCGCGGTCTGGGGGATACCAATGGGAGGTCCAAGAGGCGCCGTCTGAAGAGATGGTTCCACAAGAAAAGGATTAATTGTGTATTTTTGCAGGAAACTAAACTTAACGAGGAAAAGCTCAAAGAGTTCGTTCTCTGGTGGGAGGGGCCACAAATATGGGCCCATGCGCAAGGCAGTCGAGGGGGTGTAGGGATCTTACTTCATCGAGATCTCAAAGCGCATGTGATCGACTCCGAAGCGGACCTGTGGGGTAGATGGGCATGGATGAAGGTAGTAATTGGGAACGAGGAATGGGCACTGATGACGGTGTACGCTCCAACAGCACCCGGGGAAAGAGCAAAATTTTTTTCCAAGTTCATGCAGCACGTCCCTCGGGTTGATAGACTGGTGATGGCCGGGGACTGGAATGTTTCATTGGATGAAGCCTTGAGGCCGGGGGCTCCGTCAGCAAACCGGAACGATGTCAGATCTCTTCTTGATTTTAGCGCAGAGCTAGCGTTGTCTGACCCCTTTCCAATCTTAAACCCCGGGGAGGCAGGCTACACATGATTCTCACACCTTAGTAGGGATAGACAGGTAATGACGAGGAGGCGGCTTGACTACTTTTTGGTGGTGGACCAGGTCCTGGACAGGGTCATTTCGGTCCGAGAGGTTAGTCAGACCCTGTCTGATCACAAACCGGTGGTGACGGACATCCGGCTGCACCTGGGAGTGGAGAGAGGCAGGGGCTTCTTCCGTCTTAATGGCCAACTTCTGCAGGTACCAGGGGTAAGTGAGTGGGTTTCAGACCACATGGCCAAATGGGAGGCGGCCAAGCCACACTTTGGCTCCACTGCAGAATGGCTAGATGGGGGTATTGCAATCACTTCCGGGATCCTCGACGCAGTATCCCGAATCTTGGCGAGAGAGAGAAACATAAAGGAGGCTGATTTCAAGAGGAGAGTGAAAGAGGCTGAGGAGCGAATGGAAGGCCACCCAATATCTGTTATGGTGTGGGCGGCAGAACGGGAGAAGAGACTAGAAGAATGGGACAACTTCCAGGTAGAGAAGCAAAGATGGTGGACCGAGCTGCTCCAAGATAAAGGTATCGAAACACACGACAAGATGACGAAGGAAACATTTCAGAAGCTGCTGCCTAGCAGGTCTCAACACCAGATGGTCGAACTGAAGCACCCATTCAATGAGTCCGCGCCGACAGCGTGCTCTTCAACAGGCATGCTGCAGTACGCAAGGTTGTACTATGAGGACGTGCTCTCTACAAGGCGCCCTCAGGATGATGTCGATTCTGATCTCTCAACGTCCTCAGACATGTGGGACAACACAGGGGTCCGTCTAAGCACAACAGCAAGATTGGACTTGGATCGGCCGCTCACGTTGGAAGAAGTCACACAGATGCTGAAAACAATGGCCAGGGGGAAGTCCCCAGGGGTGGACGGCCTCACAGTGGAGTTCTACATAACTAATTGGGGAGCTTTCGGGGAGTCACTAGTGAAACTCTACAACAAAGTGACGACGGGAGGCAAATTGGGGAAGGGGATGACACATGGTGTGATCTCAGTCCTTTTCAAGAAGGGAGACAAGGCTAGAGTGAGGAACTGACGTCCGATATCGCTGCTGAATGTCTCTTACAAAATCCTCGCAAAGTCCCTAGCACGAAGACTCTCGAAACACCTCCCAGACCTGGTGGAGAAGGACCAAGGAGCGTTTGTGCAGGGCAGGTCCATCTTCAACAACATCGTAACAGCGATCGAGGCGTTAGAGATCGTACAAAGTGAGAACCTAGAGATGGCAGTACTCCTACCGGATCTGGAGAAAGCGTATGACAAAGTTGGTTGGGCCTTCGTCCTCACAACGCTGAGAAGAATGGGGTTGGGAAGGAGTTTCTGCGCCTGGATCATTGCCATGTATACCTTCTCGACGTCAGCAGTGATGATCAACGGCCACATGTTTGCCCCTTTCGCCATCACAAGATCGCTCCGTCAAGGGTGCCCGTTGGCCCCGCTAGTCTTTGTCCTACAGCTAGAAGTGCTACTCAACAAGATCCGCAAAAACCAGGTGGTCAAAGGTCTGCGCTTACACAGCGGAGAAGAGTACAAAGTCAAGGCTCTCGCGGATGACTTGTTCGTGCTAAGTGAAAACTCGAAGGACTCGCTGTTAACACTGAAGAACATTCTGAGAGAGTACTCCTCCTTGTCCGAGGCCACAATTAATTGGAACAAATCTACTTACCTGTTGCTAGTAGACTTCATACTCGAAGTGGAATGGGGAATGAAGAGGGTGGAAAATGGAGAAAAGGAGAGATTTTGGGGGGTACTAATCAGCCTCCAAGTCGAAGTATCTACACAGGGTCTGCTGCTACAGCAAAGGATCTCGGCCAGACTGAGGGCGTGGGGTGTGGCCTAGCATCTATCAATCATCGGTAGGGCTCTGGTCACCAACGTAGCTCTATACTCCATTCTCTGGTTTGTGTCCTCAGTAAGAGAAATCTTTGTCGGAGTGCTGAAGGCTATCATGAGATTGGTGGCACGGTTCATCTGGAAGCCTAGGGCCAAACAGGACGACTCTTTCATATCTAAGGTAGCCCTTGACACGTTGTCGTTCCCACGAGCTGAAGGAGGCCTGGGTCTCATGGACTCAGCAAAAAGAAACCAGGCACAGCTTAGAGGATGGGTAGCTAAGGTGGCCATGATGGGCCCAAGCGAGCGCTGGGTGTTACTAGCAGAGCGCATACTAGCGAATGAATGGGATTTAGCCAGACCCAAGGACGCATGGGCCTGTTTGCTCATGTCATCTTTCAGAAAGAGGAAATTGAAATCATGTTTCTGGGAAGCAATCAGGAGAGCTTGGAACAAGGTGCCCCCGGATGTACAACAACCTCCCTCCACAAAGGAGGAAGTGCTGCTCCAACTGCTGTTCGATAACCCAGAGATCCGGAACCAGAATGGGGCCCCCTTCAGAGCAGATGGATCCGCGGGGACTTTTGGGCAGTCTTGGGTCAAGAAAGGAGTGGTTCGCATCGAGGACCTCTGGTCGACACTGACGGGAAGCTGGAAACCGCTGTCTGAGATAAAAATGGTGCTTAGAAGCCTGCAGCAAGTGGAGACCCAGTGGAAGAGCATCTTAGAAGCTATCCCTTGAGAGTGGCAGCTGCTGCTGGGACCGGAGGGGCTGGACCCCACAGGCACGTGGTACGTACCAAACTCAGACTCAAACAAAAACACTCTGTGGAAGGTCACTGAGATCCTTCCCAGCGGCTTTAGACGGGTGGAGAAATGGGTATGCGAAGACACGGCCAACGTACTGTCCAGGGCAGAAGAGGAGACAGTAAGGATGTGGGACAACCCTCCCCAGGCGAGGGTAGTGGAGACAAAATGCAGGGATCCTGCAGGACACTCCCTAACGTGGGTGGGGAGAGTCCCACTACGCCGTCTTTGCATCGACCCGTCAGCCTGGAGTTGGTCAGCCAGGGACACAGGTGGGTCGGAGGTCTTGCTGCAGAACTACACGGTAGCTCAGGGCTATCAGCAGTCGAAGGGCCAACTGAAGTCGCCAGCCCAGACAGCAATCCCTCGTTGGCAGGCTTTCTGGGGGGCTGACCTATCGGATGCGGCCCCGAAGTTTGAACGGCTGTGGAAAACGCTATGTACACTGCCTAATGGAAAACAGGTTGGCATTCTCTGGTTGCTCTCACTCATGGTAACTCCGTCAGCTGTTTGGCTGAGAGGCAAAGGAATGGAGGTAAGTCTTGGATGCACGAAATGCAGATGGCCTTTTGAGTCCACCAGACATCTCTGGTGGGAGTGTCCAGCATCTAAACGAGTGTGGCAATGGTGGAGCCTTCACTGGAAGGAGATCGGAGGGCAAGGGGTGGAGTGGAATGAAGAGTGGGTTCTGCTGGGCTTTCTCCCGACTCAGCTGTCAGGGAGCAGAGGATGGAGCTACGTAGCACACGTCGTAAGAGGTCTTATTTGTCAGGTCATATGGGCAAACCACAACAGATCCCGTTTCCAAAGGAAACCGTTCTCGGACAGGGAGATCAAGGGAGCTATCAAAAAGGGACTGAGGCAGGCTATCCGTGTGGACTGGAGAAGGAAGGCCAAGGTGGGTAGAGGAGGCTTGAGACAGATCCGGTGGTTTATGCGCACTTGGACAATAAACCATCGGTTGGCCACGATTAATTCAAACAAAGGCTTGGTGTTGTCCAAGTGGCTCGTGGAAGTGGACAGTACAATAGGAGAGTAGTCGTTGTAGATAGGTTACTGTAATAGTAGACACATGCATAATCAGGGCACTCGATTATTAGGGCCGCTGTAGGCCACTAGGGGAGTGCCTGGGTAGGGCCTGGACTTAGTCCTCTGGGCCGAAATAGTCCCAGACGTAGGTTATCTCCAGCTCACGAAATTATCGAAAGGAATGTACGGCAAGGGGAAGTAGGGGCAGACGCTCACACAGTGCTGTCCTCAGACAGGCTTACACTATCTCAGAACTGCGAATTGCTAGGCAAAGGGGAGTAGTTAAATAGGAACTGGGACTTGTTAGATTGTGGGTCCCGCAGGCAATTGCCTGTAAGCTAAGCTGGCTGATGCTGTCAGATATCCCGGGTCGAATTGTTTTTTTTTTTTTTTCCCAAAAAAAATTCACTTCAGGAGGCCGGGGACCTCACAATTCAACCCGGGTTTATCCCGGCAGCATCAGCCGGTTTCGCTTATAGACAATCTTTCAATCATGACTCAGACTTCAAAAATTCTACTTCTACCTTAAATCCTAACACAGCCACCGTAGTCCGCCCCAGTAGACTAACTATACCTAACCTACTCTAGACTCCCTATGTTCCACTAAAACCCCTCCCTACTATTACACAGGCCTACCAACCGGCCTGACCCCGGCCCAATAACGGCCGGGAGGAACATCCTTGTTCATAAAGAAAAAAAACATTCACATGACCGAAACTCCACACAATTCCAAAAAGTAACCGGGAACCTACGCCTAGCTAAACAAGGACTTGCTCACCCCAGCCACCTTGTGGTCTCCAGCCTAGCCTGTGGAGAGATCTTGGCCAGCCGACCTTCCAATGCCCAGGTTGAATTGTGAGGTCCCCGGCCTCTCTTTCACAATTGAATGAACTAAAGTGTTTGTAAACTCGAAAAACGAATTTGAGGGAAAAAAAAAAAACCTGAGGGAAGGCGATCGGCATATATACCGGTCGCACCTCCATATATACCCGGCGAGAGGAGCGACAAGTTCTGCGCACGCGCGTTTCGAGTGGCAGAAACGCAAGGCAGGCGCCCCTGTGCGCGCAGGTTTTTCTGCAAGGTAACCACGGAATGGCAACCCCCGCTGGTGCTGCGTTCGAATCACGCCGTAATTATGCACACCAACGGGGCTCCATGTCAAATTTCTAATGGGTCCGACGGGTTTTGGCGGCCGACTACCCGCCGGTATATATGTCTTCGCGGGAGGCCGCTCCTCTCCACGAAAACGCAGCACCACAGCGGAGCCTGCTCCGAATTCCGGCCGCCCAACGTCTGTTGTCCGCTGCAAGTGCTGCAGTGTCCGTTGGCGCGACGGGGGCCCCTTTTTCCTTGCACCTCCAAATTTGAAAACCAAATTTACGGCGGGCCACGTACACCCCTTTCCGCCGCTTGCAACCTCGGGGGAAGAGGCGGCAAAGTGGACACGTCCCGCCATCAGTACCGCCCATTGTTTCGAACTCTCGCTGCGAGCAACCGCGCGCGCGCGCGATATATATATATATATATATATACATACGTTTGTTGTCCTCACAGCCCCTCGTTTGTTGTCCTCTTCTCTCTCTCTGCCTACGGTTTATCGGGCAGTTCTGTTTGTGACGATATATACATACGTATATATATATACTCCCTCTCTGGCTACGGTTTACCGGGCAGCTCTGTTTGACTAGAGAGAGAGGGAGAGAGAGAGAGAGAGAGAGAGAGAGAGGGCGGTCGCCTGCACAGCAGCAGACCAGCTGCGCAGGGGAGGGTCATCGCAAGGAGAAGGCAAGCGGAAGTGATTACGGCGGATCGCAGGAGAGGTAAGGTTCTGTTCTTTCATGCCTACTGGGTAGTATTGCCTACTACTCAGCCTGTGTCTCAGGGCCTCGCCGCGCCACTCACTAAATGTGAAGCAGACGAAGACTATGGCGGGTGTATCTTTCTGCGTACGTGCTCGGGGAAAATGATAGATGCTACAGAACAGAGTCTGCAGTTGGTGAGTAGTGCGGCGAGCCTCTGACTCACCGCACATAGAGGATGTGATTGATGACATTGATCCTGTACTCTTCGTCGCTCGTGCACCGCGTCGACTGCTTGTTGATTGATTGATATCAATCCTGCACCCCTTTTTGATACGGTCCTTCGGGGGGAGTAGTGGTTTAAAGCAACGATACAGGCCCCTGCCCCCCGCCCCCCGCCCCCCCAAAAAAAGAAGCAAAAAAAAAAAACAGAACAAAATTAAAAAAAAAAAAAAAGACTGGTAAAACACAAAGGAATCCTTCCCTTCCTGCCTTGGTAGTGAAATAAAGATATGTTCCATGACTGTCCCTCGATGAGGAGAAGGCAGCCTTTGGTAGTGAAAGAAAGATATGCTCCTTCACTACCTACCTTGGCAGAACGCCAATTAAAAGTATCTGAGGTGTGAGAGAAACATATAATATATGGCTGTCCCCCGATGAGGAGACGGCAGCTTTAAAAAAAAAAAAAAAAAAAAAAAAAAATCCTTGATGATGGGTACATAAACCTACATGCGTGTCCTCCTTCCTTGTGTGTGTGAGCGTGTGTGAGTGTGTCTGTGCGAGTGTGTCTGTGCGAGTGTGTGTGTGTGAGTGTGTGTGTGTGTGTGAGTGTGTGTAAGTGTGTGTGTGAGTGTGTGGTTGAGTGTGTGTGAGTGTGTGTGAGTGTGTGTGAGTGTGTGTGAGTGTGTGTGAGTGTGTGTGTGAGTGTGTGTGAGTGTGTGTGTGAGTGTGTGTGAGAGCTGCTGGACCGGGTCCCTACTAACGGAACTCGTCCTGATCAGCGTAGTATCGGGATCCCGACACTCAGCATCTTTGTCGGCGTGTGTTCTAAGGACGGGTAGAGCTTGCTTTCTTGTTCTGTTTTTCCTTCTTTGCGTTGTTGTTTTGAATATAGTTGGAGACTCCCTCGCATTACAATATGTAAGTGATTAAAACAAAAAAAAAATGAAAAAAATAAAAAATGGTAAAAAAAAGGAATATAGTTGGAGACTCCCTCGCATTACAATATGTAAGCGATTAAAACAAAAACAAAAAACAAAAAACAAAAAAAGTAAAAAAAGGGAATATAGTTGGAGACTCCCTCGCATCACAATATGTAAGTGATTAAAACAGAAAAAGGTAAAAAAAAGTGAAAAAAGCTTTAAAAAAGTAAAAAAAAGTAAGTGTGTATGCAGCAGGATTTGACTTGGACAGCCATATATTTGTCTCTCACCTGACATATTTTTTAAACGGCGATCACATGGAATATATCGTTGTTTCAGTACCTACCTACCACTGCGGCACTCCTAAGGCTATACAGGGAACCCCCCTGCATGTACTGTGTTTTTTTTTTTTTTTTTTTTTTTTTTTTTTTTTTTTTTTGTGCATGTAGTGTTCCTGAAGTGACGTGTGTGCGGACTTACCACCGTAGTGTAACCGAAAAAATGGTGACGGTTTCAGAAATTGGGACATTGGGCGTCGCTCGATTAGACAACAGTCCAGATGCGTTTGGACGTTATCTGGACAATTTGCATTGGGACGACTGCAACATTTTGAATGTATCGGGTCCACAAAACGTCCAGCTGCGTGTAGAGTGTTGTGTAGTGCAGCGAGGCCCATTTTCGGAAATGCATCTTTTGCATCGAATGCTTCAATCCAAGTATTTGTTCCCCCAAAAATAAATAAATCAAACAACAAAAAGTATCTTTCCAATCAATGGAACCAAATCCCGAACGAGGACGATGGCGAGGAGAAACAGGACGACGACGGCGTTAAGAAAAAAAAGAAAAAGAAAAAAGAAAAAGAGGAGGACGACGACGACGATGGATGTGTGGAGGAGGAGGAGAGAAAAGATGAAACTCGAGGACGGTAATGCTCAATGCTCATAATGTTATTAAGAATCGAAACGGGAAAAAAAAAAAAAAAGACTTTGTCATCTTTCCTCGGCTCTCTCTCTTCTTCCTCCTCCTCCTTTTCCTCCTCCTCCTGCTCCTCCTCTTCCTCCTCCTCCTACTACTACTCTTCCTCCTCTTCCTCCTCCTCACCGTTATCACCATTCCTCCTCCTTCTCCTCCTCCTCCTTCTTTTCCTCCTCCTCCTCCTCCTAGTCTTCCTCCTCTTCCTCCTCTTCCTCCTCTTCCTCCTCACCGTTATCATCATTCCTATTTGATCAGTCCAGGAAAGGGGGGGGGGGGGTCGTCCGTATTTGATCAGTCCAGGAAAGGGTGACAGGAAAACATACAGTAACGTTCTTTGACTTTAATTGGCCTTTGTTTCCTATTTGCTTCTTCTTCTTCTTCTTCTTCTTCTTCTTTAAGTAAAAAATAAAAAATAAAATGTAGTTGTCAGTTTTAAGGTAGGTGGCTGAAAAGAGAATGCGCAGCTGCTCAACTGTACATGCGGAAAAGAAATGTAAATCTGTTGATGCGTGTACGAGAAGCAGTCTATGGCCACTGTTTTCACTATTCTTTTTATTTGTATTTGTATTTTTATTTTTATTTTTTAATTTTAATTTTATTTGTTTTAATTTTTATTTCTAGAGCAAACGCTAGACGCTACGCTGCGCGTCTGCAACTCGTGCCCAGCATATTAGTAAATTGAGAGAAGAAATATAGCTTAGTTAAAAAAAAAAGTAAAAAAGTGAAAAAGTAAAAAATAAAAAATAAAATGTAGTTGTCAGTTTTAAGGTACGTGGCTGAAAAGAGAATTCGCAGCTTCTCAGGGGCGTGGTCCCACTAGCAAAGAGGGTTGGATCGAATGCCTGAATCTGGACGAGTTTATGGAGATGTGCAGGAAATCGAGATTGAACTGCTTTCCTGCATCTCTGCATAAATCGCATCCAGATTCAGGAGCTCGATCCTATCCTTTTTGCTAGTGGGTCCTCGGCCCAGGTCAGGTGCTTGTTAACTCTGATCGGATAATTGAAAAGTAACCGTTCGAGAAAGACAATCTACTCGCTCGAATACTATGGGCCTCGCTCCACTACTACTCTCCAAATTTGACAAAATGAGAATGAATCTTCCCCTAGAACATGGAAAGATACACTGCCCTATTTCTTGTCTTTTCTGCATGTGGAGAGTAGTGGAGCTAGGCCCCTATGAAAGCGTTTGGCTTGTGTACCGATGGTCATCAGTGACAGCCCGAGAGACACTAACTCTTTTTTTTTTTTTTTTTTTTTTTGGGTCGGGGGGGGCGTGGGTGGACGGGGAGGAAGAGAGAGACTAACGTGGTGCCCCCCCCCCCCATGTTTAAGGTCGACTTTGGATAAATTGCAAAATAGTCCCTGCACCAACGGGCCTAGCTACGCTGATACCCTCAATGAACTGTTGAAATACAGCCCCAAGTTCGAATACTACGCCGCCTACCCTCTCGTGACTTTTTTTTTTTTTTTTTTTTTTTTTTT
>BFEA01000092.1:599203-615110 GCA_003427395.1 Chara braunii
GAGAGAGAGAGAGAGAGAGAGAGAGAGAGAGAGAGAGAGAGAGAGAGAGAGAGAGAGAGAGGTGGTTGCGAAGGCAGGTAGTCCCAGAGCAGGAGAGGCGAGGTCGCGATGGTTGGGTGTGGGAAGTGTGTGTCTGAGTCCGTGGGCAGGCCGGCAGGTGGTGGTTGGGTGGGGCTTGGGGGTAGCAGTCCTCCGGCTAACCCGTGTCTGTGGGGTGTTTGTGCTTTGTCGTGCTCCGACTGTCCCTGTCTGTGCTTCGTTGGTCAGGGGCCTCTTATTCCGTGATCCATTCCGTGACGGCTTTGGTGTTATTTCCCGGTAGTGGCGTGGAGAAGCAAGGCGTTGGTCTGAGTTTCCACACCAACGATCACGTCAACTGCCTTCCCTGGGGAACAGGGGCCCAGGGAAATCAGCATGAGGGAATCAGGAAACAAGAAGCTGGAGTGACAATCCCATCCAAGGGAGAGGGTATCAAAATTAGAGCTAGAGGTTTAGAAAGAGTGAATGACGCACCAGATAAACATAAGCTGAACGTCCAGTAATGTGGGGCACTGGACCTCGTTTCGAGCAGGTGATGATGTACATGATGTGAATGTGACTCGGCTGTATGGAATACGAATCGTCATTTGTGATTTTCTCTTCCTGTAGTGATGTCATTCCCCTTAGGGCCTAGTTGCACTACTTGCCATCCGCCACAATTCGTCGTGGGTGGGTGGAGAGTGAAAAAAATGAGAATCGCGTCGAACTGGAGGCCTGGCTGCACTTACTCGCCACTATACTTCTTCTACAGAAAAGTTAAAAACATTTTGTCTACCCGATCTCCACTCGTGTAGCCATGCACTCTCCAGAAAGTTGTTTTGTGGAGAGGTCTGAGGACACAGGCAGGGAAACCGAAAACACTTGCCACAACCTGTGTCGACGGTGTGGCGAGCAGTCTGACATATTTTTGATTTGCCAAGTATGGCGAGTACGGGCCTCGCCACACCTATCTCCAAAACAGCGATTTGGAGAGAAGTGACATCGCCACCCCAATTCCTGAAAATCACAGTCAGAAAGAACTTCGAGAGCGGTCAGAATGTGGTTCTCGGGAGTGCTCTCGAACTTTGTGGATTGCCCCGCCTGCAAAACACCGGATTTGAGGAGTGGTCTGAGGCTCCTCCGATTTCGAACCCAAACTGGAGAGTGCGCCTCGACCGACAATCTCTGTTGCCACCGTTTTGTCGTCTGTGGTTCGAGAGCACTCTAGAACCGTGGAGGTCCTTTCAGACCCTGGCCCGACCAGTTTGTGGAGCGGCCTCACAGCTGCACTGCGCTCTCCAAAAATGTTTGGCCTCGTCTGACAAATTGGAGACTGCCCTCTTCGAGAGAGCAGTGTGGCGACGAGCCCTCTCAAACGTTTTTTTCACATCTCCGGTGTTCGTGAGTGCTCCCAAACTTTTTTGCGTTTTCAGGATAGGTGTTGCGAGGCCCTAAATGCAACCAGGCGCCTCCTCGCCAAACCAGGCCCTTACTCCCGTTGGGATCTATTGATGGTTGGGCTCTTCGGAGTCCTTTCCTTTTTCCCTTTTCTCCCTTTTGTACCCTGTGAGTTCTTTTGTCATTTTGTCACCTGGGAGTCATTTTGTCCTTTTGTTCCTTTTGTCCATTTTGTACCTTTTGTCCCCTGGTGTGCTTTTGTCGTTTTGTCTTCTAGGAGGGCTTTTGTCCTTTTGTCCCCTGGGTGTCGTGTGCTTTTCCCTTTTGTGTATTCTGCGTCTTACTTTTTCCTCCTTTTGTCCATCAAGGGAGTGTTGTGCAGACCCCCTTGTCTTTGCCCGAAATCCATGGCGAGGAGCTGCTTCAGTGTCCACCCTGCTAGCATAGTGGTCTTTCTTTCATGCCTATGGAATAAAATGCTAGCCATGCGTATCTCTGTCCCTCGTGCTGAAATCCCTGCAGTTTGTGGCAACTTGTTTTCAGGTTGTGCAGAAATTTCCAGCAGTCAAGCAGTGACTATGGCTGCTGGCGCACTCGCAACTCGCCATGTAACCAGTCGGGCATCGGTAGTGGCTGCAAGTGCCAAAGGAGCTGCATTAGACACCAATCGACGGCGGGGAGAGGGCACATCCATTGTATGGTTTCGAAATGACTTGCGAGTTCATGATAACGAGGCTTTGCTCAGGGCATGGCAGGACTCGGACGCGATTTTGCCAGTGTTTTGCTTTGATCCGCGATTATTTAAAAAGACTTTTTCTTTCGGACTTCCTAAGACCGGAGGTATTCTCAATTTCTCCACCAGACTCTTGCACTTTTTCTGCTTAATATGTTTTTTTTGTTTTTTTTATCGTCGTAATGCTAATGTAGCTTTCCTTCCAACTTCGTATCCTGATAAATTGTGATGATATATATTGTAATGAACCCAGCTTCTTCAGAGCTCACAGTCAATTTGCTGATATTGCAATGAACCCAGTGTCATTTCTCCTTTCAGCTCATTTCGGTCATGTGGTAATAAAATTAAATAAATTGTTGTGGCATTGTAATGATCCCAGCTTCAGAACCTCACAGTCAAGAATCTTTCAGCATCTAACGATGATCAAAGATTTGAGAGAAGAATATAGCGTAGTGTTTGTTTTTTTTTTCGCTTGTATTAGTTTTTGTGGAAATTCACTGGCCTTTTTTTTTTTTTTTAAGCCTTTGAAAATAAGCGAGTGAGTTTTTCTGTTTGCCAAACATTTTCCAAGGTTTGTCCACTAACTCATGACTCATAAGCCGATGGTAACAACTGAAATGAGATAGCAATGAACAACAAGACCGTGTGAAGAAGTATAGTAAGCGAGTGGAATCTTGTGAAATAAATAAACAGTGAGCATTGTTGCAGTTGCTTCTCGTGACTCCTCCTCTCTCGCCATCGCAATGTATCCACTCCGCCGAAAAAAGTCGATGGTAATAACTGAAATGAGATAGCAATTCTCAGTCAATCCCCTGGGACACAGGGTAATCAATGCTGGCAGGCCTCATATTCATGATCCTTATACAGCATGGTTCTCAGCATGTTCCTTTTGCTTACTCCGGGTAGACTGTGAGGACCCCGGCCTCAATCTTCTTTTTTGTAATATGGGCCTTGGGCACTGGGCCCCTTTTTTTTATTAAAAAAAAAAAGAAAAAAAAAGAAGAAGAAATGAGATAGCAATTGACGACAAGACCGTGTGAAGAAGCAGAGTAAGCGAGTGGAATCTTGTGAAATAAATAAACAGTGAGCATTGTTGCAGTTGCTTCTCGCGACGACTCCTCTCTCGCCTTCTCAATGTATCCAGTCCGCCGAAACAAACAGGATGTCACTCTCCATCCATGCCAATTGCTCGCTAGCACTGGCCTATCCAAAGCTGGTGGTGCAGTAATGCTGGAATTTGAAATGACAATGCCTCTCTTCCGAAGCAGCATGGACTCTCCCTCTTCAATCATGATGACATTGCCACGCTGAAGCTATGGTAACCTTCCCACTCACTCACAACAATTTGAGTTTTCGACCTAGTGTGGCCATGGCGGAATATTATATGATATATTGAATACGGTGCAGCTTGGTATGATTGTGTACAAAACATACTTGTGGCGCATCCCATGTGCGGGGTCACGGCACATGCGGCGCAGAGCACACGCGCACGTGATGCGGCGCATCCCCGAAATAGGGGTCAGTAAAAAAATTCGGGAAGGGCAGGGTGTGATGACCAAACACGCCCCCTTCCTTCTAAACGGAAAAAAATTGGGGCCACCTTAAGCCTGAAAACTGCGTTTGCATGTCCTATTTTCAATCTCTTTTATGAAGGACCCTTGCAGAAAACTGGCAAGAGCTCATCACGAAGCAGAGATGGTCATTGAAGTGTGAGGAGGGCGTGGGCAGGCCGAATATATGCTCTGGATTTGAATTCAGGTCTGCGGAGCAGTTATGGGTTACCAACTTTGCTAGGCCAGATCTCTGCACGCGATTCTCCTTTTTTCGTTTTTCTTTTCTTAGGAATAGGTGGAGTCGCCCTAAATCTCGGTCCACTACTCACTACATGCACAAAACAAAACATTGGGCGGCGTATGGGTCCATGTTCTAGCGGAATATTCATTCTAGTTTTGCACATTCAGTGAGAAGCTCTGAGAATCACGTGCAGAGCCCAACATGGCCTGGCTAAGTTAGCAACCCATAACTGCTTAAACATAGACCAGAGTTCGAATTCACACTATATATTCATGGCCCGTTCTTGCTTCTGCAAATACGGTGCCCACCCCTGCTTGGTGATAGGACCTTCGCTTACTTAGTGGAGGGACCCCTCAGATTCCTTGCAGTGACCCTCCTTTTTACGTGAAAGAGGACCTTTGCNAGAGTGCGAACAGTGAGTTGTGTGGGCGCTCAGTCGCCATAGCCAGTTTGAAGAGAACTCTTATGTGGATACGATATCTTGAGTACTGAGTGGGCGCCTGTCGCCAATTTGCTGTTTCGCTGTTTGCATACATGACAAGTTGAATAATCGTAGTGTGATTTCACATCCACACAGGCCCGACCAGACGGAAAATAAGGGCCCTCCAGGCCCTGTGTCGTTTCAGCCTAAAAGCCTGAAAAGGAGGGCCATTTTCAGGCCCTCATAAAGTCGACCTGCCCTGAAACTTAGGCACCAGACAAGGGTTTAAGCACAGACCATTTTTGGGCCTGTTTCAAAACAACCTTTGTTTGAACCTCAATGCCAGGGTCTGGCACGATTCGGCATGGGCAAGAGCAACCTCCCAGGCCGGACCAGCACTATATAGTACCGGTCCGCCCTGCAGGCTGTAGGCAGTTCACGGGCACTTCATGTGCAGTTCAGGAGGCAGTCTTCAGGATGCGGCCGCAGCACTCTGCAGGAGCGCTGCAGTAGTAGTAGTAGCGCTGGGAGTAGTCTTCAGCGCTGGGCGCTGTTAGGAGCTTAGAGTAGCGTTGGAGAGAGAGAGAGTGGCGGAGGCCAGGAGACTTACCTGTGGCGCCATAGCTCCAGCTTCGCCTTCGATGTACCTGCAACAAGGCGCCACCTTCACAGGTTAGTACTTGGTACACCAGAGAGAGAGAGAGAGAGTTCGTCTTCTTCCTCCTCTAAGTCCACCATCTCTCCCTCACCGTCTCGCTACCTGACTTCTCAACACCTACAGACTACGAGAGAGAGAGAGAGAGAGAGATTTGCGACTTTGAGATTTGACGACATTTGGATTCAGACTCAACATTGGGATCGAGACATTGGACAAGGGATTATTTGGGGSCTGTATCGAAGACTTGGTGTTGACGACATTCCCATCGTCCCCCTCTTCTTCGTCTGATCCCCCTCCTCTTCGTCTGTGTATGGTTTGGGGACTGGCGCATTCTTCCTGTGTGAGCGCTAGGCCCATTCACACCATGTGATGATGATGATGTATGTTTGGTCTGCATTGCGACATTGATTGGTCTGATCATTGGTATTTTAGCCTTCCGCTGCGCTATCCTGTACTATGTGAGAGAGGTCGGTTCTTGTTCTGGTCTGCACCATTACGGTATGCAACAGTTTGGTATCGGAGCAGACCTCTCAATCAGAGGATCCGCCCAATCAAGGAGCCACCTTGCTTGATCGACTGATTGTTGAATGATTGATTGATTGATTGATTGATTGGTTGATTGATTGATTGACTGATTGATTGATTGATTGATTGATTGATTGATTGATTGATTATTAGTGCATCAAGTAGGGCTTCGTCAAATCTCTGCAAATTTCTTTTCTTTTTTGCAACTTCGGAGATTAGCATTTATTTTTTTCTTGTTTCACTCTGGGCATATTAGGTGAACTAGGGAGGTTATCATATTCTCGGACTCGATCTATTCCTCTCTGAAAGTGGAACCTCCATTGTAGTTCGCACAATTTTTTTTTTCAAGATCGCATTTTTTTTGAAAACCGAAACTTTGCGAAACCTTGCCTAGATCTCACTCATAGCGCTCCTCCGTAATGCCTCACTGATAACAGATCGACAGATATACAAATAATAAAATAAAGAGACAACTACGCCTGTGACCGCTGCACAGTTTCGAATTCGCATGAATCACAGTCCACTGCAAGTTTGGGCGTGGACCAGTTCGAAACTGCAAGAAAAACAGTAGACTGTGCGTTCGACGGCCTACCGGTTCAATAATTGGCGAAAACGGGAGGTGGCCTGGGCTAGTGGTACCTCCCTTTTTCCCGTGGCCTGGCCTGGGAGAGAGGTACCAGCAGCAGGGCCTCCCGTTTTGTGTTTTGTTTTTCCCGTTTTTGGCTTCTGGCGGGACACCGTTCGGGTTCGAAAACGACCCCACCGACCCTGCCATGCGCCCCGTTAACACCCGCCCCATTCTCTCTCTCTCTCTCTCTCTCTCTCTCTCTCTCTCTCTCTCTGTGTCTCTCTGCTGCTCGGCCCACAAAAGTGCGAATGTATCTGGTGAATTTTCGGCGTCAGATACATTCGCACCTGTTGTTTTTTGGCATGCTAATCTTCTCTGTATCGTTCCAATCCCCCCACCTCTCTCTCTCTCTCTCTCTCTCTCTCTCTCTCTCTCTCTCTCTCTCTCTCTCTCTCTCTCTCTCTCTCTCTCTCCCTCCAGGCACACCCCATGTTTAGAAAAAATAAAAAATAAAAAAAGTGCGCGTATCATTTGCACAGCGCTAATTTGCGCAAGGCGCATGGCGCACGCGCACCCAATGGCGCACCGAACCAGTGCGCCGCAAGCATGGTACAAAACTATAATAATTACAAACACCTTGTAGAATCTGATTAAAATTTTAAAGAATCTTTACCGTATCCGAGTTCACCCAGGCCAATTTGGCATGTGGTTTACCCGCTTGATCACGAAATCCAGATCTACTCAGGTTTTTAATTATATCAGAGATAGATGCTTCCAATGTAATATTGGTTTTTCCATGTACTGACGACCACAACAGATAATAAGAAAAATGTTTCCTACGATGACATGAAAAGCCATTGAATCCAGTAGCTAAAAAGAATGTAGAGCCATATATCCCATCAGAAATGGTAAAAGGAGCTTCTACATATTCCATTCCTTAAAATGCAGTAAAAACTAAAGGTAGAAGAATAGTGATTGGTATCATAGTAATATGCCATAAAGGGCTTGTTGTTTTAAACCAGCTAATACAGCATGATGAACCCAAGTTACAGCAGCTGCAGGTTGGGAGTGGTGGGGACCAAATGTGGGTATCAGAAAAAAAAATGGTACAGGCCGAGGGGCAACCAGACGAAACTGAAATGGCCAAGGATGCCATGCTACCAGGGTTGCAATCGAGCGAATCTGCCTTGGTAACGCCGTGTTTACCATACCAATCTTCTCTCTGTCATTCCAATTGTTGTCAGATGTTGGGAAGGGCTACCTGAACTGACTTCGTTGTTTCTTGACATCATGCACTTAGTTATGACACTGAGCAGGTGGCCTCCATTGCTCGTTTGATGCCTGCACTCGAAGAAGAGCGATGGCCCATTGAGCCCGGTTGGAAGACGATGTGTAAGGAGACTCTACACGCTTGGCATAGGCAGGTCAAATCACTCTCGGCATTCATGGGCGGTTCCATCTATACCACTAGTGACGCAGAAGCTGAATTGGCAAACCGCTCTTTAGCCGGTCCTTGGACGTAAGAGCTGTTCGAGGGTCAGGGCTACTGAAGACAGCAGGCTTAGGTGGTTAAGTAGATTGAACTGACCCATGGCTGCTGTGTACACTGGTGAAATACCGGCGAGGTGTGCAAGAGAGTGGTAGTCTAAGGAGGCAAAAGATGGTTGCCGTAATTAAGATCAGCATTGCTTGGCCTACATGATTCCCACTAACTGCCATTTCGTCAAAATGGACATTTTAAAATGTTTTTTTCATTTTTTGAACGAAATTGAAACTGACTTTTTTGGCCGAAAACAGATCCAAAACTTTGGGCGCTGAGGGTCTGGTGTTCTTAAAAAAAATGCTGGACCCCCTGGATGTATCTGGTCTCAAGCTAAGTCTACATAGTCCAGCGTTTTAAGAATGCTGGACCCTCAGGAGCCAAAAATTTGGACCTGTTTTCGGCCAAAAAACTCGGTTTCAATTTCGTTCAAAAAATGAAAATCATTTAAAAATGTCCATTTTGACGAGATGGCAGTTCACTTCAGAAAACTGGGACGGATTCCAAGCGATTGATTCTTCATTCTGCCCTTTTCGCTTTTACCTCTCTATCTTCTCTGTGCACAGTTGAACAATACCCAAGCTGATTGAAAGTTGATGTCCGTAAAAAATAATTGTTTCTGCAGCAGACACTATGCTCACTGTCACCTGCTGCTCATGATGGTGCAACTACTTGATGCTTTGTGTGTTGTGGGGCCTATGTAGTTGCAAAGTCAATGACAGATCTACTGAAAGCTTTGTGTTTGGTAGAGAACAATCAACATACTCCTAACCTCCTGTGTGTTTGCCGTCCACTTCTTCTCATCGTTCCCTCAAGGCCCAGATCAGAATATTGATTATCATAATTACGGTGTTTGGTATAGTCTATCAATTTCTGGGTCTTCAAGGTGTTCTGACGGGCAAGCTCACAGGTCGCCTTGGTTTCAATGCCTGTAGCCTTCGTGTCACCACGAAGTTCAGACTATATCGTCATCCCAAGCAGGGACGTCTGGCGTGTAGTCGTTGAGGGGCGCAGTGCATGTATCAACACATGACTTCCCTGCTGATTGTCCCGCACCGACACATTTGTCATTTGGTCGGATACTCGGCGGAGTTCCCAGCATATATCCAGCTTCGCTCCTACACATTACTGTGTAAGTACCCCAAGATGATGAGGTGCCAAATGACTCTGTCGATATGAGCTCTTGCGAGTCATCAGCCTGTTATCCCCGATGTACCTTTGATCCGTTGATCTCTTGTGATTGAGAAATGAGAGATGGACTTTCTTCTTTCTCCCTCCAGATATAATTGAGTCTAGAGAGTGGGTTATTAAACAAGATAATACACCGCCGGCCAAATCCAACCATCCCAGCTCTTATCTAGACTGAACCCTTTTTTTTTTTTTTTTTTTTTTTTTTACAAACACGCTCCATCTATTGGTGGGGAGCAGCACCTGCTGGAAACCGGGTCCAGCATCCCATGGCACGAACTGGGAACCGGGCCCAGCGTCCCATAACGAGCACATTCAGAAAACTCATCAGAAAATTCCATAAGAACTGAGACTAGAACTTACTAGAAAAATCCAAACGACCTAAGAATGGAATTTTGAAAATTGAGATACCGGGGTCATTACCCGGCTTTGGTTCAGAGGAATTGGAGCTACTTCAGACATATCTACAACAACTTCATGATTAGGCAAAATTCAGAAACGACTCAGAAGAACCCCCATCAATCCTCTTACCTCACTCCGGCAAGACTGACTGCATCGGAGCCACCATCTCTGCTGCTGCTGTACCATCCTCCCATCTACCAGCTAGCCCCCTCACTGATAGGACGCGTGATAACCCACCATCTTCTCTTTTTTTCCAGACATGTCTATGACAGCTTCATGATTAAGCAAAATTCAGAAACGACTTGGAGAAACCCCCATCAATCCACTTTACCTTACTCCGGCAAGACTGACTGCAGCGGAGCCACCATCTCTGCTGCTGCTGTGCCATACTCCCATCCTAGCAGCTAGCCCCCTCACTGTTAGGACGCATGATAACCCACAAACTTCTCCCACTCACCTAATTCTTCGTTTTGAGGTACGTAAGAATTCTTACCGTCGTTCCAGAAGCTTGAGAATAGGCCACAGGGGTCCTACGATTGTTCCAAAGACCTCGAAATCCCAAACAAACCATCCAACGTTCTTCAAAACTGTCGTACTCCCTGCCAATCTCTTCCAGGTCTCACACCCCCAATTTCTGCTGGGTTACAGGGCAACGCGACTCACCCCGGCTCCGACCAGCGTCGTCCCGGCAGCAACCCTTGGTTGTCCGTGGAAGGCACCTCCCCAGATCTCTCTACCAGACCTCACGCTCCTGCATCGCAGGTTACAGGGCAACACCCCAGCACCGGTCAACGTCGTTCTGGCCTTGAACAACCGCAGATCACTGAGTATAACAGTATTGAAGCCACCTAAGACAAGTTAGTAGGGATTCCAAAGTCCTGCAAACATCCTAGGACCACTAAGTACCCGAAAACTTTAGAAGAATATAAAAGCGGGGGGGACAAGACTAAATCTACCTACTATCCTAGATTCCCCCTTCCAACAGATGGGGCGTCGGTCCAGGCTTTCAGTCCTCGTACCAGAACTCACTTGATCTCATACCCCCTTCTGCTAGGGTAACAGGGCACCGCAACCATCCCCAGTACCGATCAACCTAGCTCTGACGGACAGGAAGTGCCTTCCTCCCTCGACAATTCCCTTAGCCCCTAAGCAGGTTACAGGGTTAGCACCCCGGCGCCAACTATGTCGGACGATCTGGTTATGCCTTCCACCCTCGGCATGAACCCTTAGCTAATGGGAATTGAAAATTGACGATGGCCCGGTGGGATTGAATTCATTGATTGCTCCAGCTTACTGGACTGAGAGGGGGAAAGGGCACAGAAAGCCAAACTCAATCCTCCCCTTGTGGAGCAATCGATGCTGTTCAGGTGTTCAGTTGGGTCCCTCAGCCTTAACGGATGGAAGCATACAGTGTATCCCGATGGATGTATACTTCAGACTTGCCGGGGGAAAGGAACTGGAATGATGGTCCCCAGAATGGGACAGAGACAGAGGCAGGACCATAAGGACCGGTGTTTCTCCCCCCCCCCCCCCTTCTTCTTCTTAAAAAAAGAAAAGAAAAAAGAAAAGAAAAAAGAAAAGAAAAAAGAAAAGAAGACTTGATTCAAGTTATTTATGAGGCACGCGCTGCAGGTGAGTTGTTAACAGAGGCACATGTGCATGAACATTGGTTTGTAGTGGGTGAGTAGTACATGATGGTGGGAAATATCCATGGGGTGGGGAACACCAAACTATGGTGGGAGTATGCTACCTTCTTCCACCGAACATAGGACACAATCATCATGAAGAGTGACGACTCTGACGAGCCTTGTTGCCCAAATACAGACATGATGTTGGCGTGTTTGTGTTTCATGCTGTCTTATTCTTGAGGATCGGTTCTGTTTTCCGTGGTCCCAAATATGCCACAGAAATCCGTGCCCAATTTCTCCTGGAGTCTGTGGAGGACTTGCAACGAACATTGGAATCCCAGGGCTCCGTTCTGGTTGTCAGGCATGGAAAGCCAGAGGATATTATTCCGGGGATCGTGAGGGCTTCTGGAGCACACACGGTATGTTTGTTCCTGCTGCATCCTTTCTTGCACCTGTGCCTTCCTGCCCCCCCCTCCCCCTCTCTCTTTCTAGCAGTTTTGTCAATTTAAGTCCATCAGGATTTGGATAATTTTGGACTCGTGTACCAACGAGCCTAGCTGTCGGGCAGGGGGGGCGGTGGCGCTGGGGTATCAGGGGGAGTGTCGATCGGTAATGGAGGCAGGGAGAGGTGGTGGGAGACTGGCGGCGGGGGGGGGGGGGGGGGGGGGGGGGCCTGCAGTGGGGTCAGCGGCGGGGGATGATACAGCCATGAACTCTCGTAATACAGACCCGAGTGCAAATCCAGATGCGACCAGATGCATAGAATTATCTAGTTCTGAATTACCAGGGGCAGGTCAGCTCAATGTTGATACCTCAAAGAGTCAAAGGCCATCGCCCTGTTCAACAACAACAACAAAAAAAAAAAAGGAGGGCATTTCGACTCATGCTGCTGTTTATCGATGGCAACGTTTGTGTACTTCCTGCTTCATCGTTTCTCTTGCACCTGTTCCTTTTTGGCCCCTTTCGCCACCCCTTCCTAGCTGTTGTGTAGATTTGTATCCATCAGGAATTGAGCTCACGTGCTGTTTTTATTGACAGCAGCGTGTGTGGACTATTCGGCCAGGGGGAAAGGTACTGACGGTGCTTTAGGCTTCTTTCATTGCACGTGTCCTTTTTTGTCTTAAGGTTAGATGCGTTTGAGCCATGTGAAAAAAATAAAAAATAAAAAAAATCTTGGAAAGCAGACTTGGATCCGAAGTGTTTTTTTCTTTTCTTTTCTTTTTTGAAGTTTTCTTTTTTTTTGAATTTCCCCCCCTTTTTTATTTGGTTTTGGGTATCTGCAATCATATGGCCGAGTCTCCATTCTACTCTGGGCGACTTATATCCAGTCCCTTTACCTTTGGCAAGTCAGAAAAATATTCGAAAGATACAGCAGTGAAACGGTATTCACCAATTCGTGGTAGCTGAGGTAGATCCCAGGGCTCGATCCCTAGTTTCCCAACTTACCTGTGTACAATACCAGCGTCAACTCGAAGAGTTGAACCTGCGACCTGTAGAACTGCCAGTGGTAGGTAGGTCTGTCGTAGGTCTATAGGTAGCCAGGATTCGATCCGTAGACCTATAGACTAGAAGGCTAGCTGCAGTCCTTCTAGAAGGTTGGCAAGTGGTCAAGTGGTGCAGGCAAGTGGTCAAGTGGTGCAGGCAAGTGGTCAAGTGGTGCAGGCAAGTGGTCAAGTGGTGCAGGCAAGTGGGCAAGTGGTGTGACTAAAGCAAGCCCATGTTGGAGAGAGTCTAGAAAGTACCAGTCCGGTCCAGCAAGTACCACGGGGGGGGAACTGTGTGCACCATGGGCCAGGGACACAAGGCAGACCAATGCAGCACAGAAGTATAAATCAAGAGGCTGCGTCCATTCATTTTTTCATTCCTGCGGATGCCATGCGGAAGCGCTGCCTAGCAGCTTGTGCGAGGAGGTCTGCAGAGTGCCCGAAGACGAAGTGGGCAGAGGAGTAGAGTGCAGCGATAGGTAGTGGCAGCTAGCGCTGCCATAGCTGTAGCCTAGCATGTGTGTGTGTGTGAAGTGTGATACCGAGTGTTGCGTGTGGGACATCCAGGGTGATCCAGAGTGCGAACAGTGAGTTGTGTGGGCGCTCAGTCGCCATAGCCAGTTTGAAGAGAACTCTTATGTGGATACGATATCTTGAGTACTGAGTGGGCGCCTGTCGCCAATTTGCTGTTTCGCTGTTTGCATACATGACAAGTTGAATAATCGTAGTGTGATTTCAATAAATCCAAAACTGCCCTTTGTTATCGCACGGGAACCATGGACAGCACCTCAATTACTTTGATGACGACCATGGACTGCCCATCTGGCCCCTATCTTCTTGTGTCAGTTCACGATTAAGCCGCCTGTACTTCTGAAGCTCTTCTTTCCAACACTGATGTCTGCCGTGTGCTCAATTGTGTTGAATGGGCGAGGGTGTGAAAAAAATAAAAACATTGAATCCTTTTTTTTTTGTTTAACTGCTGCCGGCCTTTTTCATTTCGATAGGCTGAGCTCCGAAAGACGTGGTGGGTCAACTGCTGTGTCAGAAGAGTCGGAACAAAAAAAAAAAAAAAAAGCTGGGAAATGTGCTGCTGGTTGGTGGTTTACGATGATGGGAACATTAAACATTTTCTTTCGAATTATGTGCAGCCTTTCCCTGGATGAGACATCTTAATGTATCTGGCATCGAACTTGCATTCAATTGTTATCTCAATGTTGAGTGGATGGGAGATGGAATCTCTGGGGGACCAACGGGCCTTGCTCAGTTGGTACACCAATGAACTGTTGAAATACAGACCCAGGTCCTAATCCCGATGCAATGAAATGAACAGAAGAAAATGATCTGAAAATCATTCTGAATTACCTGGGGCCGGTCAGTTCAATGATGATATCTCAAGAGTGAAGGCCGTTGTGCTTTAAACAAACAAACAAACAAACAAACAAACAAACAAACAAACAAATCTCCAGGTGCTTGCTTGATCTTTCGTTGCCGTAAAGGTTAGCTTTGCCGACTGTGAGATTTTTGCGAATTCTGACTTTAGTATCACTTTACTGGCCTGCAATTGCTTTTGTACTCTTAAAGCACCAGTACATGCCAGCTATCGGCCGCCGCGGGCCCCTTTCGGGGGCCGCCCGCCGCCGATTCACTTTATCTACGGCGCTCGGCCTCCTAAATTTTTGGAGAGGCTCAAAACAGGTTCTCCAGTTGCCTGGGGCCGTGCACTGTACTGGTGGTTTAAGAGTCTACGGTCAAATCAGTTCGAGCCATGGGAAACCTAAGCTGGTTTTGATTTCCAGCTCAATACTTCATACACATCACATCAAGGTCAGGGTTTCGTCTGATTGATTAGATTGGTCTCGATGCCCCGGTTTGTTTTGGAGATACCGTTGATCAGATGGATAGGGTTCTTCCATCATCTGACATATATTGTTTAAACGTGCATACATAGGTAGGTGTAGTCATCAACACATCTCTGCATAGGGACGCTGGACCCGATTTCCATCGGGTGCAGCTCCCCACCAATAGATGGAGCCTTCGGCGCCGGGCCCTACTTACTGGGGATGCTCTTATCACCTCGTTAAGTAGGTTTCCCGAACACGAAGTTAAAAATAAATAAATAAATAAATAAATAAATAAGTAAATAAATAAATAATAATTTAAAATAAATAAATAAATAAATAAATAAATAAATAAATAAATAAATAAATAAATAAATAAATGGAAGAAATCAGACGAGCATTAATACCTGAGAAAATTGGATCAGACATGTCCAAAGACTCCAAACTATTCTTGTTTGACAGTTGGAGGATGATTTGTTTAACAGTTTTAACTTTTAACAGTACCCCACCCAGGCAAAAAAAATTGCCTTCCTGAATTCAAGGAAGAGCTTTGCAGGGTCGGTAGAGGCTGGGTAGAGCGTCGACAGAGGCAAGGGGGTGTCCGTTTTGAAAACGAGAAGGAACGACCAGAGAAGACAAAACAAATAGAAAAAAAAAAGAAAAAAAAAGAAAAAAAAGAAAAAAAGGAGTTCACAAAAAAACGAACTGAGGATGACAGGTCGTCTTGTAATGCCCTGCCAGCAAGGCAGGCCGTATTGCACGCTGCAAGCCAAATCTTTGTTCCCTTTTTCTGTTTTCTTTCGTTTTTTTCCTCCTATCTGTGTCTGTGTAGCACCGAGCTACTTCGAGATGTCCGGGAAGCCCTGACTGTCGGCATACTCACACCAGTACTGTTCAGGATGTATCTGACCATTATCGCGGGCAAATGATTGTTTTTTTTTTCTCGTTTTTGCTATCTTGTAGTGCCCTGCCAGCAAGGCAGGGCGTTTTCCACATTCTCAGGAAAGGCCCGCACTGAGGCCATACTCACGCTGGTACTTCCCCGGATGTATCTAACCGCTATCACGGCCTAATAGATATTGTTGTTGTTGTGAAATTTTCCCCCTTCTATTACACGTTGTCAGGAATGCCGTCATTCAGGGCATAAAAAGAGGGGAACGGGGAGGAGGGGGGGGAAGAGGAAAAAAACAAAAAACAAAAGGAAAGACCAAGGGGAAAGAAAAAAAAAACGCTCTACGTAGAAGTACCGGTTGCCCGACGTTAAAGGACCGGTCGCCCGCTGTGTCACTGCTTTTCACTGGGTGCCTCCTGCCGAAACAAAAAGGTTCGGTAGCTCAAAAAAGAATAGGCTCGGCAGACTGCTCTGTAAGGTACTGGTGGCTTAAGTACTATTAAGTTATTAACTATTAATTATGTGCTGGCACTGCTGGTGGGTGGAATGTTGGGGAACTATGTGCAGGTGTATGGACAGAAAGAGACATGCAGTGAGGAGCTATATGTGGAGAGGAAAATGAGTGAGGCTTTGAAGTCCCTACAGACAGCAACCAGTGGCAAACGGAATGAGAGGGGAGTCAAGCTTCAACTCTTTTGGGGTAGCACACTTTATCATCTGGACGATCTGCCGTTTAGGTCCAGCCATGTCCCAGATGTTTATACCCAGTTCAGGAAGGTCAGTCTCTCAACTGTTTGTTTTTGTTTTTGTTGTTGTTGTT
>BFEA01000092.1:639496-650594 GCA_003427395.1 Chara braunii
CTCTCTCTCTCTCTCTCTCTCTCTCTCTCTCTCTCTCTCTCTCTCTCTCTCTCTCTCTCTCTCTCTCTCTCTCTCTCTCTCTCTCTCTGTATGTATGTATGCCAGGTACTAACCTGCAGAAAGGTGTCGCCTTGATGTGTGCGGACATGCTGAAGACGAAGCTGGAGCTATGGTTTCGCAAGTAAGTCGACAGGTAAGTCCCCTGGCCTCCGCCAACCTCTACTCCCACGGGTGTCGCAGCGCCCAGCGCTCTACTAGAATCCCTACAGCACCCAGCTTGTCGACTACCAAAGACTACCTCAATACTACCTGCCTCTACCTAGGCGGACCAGCTATAAATATTGCTGGTCAGACTGAGAGGCTGCCTCAACCAATCCGAAACTGCGCCAGTGTCTGAATCAGGCCTGGCACCAAAACTGAGGCTGGCCTGCGTAAACTCTACGGCACAGACCTAACGGAAAAGTGGTTGACGCCTACACTGAGAAACGGCACCTAAAACGAACTCAGTGGCCTGGCGCTAAAATGAAAATGTCCCAGGGCCTGAACAGACCTAACCTGGCCTACTAACCCTGCGGGCCCTAATGCAGGCCGAAACGATGCTGGTCCCTGGTATCCGGGCCTACCTGCTAACCCCTAACCCTTAGTCCTGGCAGTCGGGCGCTGCAGGGGCCTGTGTGGAACTGTGAATGCCGCAGAGGAGAGATAGAGATAGAACATAATAACAATGCAGTTAGAGGTTTACATCTCGTAGCGTAACCACATCGTAAAAGAGTGTGAAGAGTCTTCACGCTACAGACCTTCTCCTCTACTACTCAGCCTGTCTCAAGAGCGTCCGCTCCATATCAATAAATACTAACCTTTCACCTTCTAGATCATACTTCTGCATTTTCCCGCCTGGGCAGGTCCTGCTAAGTCCAGAGTACGGCGGTTTATTCCGTTTCAAACACGTTGAGTTGCTGCGGTCCAAGACCATGCGCCCTGTCGCTTGGAGCCAAAAAAACAAAGTAGAAATATCACTTGAAAAAATCAAAAATTCATAAAAGACAATACCATGGGCTGGCCGAATCGCTTGGACCGAGGTCAGATATCGATTCGGACAATCATCCTGGTCACGATTCATATTCACCGCTTCCAGGCGTATCTTCCAGCATCCTGCAGGGCTCACGGCCTTGTGGCGCCTTCGACTGCTGCTTCGGCCTTCGTCGTAGCAGGCCCTCAGCTTTGTAAAAATACCCCGAACCACCATGTGTCAGGAATCAAACTGCGTTGCCCCTCTTTTCTTACAGCTGCTTGAGTTGTCTTCTGCACATCAGGGCAAGGCCCTAGCAGTCCGCCATAGCCTAGGCCTTCGAGAAGAGGAAGGAGAAGGGTGCCATGGCTATGGTGGACCTCATGTGATACCTGCAGTAGAAGAGGGATTTGGACATTGATTCTGGTTCAGCCATTCAATATTATTATTATTATTATTATTATTTCTTGATTCAAATAAGCGGGGAGGAGATAAGGAGGAGGAGAGTGGTTGGCGAAGAAGAAGAGCATTATCATTGGTGTATGCTGGTGTACATCATCTTCTTCTTCTTCCTTTCTTCTTCTTCTTCTTCTTCTTCTTCTTCTTCTTCTTCTTCTTCTTCTTTCCCTCTCTCTCCTCTCAAGTTCATTCATTTCTTTTTGCAATTGGATGGCATTGTACTTTCTGATGAATGCATACTTCGAATTTGCCAGAATGAATGGCCTACAAGTCCTCCGTATTGCATCTGAAGAAGTGTTGACGGAAGTTCAGAAACGTAGGACTGTCAATATGTGATTCATTGCGGAGCATGGTGCCAGAATGAAAAGGCTGTCAAATTGTGTGTACAGGGTTTTGTTCGAGTTGATATGGCGCGACTACTTCCGGTTTCTAACAATAAAATATGGAAACAACATCTTCAAACTGGGTAAGCAATTACACGCATTTATGATTTATTTTTTTTTCTTTTGTTTTTTTTTACAAAGATTGAGGTTTTTCATTGCAAGCTGGGAACCAGGCGTCCCTCACATCAATAGCCGTGGCCCAGAGGGATGAGCCAGTTTCTCACCGGCCAGGCTTTTTTTTTTTTTTTTTTTTTTTTTTTTTTGGGAACAAGGCTCCAATCTATTCGTGGGGAGCAGCACGTGCTGGGAACCGGGCCCAGCGTCCCATATGGAGATTTACATAGGAGTTTGAAAATTTGAGATACCAGGGCCATTGCCCGGCTTTGGCTGAGAAAAATTGGGGCTACTTAGAAAGTTACTTCGACAAGCTTCAGAAATAAGCAAAGTTCAGAAAACGACTCAGAACCCCCCCACAATCCTCTTTACCTCACTCCAGCAAGACTTACTGCAGCAGAGCCACCATCTCCGCTGCTGCTGTACCCTATTTCCATCCTACGAGCTAGCCCCCTCACTAGTAGGACGCTTGATATCCAACCATCTACTTCTACGGACAAGGTCCTACAAATGCTCAAAAACCCCGGAATCCCTAGCAAACCCTTCTAAGGCTCTCCAGCACTGTCTTACTCTCTGCCGAGCTCTTCCAGGCCTCACACCCCCACCTTGCTGGGTTACAGGGCAACACGACTTGCCCCCGCTCCGACCAGCGTCGACCCAACAGCGACCCTTGGTTGTCCCTTAGAATGCCCACCCCAAAGCATTCTCTCTACCAGGCCTTGTACTCCTGCATCAGCGGGTTACAGGGCAACACCCCAGCACCGACCAGCATCGTTCTGGCATCGGACAGCCGCGGATCACTGAGTATAACAGCAATGAAGCCTCCTAAGATGAGGTGCTAGAAGTTCCCAGAATCCTAAAACATTCGTAAGACCACTCTTAGCAACCATAATCAACCAGCAAAACCTTAGATCATCGAGACATTCAGACCGAAATCTGATTTCAGCACAATTGAGAAATGTTTTAGAAACTTGAATATAATTGTTTTCCGTCACCTATACTCCTTACCCTGCCACCACGTATCCTTACTAAAACTCTCTCTCCTGCCATCTTCTTCTGGCGACGAGCCGACCTCCTCCACCACATAGTTCGCCAGCTAAAGAGCAGAAGAAGAATGAGCTCACAGGGTACCGCAACGGTCGACGGCATACAGCGGTCTTCTTCATCTCACGACGAGCCGACCTCCTTCACCACATAGTTCGCAAGATGAAAGTTATTAACCCAGGACTAAACAACTCTGCAGACGTCAGCCCATTTTTTAGAGAAAATAAAGAAGATCTCTAAGTAGACTATCAGCCCACTATTCCTTAGAGCCCCCTACTCTTCATCATCTTCCGACGAGCCGACCTCCTCCACCACATAGTCCGGAAGATAAAAGAGCAGCAGACAGTTTTACGAGCCAGAGACAATCAGAAGAAACATCCTCCCTCTTCCCTCCAACCCCCTACTCTTCGTCATCCCCCGACGAGCCGACCTCCTCCACCACATAGTTCGGGGGATGAGAAAAGCAAATGCGCCCACACTTTTCCTCAACTCTTCCTCCTCTCACGACGAGCCGACCTCCTCCACCCATAGTTCACAAGAAGAGGAGAAAGTAGAATCCAGGAGAACGCCCTCACGCAAAAAAGCCCAGCACCGACCCCTCCACTAACCGCTAACCTCTCTCCGGCAAGACTAATAACAGCTGAGCCACCATCCCAGCTGAGGCTATGCCCTAATCCAATCCCACTAGCTAGCCCTCCTCACCAGCAGGACACCATATCACCAACCAGAAACCGCCCCCCCCCCCACCGACGCCACTCATCCTCAAAATATCTGGCCCGTAACTAACGACAAGGGTGACCACCCACCCAACTAAAATTCCTCAAGAACCATAGCAAGGTAACGGTGACATACTATTGTGATCATAGATTTTAAGGATTATTGATTATAGCAGCAAAGTCGAGAATCAGGAGGAACCCTTAGAGAAAAAAACAAGTAATTTCAAATAAAGCCAACTAAGAATTAGAGAAAAAAAACGGAATCCAGATCAAGATCATCCACTTTAGAAGTTGAATTTTCGAAAGAATAGTTTGATATCAGAGCAAAAATCTGATTTACGAATCTCCACTTGAAAAATTTTCCAGGAATTATTTCAGAAGCGATCAAAAGCAATCAAAATTCATTCGAAATTCTGCAATTCAGAGTTAGGTTGTTATCTTTTGGATACACAACAAAAATTTCGTCATACGAGTTTAGAAATCGGAATAGAACAGACGAAATTGGAAAATCACAGAAGAAACAAAATTAAGATTCGTCTTTCCAATCAATCATTAAAATCAGACAACTCTAAAGATCAATTAGAGCAATCGAGTAGATTATTAGTTTTTTTTTTTTTTTGAGTATGAGCTAACCGATCCACTCATGGGCAGGACTCTAACCCTAAAACTATCCATAAAACCTCCATCCCCACTTCCTCAACACCGCAACTTACCTCTTCCCCCTCAAACCCTACCCCTCCGTCTTCAGGGGAGGAGAGAACGCCCTCCCTCCCATTGCCAGCCACTAGGCTCTACGGCAATACTAGCACTGAAAACTACAACAGCCATCTTCAATCCCCCTAGGAGAATCGAAAACAGTCCGGCACCTCCTCGCCAAACCCGTTGGTGAGTCGCCGCAGGAGATTCAAGCCTTGCTAATCTTGTACTTCACATATTGTTGAGGAAAAGGGGAAAACCCCCATAGCCCTCCTACCCATATGGAGTCGCCCGACAAAACTCTTCCATGCCCACCTATCCAATCAATCATCGTCTATCTTGCCTGCACAGGAGATGGCGCCGCACTCCAATATCGTAACCACCATCCCTTACTCCCTCGCCGTGCACTCCAACCCACGACCACTCACCGGTAGCTCACGCCACTACCCAGCGCGCCGTCACCGTGTGAAATCGCGACAATCCAGTCCGGCGCGCCAGGTCGGGCCGGGCGCAACGCTCCCGGTAGTGCCACGCCCCCCGCCTGGAAACATCATCAGTCTAGCACAGCCCACCCTCAAAAAAGCAAAAACAAACTCACCGGCCAGGCTTAACCCCAACTACAGCAAAGAGCAAAAATTGACCTGTTCGAAAAGGGGCCCCGGTGTTCCTAACACCAGCACAGATCAACTGTTGTCAATTTACAACACTTATGTATGGATGTATGTACATCGATTTATATATGCATGCATGTATATATATTGTCAATTTGTCATGTATCTATCAACTAAAAGAGCAAACTTTGACAAACGAACTATTAGAATTTAGAATCCACAAAAGACAAACATAAAGAGCACACTGAAACCGTTCTTTTGCCTCTCTATGTGCACTTCCTCCATTGTTTCCTCTTTGATTGTTTCTTCTCTTTGCGGCCCCTTTTGTTCTGAACTTCGACTTTTCTTCTGATAGAAGCACAACAATTTATCCTATCTTTTTATAGTTATTCTGACTTATTCAATTAAAAACCGGTTGGGTCATTGTGAAAGCGATTAATTTGCACTTGAAATTCAATGCACGAGGGATATGTATGTTGAAATAGGTCATGATTTTTTCATTCTTAGCATTTTTGTTGCATGGAGTCATTGTGAAAGCGCTTAATTGGAAATTGAAATTAGATGTACGAAGGACGTGTAAGTTGAAATAGGTCACTAATTTTTTTTTTTCATTTTGAGCAAGCGGCCTAGCTCAATTGGTGAGGCACACAAGTGGCATTCAGAGGTCGTGGGTTCAACACTTTTGGTGCCAACCATCTGAGATAGTTGGCTTGCTCCCCCCGATCGGTATTGGTAGGGTCTTTGGCCACCAGGGGTGTGCGCGCGTGTGTGTGTGGCTTTTGTGTGGTGTGTGGGAGAGTGCTGTCCGTAAACACTGCTGTTACTCAATGGGGGTGGGGGAAGTAGATGGGAGGCGCAGCTACTGGCAAAATGCTCGGTCTTTGCATTAGCTGCACCCCCCCAACCGGTGGCCCCACCCTACTCCCTGACCACCACCGATTAGGGCGGGGGGCAACATGCATCCCCTTAGTTGTGAGAGGTAGTTACGCTTTGCAGGGGTCCCCTGTATAGGCTTAGGAGTAGTGGTAGGTAGGTAGTGAAAGGTGAAATTGAGAGAAGAATATAGCTTCTACTAATACTTGGAAGGCAAAAGCGGTCCTTGGAAGACGCTCTCACGGGACCAGGGAAAAGAAGTCCTGCGCTTCGGTTGGACGGGACAGGCGCTGTGCAACGTTTCGTTTTGTTTTGTTTTTTGTCGTTTACTGCACACTTTTTCACGGCCCACTTTGCAGGGCGCGGGTTCGAGGGCTTCGAATTCACTTCGTTTTCCGCGTTTTCAATTTTTGGGACAGGCGCTGTGCAACGTTTCGTTTTTTTTTTTTTTTTTGTCGTTTAGTGCACACTTTTTCACGGCCCGCTTTGCAGGACGCGGGTTCGAGGGCTCCCAATTCACTTCGTTTTCCGCGTTTTCAATTTTTNTTTTGTCGTTTAGTGCACACTTTTTCACGGCCCGCTTTGCAGGACGCGGGTTCGAGGGCTCCCAATTCACTTCGTTTTCCGCGTTTTCAATTTTTTGGGATAGACGCGTTTCCTAAAGTTTTTTTTGGGGGGCGGGCGGGCGCGCGTTGGTACGACTTTTTTTCCGTGCACGACGGGTTTGTTTGGCGCCGCGCCGGCGATTGCAGAAAGTGTTGTCCCGCAGGTGTCGGGCAGATTCAACCACAGAGTGTATATTTCTATGTTCTAGCGAAAGATTCATTCGATTTTGCTCATCCTATCATGGAAGTAGCGTGACGCCAGCCGCGAGGTTGGAGAATTACCTATTCTCTCTCTTTCTCTCTCTTTCTCTCTCTCTCTCTCTCTCTCTCTGTGTCTCTCTCACACACACATACCAAAAAAAAAAAAAAGAGAAGTGGGAGTGTATATTTCCATGTTCTGGCGGAAGATTGGCTGGCAAGCAGTGTATATTTCCATGTTCTGGCGAAAGATTCATTCCGATTTTGCTCATCCTATTGATGGAAGTAGCCTCTCTCTGTCTCTCTGCGTGCATGGCTGGAAAACTCTCTCTCTCTCTCTCTCTCTCTCTCTCTCTCTCTCTCTNCCCCGCATCTTTGGTGCCGCGGGGTCACATGCCAGCACCCCGCCTGCCGCGGCATGGCCGCGGCGCGCCTGTGACTTGTAGTTTATAAAAAAAAGTGATAAAAAAGATCAATATCTTTTCATTCTTAGCATTTTTGTTGCATTAGCCTACAGAAACAATACACTTTTTTGTAAATTTAATTTTAAAGCTATCTTTTTGTTTCACCTTACTTTCTCTTGTTAACCATCCGTTTCTTTAGCTTTGTTCTGTTTTTGGCTATGGTGCTAAGGGTGGCGTAAAGCTTGACCAACCTCAAGGAAACTTCGAAAACTTGCGACTGAGCATCACACTGACAGACTTTGAGCGCTAAGATCCTAAGTCAAAAGGGAAATCGCCCCGATCGTATGCGAAGGTCCTAAATCAATCACTTAGTGGGAAAGGAAGTGATCTAGCAATTACCACCTCGTGATTGAGCAGTTACCAAGCAGACTTCCTTTGGAGAAAGCGTAATAGTTCACTGGTCTAGCTTTATTGCGTCGAAAATGGATCGGGGCTCAAGTAGTCTAGCTTTATCGCGTCAAAAATAGATCAAGTGGTTCAGCGAAATGCCAGGCCTATCCAGGCATGAAGTGCAGCAAGACGTGCTGGACACAAACTGCTATTGTTTGCCACTGATCTTGAGGGTCAATAGCGGGACGTTGGTCAATAGCGGGACGTTCTGTAAGTCGAAGCATAAGGCACGAGGCTTCCTGGAAGCGGGCAGAGGGCTCATAGTACCCACCACACTTCGCACCTACCGGCAGAGGGGAAGGAGACTAAATCATTGAACGAGGACCGCAAAACCAAGAACACCACATACTTGACAGCTAAGGATACTTCTATACTGTGCCTCTCACATGCAAGGCTTGTAAGCCTACTGAGGACGGAAACTGGAGATGCTCTAGGTTCGAATAACTTCCACAAGAATTCAATAACCAGAGGGATCTGATGATGATAAGGCTAGGATCTCTCTACAAAACAGGAAAAGAAAAGAAAAAAAAAGAGGCTCACCACATTGATGAAGTTGAGCACGAGCTGCCACATCCTGTGTGCCATAACAGCCCACTTGTACGCTGTGGAAAAGAGGCAGAGTGTTAAGGGAGAGGAAAAAGTGAGAGAAAAGATGGAAAGAAGACAAAGCCAAGGAAGACAAAGGGAAAGTAAGGGAAAGTAAAGAGTGTGGAATGAAGATGAAAGCATAGGAAAGGATAAGAGAAGGCATACAGTGTCTGGCTGCAGCCGAGTGCAACAGTAATTGTAGCTGTGCAAAGGAGAAGGTCAGAAAATCTGGATACATTGTCCTGCTGGGGCACGGACGGTCTGGTGTGACAAGAAAACAGCATCACTATGTGAGAAATCAGTAACATCAGTCATGGCATGGACCATGTTGCTGTTGTGGCACAGCTCACTGTGGTCAGAGGCATGTACAATGGCTAAGTAACGGCAAGGTCCATGAACAATGCAGGCATAGATGTGGGATGGAGGATGAAACCATTCACCTGCCTGACCATTGTGTAGTTCAAGTCTGTGGTCCCTCACTGCTACTTGTAGAATTGCAATTGTAAAGCCGCCTTCCCTGGTATATAATTACCATCCTCTGCCTGCAGGCAGGGAAGATCACGATCACGCTGAAGGGCAATTCCAAGGAAGCCTGACGGTGTATAAAGCGGGCAGTAGAGAATGTGCAAACATATATTAGTCTGCGGCCACACCATGGACATGTGGGGGGGGATCTCAGGCTGGAGTGCCAGATGGTGGCCAACAATTGGCGGATCACCCATATGGTGTTGCAAGCCCAAAGTGTCCTGGGCTGTTTGCTGGTCAATCATTTGCAGATCACTCATGCGGAGCGAAAATTCACAGCTCAGGCAAATGATGCTGGTCAGCCATTTGCAGATCACCCATGTGGTGTTGCTTTGTGGGGCAATTTGCAATTCAGGCAAATCATGTTTTCATCCCTGGACGTCTGGGGCTGCATCCTGTGCAGGGACTGCCCCTTGAATTGGGTGTGTACCCTGCCCTGGGACCGTATCCTGTTCTGCAGGTGACTTGTGAATGTCCAGTGCTGCAGGGATTAAAACACTGTCTGGTGGCTGCTTGGGAGAAGTTGGACTGTCTGCACGAGGCACAGGAGCGTATACTGTTGCTTGCAACAGAGGAGCAGCAACAACCTGTGGAGCAGGCACAGAGAGAATCGGCATAAACAAAGAACCAAACTGCTGATCCCCAGACGACTGATGATCCGGTGCACACCGTCGATGATACACAATAAGAGGAGTAGTCGTGTGGCAAACTGGATATGAGCATGTCCCAGGCGACAAAGGTGAAACGATAGAAGGACAATCGGGGATAGGAGTGTCTGTTCACAAGTGAGGCCGTGGAGGAGACGGGGGTGGCGAGGAGGAATGGAGCCCTCCACAGCCAAGCACAGGAAAATATGAGAGGGTGTTGATTGTGCAAGGAAAATGAGCGATAGCGAACTTCAGAAACCAAGCAGCATCATACACATGAGACCAGATAGTCGTGACCTCAAACCAAAAGCAGAATTGCAACAGGAGTTGCAGCAAATAAGAGCACAGCAAAAGCTCATAAGTGACAATGTTGGAATAGTCTCATCATGCTTTTCATGTGCGGTGTTGGCGCCGGCGCCGACCGGTGAGCGCTAATTTGCAGCGCTAATTCGCGCGTCCACGCCACGGTGCAATTTCTCGGCGCACACGAGAATTCACGCCGCGCGGGCAAGCGCGCGCTTTTCCACTTCCTTTCGAATACGAAGAAGCAAGGCGGGAAAACGGGGGGAGAGAACACGCCACGCCCTCGGGCGTGGCTACTCCCAACTCAGCTAGAGACAGGAAGGAAAGGATGAGAAGGGGAGAGGAAGAGGACAGAAGGGGCGAGCATCGAGGAGCGGGACACATCTAAGTTGAKAAAAGAACAACGACGAATCGATTCAGTCTCCTCTTAGAGCAGACCGGGAGGGGGGAGGAAGAAGACAGAAGGGACGAGCTTCGAGGAGCGGGATACATCTAAGTTGAGAAAAGGACAACGACAAATCGATTCAGTCTCCTCTTCGAGCAGACCGGGAGAGCAAGCAAGAGTTCTCTCGCCACGACTTACCACCRAGGGACAAGACGCGAAAACTCCGCGCGCTCTCTCCGAGCTGAAAACTCGATTGCCTATCGTGAAATTGGGTGAGGGCAACGACAGGAACCAAGCCCAGCCACGCCCTAGGGCGTGGTCACAAAGAAGGGRAGGGAGACAACGAAGAAAGGGAGAGAGAAGACAAGCAGGAGAGTAGACGGAAGGGAAAAGACACGAAGGGAAAAGACAAGGGCGAGGAACGAGCCGGAGGTAGAAAAAACTGAAGAAAGTAGAAGGACAGTGAAGAAGGGGAGGCTAAGAAGAGGAAAGGACAGAAAGGAACAGAGCGAAGAATCTCGCAGCAAGGACTCACCAGCAAGGAGAGACAAGCGTTAGGAAGAGAGAGAATAATGAGGTAAGACAGTTCCTATTCTGGACCTGCTAGCATCCAGGAGGGAGGCGAAGAGGACAAAYGACCTCAGTACCCACAGAGACGGAAGAGGCTACATCAAAGGACCCACAGTGTTAGGCAAGGAGCGKCTACTCTACGCATCAAGCAGCGACAAGCGAATCTGCAGCGGAGARCCCTTTCTCCAAATCMATAATAAAGCGCAGGAAGGTTACGTCTTAGATTCAAGTCATAGTAGYGTCGGCCCCACACTCCCAAAGCACTCTCCCTATTACATACCAAGCACACCCCGCTATTCAACCCCCACCCCAAACTCCCACTCCCCACAACATTCCTTCACATCCCATCACACACCTTACCTCCCATCACCCGACCAACTCCCTCGACGATACTCCCCTCGACACTCCCCCCGTGACAACAGCCCTCCCCCAACGAACCCCCCCCACATCTCATCATCCACCATCCTTCCCATCCCCCAACCAGCTCCCTCGACGATACTCCCCTCGACACTCCCCTC
>BFEA01000092.1:665068-686000 GCA_003427395.1 Chara braunii
GATAAATGGGCTTCAATGCCATCGGTTCTTGCATTGGGCAGAAGTACATGATTTCTCATGCACATCCTCCTGATGAGCTCCATCTCTTAGCAGAGTGAAACATGTGGAGGGATTTTGTGTTGCTCTGTTGCTAAAGGCTATGGCAATGGTGGGAGAAAAAGTGGTTGAATAGGCCAGTCCTCGAATGGATCAACTATGGCTATCGGAAGCAGGTTCTGAGTTCCTCTGGGTGTGGTAGTGCTATCTGTTTGTTCCATTCTCCTCGCGTCCTGTTTCTCTGGATGTTTTGATTCCTTTGAACTTAATGAATGAATCTCTGTATCTTTGAGAAGTTCTGAAATTTCTTGTTGCTCCTGCTTGGTTTGCTTTTGTTGGTTGTGGTTCCCCATCTCCATTTTGCCATTTGGTCGTTCTAACACTCGCTCTGCCGTCTTTCTGCGATGTGGTTTTCGAACAAACTACAGGAGGTCCACGAAACGTGGCAGGAAAGCAACTGTGGAATAGGAGCACAAGTTTGTTTGATGCATGGAAAGAGGGACGAACAGGGTAATATTTTATTTCTTCACCACTTTCCTGGGTAATTGATTTGGAGTGTGTCCTGATCAACCTCTTTTCCGCACCGCCGTTGTTCCTCTCCCATAAATAATGCCTGGGCGTTGTATACGTTATTTTCGGGTGACGACGGTAGGTGGCTATGGCGGACTAGTTGGGCCTTGCCCCGATGTTCGAAGGACAACGCAAAGATGGTATGTCCCCTCTCTCATGACCCTCATGCCTAACTCTGCCCTGTAGCCTTCCTTTGAGCAGCACAGCCCTATTGGGGCCTTCCAGGTGCAGCGCCAACCAAGAAGTTGAAGATGCCATCCACCTTAGCCAGGTAAGCAACCCCGGCACTCTACTCCTTGCTCACCTTCTTCCTCCTCCTTCTATACCTCGGAGTCTCCCTCCTTCCACCTTCGTCCTCCCCAGCGCTGAACTGCCCAGCACTTGCTCAAGCAGAGTGACCCCAAACTTGCACACCCCAGAATGAGGAAGAGCTCAGTGCTCTTCCGAAGCATATACAGGCCAGAAGCCTCCTTGGGCGGTGACGTTCCAGGCTGCTCGGCCTCCCAAGCATCCAGTACCTTCCTCCTTACGGAGGGAAACATCATCGCAGGTCTGATATTGTCCGCCACAGACCCTAGACTCAGACTACTGGACCAGTACCCCTAGACCTAAGCCTACCGGACTTCTAAAATTCACTCGGCCTCTAAAGGTACTAACTTTTGTCTTCTTCTGCCTTGCAAAAAAAAACAGACTGGATCTTGTAGAAGGGGGGGATGGGGCGTATGGGTGTGTTTGGGAAGGCCCCTGTTATAAAAAACTGAGCATTTGCCACCCTTAGGTACGCAGGTTCAGTCCACATGCCAGGAAAGCGCACTTTCAGATATATCAAGAAGGCATCCATCCACATTTGTGGACCAACGATGCACAAGCGGAGGATTCCATATGCAGAGTGGCATGGACCAAACTCATCCAGCCGAAACGGTTTTGGGGCCTGGCCCTCCTAGCCCCACGAACGCAGATTATTACGGCAACTGCTTTGGCACCTGCTACAAACGATGGGGGCTGCATAGCAAGGTGTCGCCCGGGCCCATCTCGCCTACGCATTGCAAGTGCCCGAGGACATTGTGGATTTGTGTGTTTTGGATAATAAGGCGATCTACCATGTTCGTAGGGACATGGTGTGGTCAACAAAGGTGGCACTGTGGAAGAAAGTGCAGGTGAGGTGCCGCCTACCTGAAACCGTGGATGCAGTGTTGAACCAGCTGTTACTTGGCAATAGGTTCATATGTGATGCCAGTGGCGAGCCCCCGCCCTGGCACAGCCCGCGGGGAGCCTGTGGATGGAAGTGGACGGAGCAGGGCATTTGCAAGGTGGGTCACCTATGGGATGAGGACCGAAGGGACTGGCGCCCGGATAATGAGGTGGTGGAATCCCTGCAGGGTAGGATGAGGAGGAGGCAGAGGGTGGGGAACTCCGGGAGGCTATCCCTCCCCGATGGATTGACTTGTTGAGAAAGGACAAGATCATCGCAGGGGAATGGGTGAGGATGTGGGGTCACACTAAACCGGAGAGAATATACAAGGTGGAGCAGGTGTTGGAGGACGGAAGGCTACAGGTCACCGGTTGAGGTGTGAATACGGGCTATGAAGGTTGGGGGCAACGCTTGCAGGAGGACGAAGGGGGGGAAGGGAACCCCCAGAAAAGTATGGACAGGGGTGCAATTGAAACGGTCGCGATGTGTGAGGGAGGGAAGAGGAGAGAGAGACAGTACCTTCCCTTCTGTATTGCGTCCAGGCGGCGGGATTTGATATGGGATCCCAGAGAATGGGAATCGTCGTGACAAAGAATGCAAAGGACAGACGTGCCGCTCCAGAACCTTACTACCAAGAATATATGTAACTCCTTACTGGAGCCGGTAAACATCTGTGAGGAATTGAGGACTCGATGGGCCAAGAGAAACTGGATCTCTGGTGTATATTTTGGTAGATGGATGCAACGAAGGTGGAATGAGCAATGTGCACTTCTGGCAGCCCTGCCAGATCAGAAATAGGCAGGCCTCCTATGGCAGCTGTACCATCTAGCGATCCCATGGCGCAGTGGTTGGCAACTAAGAGCCGGCACAAGGACCAGAGATGTGCGGCAGGTTGTGCACAAGTGGAAACAGTGCCCCACTTGTTTGTAAGATGCCCGATAGTGCGGGCCTTTCGGGACTGGTGGGCACGAGATATAGCGGATAAAACCCCGCTTGAGGTCACAGAGGATGATGATGCAGCTATCCTATTGGGGGCACTGATGAAAGTGGACAGGCCAAAACCGAAGGACTTGATGGCAGCCAAAATTGTGAGGGTGGTGGTGTTGTTGGCCTTGTGGACACTGAGAAACGAACGCTGTAGACAGGGTACCTCTTCCCCGCTACAGGTTTACCAGGATAGGGCGCTGGAAAATATTTGTGTGGCTCTCCTGGCGGATTGGCATCGTAGCAGAAACACAGGAGCGGGGAAGGAAGAACGGTTCTGGGCCAGATGGGGCTCATACCCGCAGCTGCTCGCCAGAGACCCCTAGGCGCATGGTGTTCGATCTGCTGCTTCTACGTCAAAGACCCCGCTCAGACACGGAGGAAGGCGGTAGGCAGTAAGTAGAATTAGTTAGTTAGCGCGGCAAGTGTACAATATTAGGGGAAGGAGATTAGAGCAGAGGGAGTAGGGCCAAAGGACAGGGGGGGGGGGGGGGGGGGGGGGGGGGGGGGGGGGGGGGGGGGGGGGGATGGGGGGGATGGGGGGGATGGGGGGGATGGGTGAACAGACATCACAATACATCAGAAACATCAAAAGTACAACAAAAACACCAAAAATACCAAAAAGATAGTACAGGAACAGGAAAGTCAATGCGGGATAGAAGGCGCTGGGAGGATTGAGGATACATTGTATAGCCGACATAGGTTTACGGAGCAAGGTACATAGAGTCAGTAAGTGACATGGGGGCCAGTTAAGAGGAAGGTACAGTGAGGGATGGCAAGGTAGCCCAAACAGGTTAAGAGTCTTAAGACAGATAGCATGATAGCTGGACAAAGGTAGATTAAGTAGGAATTGATGATACAATAGTCTGTGGAGTTTGATAGGCGACCCGAGGAGCTGCAGGGGAGGCCCCTCCCCGCGCCCCGTCTCTCTGAGGGTCCCCCTGCTGCGTGTCTGGGTGCTGCTAGGAAGCCTCCTGGGCAGCAGGGTGGCCCCCAGAGAAAGACCATGGCCCCCTTTAGCAGGTCCCCCCTTGGTAGACGATCAATGCCACAAGGGTTGGGCTGTTCCCCTTTTCTGATCTGATCTCCCCCCTTTCTTTGGATGTACAAACATGCTTGCTGGTGGTAAGTAACCGGACTGCTGCCCCCCAGAGTAGAAGGGGCTTTGTGTTGGTGGAAAAAAAAAAAAAACAAAAAAAAAAACGAAGGTGGGGATAGGAGCTACCCCCCCTAGTAAACCCATGGCTGGCCACTCTATCTATTGGTGGGGAGCCTCACCTGTTGGGAAATTGGCCAAGCATCCCCTGCAAACATGTAATGATGTACGAAAGATTACATAAGTCATGAACTGAGCTGATTTGAGCTGCTTAAAATCAAGCAACCCGTCGACTGAGCCTGTAACCCACAGCCAGATATTGTAGGGCGCCATATATTTTGTCTTGTCTTCTTCTGCCTACCTACTGCTACTGAAGTATTTTCTAGCTACATGGGCCTAGCCTACCCCATACTTGAGTGTTTCCAGCTACGCGGGCCTAGCCTACTGCTGCAACCCCACAAACGCAGGGCCACAGGTAAGTACCAGGCCCAAGGGCCTTCCAAACATACAAATTTCCTGGTGGGTCACCCTCAGACAACCACACGGGAACCAGCAGGTATGCACACACACAGCTTTTGAAATCTCCCCAGGAAGCGGGAATCTCAGCAAGTCACGCATTAAAGCGGAAAAACTCAGAAATCAGCAGAGTTCTCAACTTCTCAGTGAGTGATTTTGCAGGTCATTACAACAGTAAAAAATAAAATTAAGGTACAGGTACAGCCCTTTAGAATTTGAAGTTTAGACTTCAAACTCCTTGTGCAATTGTGATAGACACGACTTTTGCCTTTGGGTCACTTCAGAATTCCTTATTAGCATAATGAAATTGAGGACGAAAAAATTGCAATGAACCCAGTAAATTTGAAAGCTCGTCAGGTTGGAAGTACAAGATGTCTCAGCGCAAGTCAATGTCTCCAATAATCATGAATATGATCCAAATACAATGTCTCGTAACCAAGCGACGAAGCTGACACGAGGGAAATAAGACTCAGAGGGTGGAAGAGAAAGTATCCATCAATGTCATCGAAGATAAATCGCCCTCATGTCCCACTCCTCCTTCGGGCATCTTCCCTGTTTCCACATCAGCATATAGTATCCCAAAGACGAGCCTGGCGGGAACTGATCACAACATCATACCACGTAGGCACAGATCTCCCATGAAGACGTCACAGCAGCGCGCAACATTGACAGCAATAAACAGGTAAGCTTCCCTCTCTCTCACAACCAATCTCACAGCCCTGATCTCCCTCCTCGTCGATACCCAATCTGTGTCGAAGACAATGTGGCTCGCACCACATCAGCAATCAAGATCCCAGCTGGCGCCAAGAACATAGAGGCGCCAACAACGCAATGCAGAAGTCTCGCGTCGTCATCAAACATAATGCTAGCGTAGTGCCAGCGTCAAGCCCGCGTCATGCCAGCGTCGAGCATCATGTGCAAGACTGAATGTCAATGAGCAGGGGCTGGGTCAATATGTAGTGTTGACACAGATTGAATAGCCTCTGCCTTCTCGGATACAAGGACTCAGACTGACCCGTAGTCAATGGCCTGGATCTCATACAGTTGCAGACTTCCACTTGGACCAGATTCTGCCTGGATACCTGCGTACAGCCAAATGTGTGTGTCTGATCGGTGGCCTGGACTGGGTCCGTGCAGACTTTGACTCGTGAGCCTCAATTTCCAAGCTACATTTGACTATTGACTTTCTTCGGTCAACTGTCTGGTGCAGGGCCTCTGAAGCCTCGTTTCAGGGTCTTGTTTGGATACGGTCTAGCGCGGGGCCTTGCTGTGGCCTGTGGGCGACCCCTGGCCGATGACAATAGCATATTTCAAGCGGGTTATTACAGAATTGAGAATGTCAAATTAAAAATCAAATAAAGGTATACCCCTTTAAAGTCCAAAGTTTGAACTTTTTTTAGAATTGCAAGACGCTGGCTCTGGGTCACTTCCGGATTCCTTATTAGAATGACTAAGCAACAGATGGCAAAATATCCTAACAAAGTGCCACAAATCCGGTGGGAATTTTCCGTCAAGCTGCTAGGAGAGGGGCAGTCGGCAGATTGCAGGGAGACAGGCTCTGCCTCAGTTGGTCAGGCCTTCATGGGGAGCACCAAGGACACGATAGTAGTTACGTGTTGCTTGAGCAGTAGAAAATTGCCCCAGAACCGGACCAGGGGTGGCAAGTGGAGGGGCGAAGTCGCAGATCGGCCATGTGGCCGGGAACAACTCCGCCTGATTCCTGTGGTAGGATTCCCCCCCGGGGTATACCGGGGCTCGTGTTGTGTGGCACGGGGACTGCTGCTAGCGACAGAGACACTTGCCCTGCTACTGGAGGTTGGGTAGGCAAATGGAACAGACCCCATTGCCGGGGTGTGGGGCTCAGTGATGGAGATCAGGGAGGCATAGACTGGACTGCGGACAGAGTAAGCCGAAACTGGATAATGGCCCTGAGAGCATGACATGTTAGTGTACCTGATTATTGTTACGTCGGATGCTGGACCCAGTTTCCAGCAGGTGCAGCTCCCCACCAATGGACAGGAGCGGCCAGGGAGGCCCGCCGGACGGGGTTGCTGGTATCACCCCCTCTAACATGCTATGACTGGCCTTCGACACGAAAAAAAAAAAAAAAAAAAAAAAGATGTACCCCTTTAAAGTTTAGACTTTAGAGCTTAAACTCCTCATAAAACCCCATATATGGTCCCTTTCACCTCCCAAACTCAAGACACTTGAAAACTTTAAAAAGCCCGCATTCGGGCTAATCCTGGTGGGCATAGAGGCTGCCCACTGGACATCCCAGGTAATGTGCCTTTTTTAAAAACTTTTCTAGTCTTCTCGTTGCTCATATCAGTTTGGTGGTGCTTTGGCTTGTTCGGCTTTTTATGGCCTTGTGGCTTTTTCCTTCCCAGGGTTGCAGATTGTCAGCGCAGCGATCCGGTGTTGGCTGTTCTCCCAACGCCTGCACCGAAGCTGGGTAATAGTCCCAGTATGTTGCTTTTCCGGGTTGTTTGTTGAGGAATTCCCGGCCTCACACCTTGGCAATAAAATGAGCAGAGTTACTTGAACTTACTTCGTAAAAAAAAAAAAAGCTTGCTGGTGCTCTAACCAGTGTGGTGCCTGTGCAGGTATCCATTAGTTGATGCGAACATGCGGGAGCTCTCATCCACAGGGTTTATGTCCAATCGGGGAAGGCAGGTGGGTTAAAATGGTGTTTGCATTGCTCCGATGCCTCGTCAGTGTTGTTTTCAGAATCAGTCTCCAGAGATCTTCCATTCCATTTTCCCTCCTTTCTCTCTATATGGCTGGATTGATCCCTCTGGCTGTTCTTGTGTTCACACCCTGTCCTTCCGCGCATCCTCTCTATCCCTCTCTATCCCTCTCTGTCTCTGCTCTGTCAATCATTCCCTGTCACCTACCGTTACCCAGACAGGAACTTGCATACAGTCTTTCACAGATGGATTTCGTCATTTCTGGATACGTCAACAGCTTCGTGCATGGGTCATTTGTTGACGCCTTGGGATTGAGAGAGAAAGGATGCAATGAAAACTTTAAACACCACGGGGAGAAGTTCTCTAGGATCCATGGATTTCCCATCAGGAAACAGCTACAAGGTTTTCACTTACCGAACGGAAACATTGAGGTTAACTAAAGGAAAGCACATCGACCACGTCTCCATTCGTTGGATGTTGAACTGCAGATGTGGTCATGACCAATGGCATATTGCAGTCTGCCAAATCAGTACTAAGCAGACTGCGGCAGGCAAGTACGTGAGCCATCCTCCTCGCCCTTCTCTCTCTCCTTCTCCTGTTGTCACTCACTTCCTCCCTTGAGTTCCCTCTCCCTCCCCCCCCCACTTCCAGCACTTCGATGCCTGTCGTTCCCATATCCTCACTCCCCTTTCTTGTGCTCTTCAGCTGGTAGCTATTTCATTTGCAAATTGCATCTGCTGAAGAGAATGCAGCCCCTATGCACGCTTGGTGAAGGTGAACGAACAATTCAATGAAGCCCTTATGCATGCTCCACTCGAAAGGACACCGTTGCGGCATTAAGGAATGCAGCCCCTATGCACGCCTGTTGAAGGTGAATGAACAATTCAATGAAGCCCTTTATGCATGCTCCACTCGAAAGGACACCATTGTGGCATTTCCCATTTCTGCTGCTCATTGACTAGTAAGAAGTGGAGATCATTACCTTATCTGTTCCCTCCAGGTGAATAAAAATTGCCACTGTTTCCTCCATTTAGTTTGCCACTTATGATTGGAGTACACCCATAACCCCGTCTGTCCCAGTCTCGACACCGGTGTCTTCTGTTCCATTGCCCGGCGCGGCAGGACCATCTACTCCCAGTAAAGCAGTCAAGACCATGGCAAATCCACATTTCATCTTCACGGGTGAAAAAGAGATGAGAACTGGATGGTTGGTTGATGTCAACCAACACTTCTGAAAGATACTTTGTGGCGCCTTTCCTGCAAGGTCCAGCACTGAAGTGGCGAACGGGAGTGTAGCGGAAGATGGTTCAAGGGCAATCTGTTCGAATGGGCGGCAATGTACACATAGATACATTCCAGGATCTGGTTAGTGAAATGTTTCACGACCGAACTGCTGCTTGCAGAGTGACCAGCGAGCTTAAAATGGTAGAGACTTGTAGGTTCAAGAACGAGGCCGCCCTTACAAAAAGAGTAAACTAGCTGACAAAGGTTCCAAGCACACGTTATGACATGACGTACTGCTGATGGGATAACTTTGGTCCCTACCTGAAAAGGTGGCAATCAGTTGGCCGCGGAAGCCAAGCTGGGTCTAAATCAATGTCCTCAAAAGAAGGGAGTATGCCTTCGTCTTTCTACAAGAACATCGAAAAGACCCGACTCAGCTTTTGAAACGGTATTCACCTGTTCGCAGTAGCCAATGCAGATCCCAGGGTTCGATCCCTAGACTTACCTTACCTGTGTACAGTATCTGTGTCGACCCCGAGAGTTGAACCCGTGACCTGTGTATTTGTAACAGTTGGTAGACTGTCGTAGGGTCCGTAGGCAGCAGGGGTTCGATCTGTAGACCTGTCGGTAGGAGTCTTAGCAAGGTCTAGAAGTCGTAGCTGTAGCTCCTCCGAAAGGTCAAGGTCGTAGCTGCTACAGTCCTGAAGGGTCAAGGTCGTTGCTGCTACAGTATCGAAAGGCCAAGTCCACGGCCTTCCGGAAGGTCCTAGTAGTGGCCTTTCGAAGCCGCTCACGTTTAGGCTGAGGCAAGTGGGCAAGTGGTGGAGTCCACCCGTGATGAGTCAGCAGTCCCAGTCCCAGTCAGTCCTAGTCCAGTCAAGCAAGTACCGCATGGGACTGTGTGCACCACGGGCATGGGAAAAGGGGCAGACCAACGAGATACAGAAGTATAAATCAAGAGGCAGCGCCCAGCCATTCATTCATTCCTGCTTAAGCCATGCGGAAGCGCTGTCATAGCGACTTGTGCGAGGTGGTCTGCAGTGAGCCCGAAGACGAAGTGGGCGAGAGAAGGAGCTTAGCCATAGCGATAGGGTCGTAGCGGCCATAGCCAGGGTGTAGCGTGTAAGTGTGTGCATGTGTATACAGTGTGGTGCGTGTGGGATATCCAGGGTGATCCTGTGTGGGTGTGAGCAGAGAGTTGAGGCGCTGTGACGCCATAGCCATCTGAGGTGAACTTGTAACTGAACTGTGTTTTTTATTTCCATATCTCTGAGTTCTGAGTAGGCGCTTGTCGCCAGTTTGCTGCGCAACCTGTTTACATGCATGAGAAGTGTGAATGAGAGCGAGTCTGATTGCACTTTATACGAAATCGCTAAAAAGAGATTAACCGATTGAAATGAGGTTATTGCATACATTCCGGGAGAAGGCCATAATTTACAAGAGTGTTCTATCGTTATGGTTTGAGGCGGTAGTGTACTTAGTACTTACTACGCAGTACATTTAATTTCCATGTTTGTGTCAGAAGAAAAATCAAAGTTAACAACAAAAACTTTGAAAAGTGTGTATTGGCCTGGGTGAACTTGGATATTGAAAAGATTCTTATAAATTTAATCAGATTCTACAAGGTGTTTGTAATTGTTATTCACAGCTTTTGATGATCAATCTCTCAAACCCAGAGCAACAGAATATACTCGGAAGAAAGCAAAAATAGTAAAATACCTTTACATCTCTCTCAAGGAATCCTTAGACTTACAGGTTACCTTGCAGAAGGTAACTGAGGGAGCGACGAAGGGTAAAGGGCAAGGGAGTGACGAGTGCTACCCAAGTGCAAGGTCAAGCATAGAGTCCATCCCAACCACCTTTGTTCAGTTATGATCAAGAAAAAAAGGACGATGGGAAAAGGCAAGTACTATCAAGTTTGGAAGGACAGGTGGTCAAGAGGGGCATGTATAAAATGTGGCGAGTTTGGTCACATAATGTAAACTGTGTCCACAGGGAAACCGAGCAAGCTGGTAGGAGTAGTGCCTTCGACATGATCTAGTGAGGATGGAGATATTAACGATGGGAAAAGGGAACACTAGCAAAGTACGTATGGAAGGACAGGCAATCAAGAGGGGCGTGTATTAAATGTGTTGAGTTGGGTCACATAAAATAAACTGTCCGGAGGGAAACCAAGCAAGCTGGTAGGAGGTGTAGGATGGAGAAATAGTGCTGGTAAATCTAAGAATCTCCCTCAACCTCACAGATATTTACTACGATGGCAATTGGTTTTGACTCTATTCACTTGTCACAGTCTGACCATAAGACACTCTGTCCTCGAGATGTGATTGATTCCCTTGAGGAGCTAGGAAAAGAATCACCAAATATGGTGTTTTCGGGTATCGATGAAGAATGGTCCAAAGGGAGAACTAGTTTAAGTAGAGGTCGATGTGAATGGCCGAAAAGCAGGGGCTGTAGCTGATATAGATTCAACTCGCAGTCATATCAGTCGAGAGTGTATGGAAAGATTGGCCCTTATGGACTGGGTGCAACAGCTAAGTAGACCTATAGTGTCTATGTTAGCTAACGACACACTGATAGCAGTGGGAGACTACATGAAGGATGTGGTCTGTACTTTTTATCTGGAAGGGACAAGATAGACGTAGACTATCTTTTCAGGTCAATGAATGGAAAAGTCTATGTTAGCTAGAAGCACACTGATAGCAGTGGGAGACTACATGAAGGACGCGGTCTGTACTTTTTATCTGGAAGGGACAAGATAGACATAGACTATCTTTTTGGGTCAATGAATGGAAAAGTTGTGCTGGCAAAGAGGTATCAATCTCGTCGCCTAACCACTCATATGGATGATCGTCTGCTAGCTCGGTACAATTGCTGGGACAAAACTGAGAGGAACGGATGTATCTAGTATTCATCTCTCCAAAGGAGCAGGCCTCACCAATTCCCAGATAGATAGAAGAGGTTGTTGCTGATTATTCAGACCTTCCAAGAGAACCTTCTACAGTTGAATAGGGAGATACAATAGGCCATGGACACTGTCACAGGAAGTAAAACCCCAAAGGGAAGGATCTATATATATGATGTCTCCTACTGAGTTCAATGAGCTCTGTAGCAGGTCAAGGAACTCTCCGCCAAATGCTGAATTAGGCCACATTACAGAGAAATGTTGGACTAGGCCATGTTGCTAACTGTACGCGTCGTCGGTTTTTTTGTACTATAAAACAGAGAGGTCCTCTTAAGGATGTGCATTGACTATAGGGGCCTCAATGGCATCAGTGTACGTAAAGCAGAGCCCTTAACCTGCACTAACGACGTCTTGGATAGGCTGCAGGGATGTAGGGACATCAGCAAGGTAGATCTGAAGCCTTGTGTATGGGTCATGAGATCTCAAGGGAAGGTTTGAGGCTGGGGATGCAAAAGTGGTGACCATAAGAGATTGGGCAGAACCTCAAAATGTAACTGTGCTAAGATCTTTCTTTCATGGGGTAAGTCGGGTAGTATAGGTCGTCCCGAGAGAACTCCAGCAGTATAGACACTCCCTTGCCTTATCCAACCTAACCTAATACACCTTGAGAATAGAGTAATGAGTACGAGTTCCCCTTCCAGCAATTGAAGACCGCCGTCACCGCTACCCTGTCCTAAGAATTGCAGAGTATGGTAAGCCGTTTATCATAACCACTGATGCATGCCATGATTGTGAAGGTGCAATGCGACAGCAAGCTGAGGGCACTAAGTTGAGAGTGATTCAGTACATGTCCAAGGAGTTGCCATCCCAAAACTTAGATGCATCTCCTACCATCCTCTTGACGAAAGAAGGTTGCGCACCTCAAATGGCCCAAAACATGCTTGCCAAACAGATCAACAAGGTGGGCAGGTGGGGCAATACATTCACCTCCCTGCTGGGTCGCGCTTTGGCTATCAACACTTTTGTCTTCTCAATGATGTGGTATATAACATCTATATGGACAATCCCTGATCACTCAATAAAGGACCTTAACTGCAAAGCTAGAGCTTACCATTGGTCAGGAGACCCCAACAAGGAAAATTATATACCGAAAATAGCATGGCACTACATTACAAGGAAACCCGCTGAAGGCACCAAAGGTTAACAGGGACCCCCACTATTCAGCCCCAAGGTAACAACCCCAACCCTGAAAAGTGCATTGGAGCTAGGTTGTTTTTCTGGGCACCCGGGCACCCAACTTGTGCCCGGATACACGCCCGGGTGCCCGGCCGGGCATGACCCCCGGGCAGGGTTCCAGGCAGGCCCAGCGTAAAAAAAAAAAAAAAAAAAAAAAAAAAAACGAAAGTAAAAAAAATCCAGAAAAGAATATGTTGTGTAGAATTGCAATACAAACAACTTTTGGCTGAGGGTCACATCAGAATTCCTCACCGAATCGGAGAAAAAAAAGAAAATAACAAAATCACACTAAAGGACCCCCCTTTAACCCCTCTCAGCCCCTTTAAAAATAATTTATGCCCCCCTTTCACCCCCCTGACAGCCAACTCTCAAAAAATGAAACGAGCCTGGATTTGGGGTCCTCTGGGAAAGCTCAGAAAGACTCTTTTTTTTTTTTTTTTTTTTGCACGCCCGGATACCCCGGGCATCAGACCCCCCCGGGTATCATGCCCGGGTGCCCAGTCGGGCATGAAAAACTTCCTAGCATTGGAGATCATTTTTTCCAGTGATTTTTTTTATTTTTTTTTTGCCCCGTTTTATTTTTGGTCAAGGTCTGTGCGTGCCAAGTTTGGTGTTTGTTGGGGTGTGTGTGTGCCAAGTTTGGTGTTTGTTGGGGTCTTGGAGTTTATTTTTGGTCAAGGTCTGTGTGTGCCAAGGTTGGTGTTTGTTGGGCTCTGTTTGTGCCCCGTTTTATTTTTGGTCAAGGTCTGTGTGTGCACTGTTTTGACCAGCCCTGAAAAATCCTGAAAATCCTGAAAATCCTGAAAACTTAAAAAAAAAAAAAAAAAAAAAACAAGTGGCTGCTAGGTGTGCTGATAAATCCTGAAAACTGAAAAGAGTGAATTTTGCATGAAAACACACATTTGCCTTGGGGCTTAAGGCCCCTTCGATCATTTTTTTTTTTTTTTAATTTTGATGTTGGTTTATTTGGTGTCCACTCTATGGACTGGTGACAAGTCTGGCATAAAAGGTATGGGACGTTTGTTATAATGACCCTGAAAAAACCCTGAAAATTTAGGACTCTGTTAACCTCTTCTCGCTGAAGGCGGTCTTGGTATTATAGATCCCAAACAAGAAACAAAAGCTCTACAAATAAAGTGGATTGTCAAACTCCTCACCAAATCGGGAACCGCATGGAACAATCTCGCGCTAGACAGTATAAGAGGGCTGGCTCCGGTAACGACACCAGCAAACATGTCGGGCCTATTTTGGGTAATGAACAAAGAATGGATCCCAAAAACAGGCCACAGAAACCAGCAAAGAAGGGGAACCCCCACCGGAACCAACCCCCCCACACCCTACTGGACTGCACTTCTAAGGATTTGGTAGGAATCATGCCAAAGAAGGTCGGGAAACCAAAAACCAGAGAAGAAGTACCGAGGCAACCTCTATTTGGCAATCCGTGGGTGAGAGACGAAAGTGATCACCCGCTTTTGCTTAAACCCAATGGCATACGTTGGTTTAACTTGGTTATCATGGATAACACACGGGCTCTGGAAAGTCTCTCACATATGGGACGAAGACAAAAAGGGGTGGCTCACTGATCAGGAACTCGCCACCCATCTCAAGGGATGCCACCGGCGTGAAGAGAATCTGCAAACAATCATCAGATGCATCCCGGAGGGATGGAAAGAAAGATACAAGAACAGTCCCCTTTGAAGGCCTACCAATTCTCCCACAAGCAGCAGGGCTCACAAACCTTGGCTGTCTTCGCAGCCTTTCCAGTCGCTCGGACAGTGCACAACTCCGTGTCCATTCTGAACAAGGATGTAGGAGGAGTGGTTCTCGATCTGTTCCTTTTCAGGAAAGTAAGAGTCATCGGTTCATGGCCCAAAACAATTTTCAGGATAGACACAGCAATCCAGGACCTGGAATTCGACCCGGCAGAATGGGCCAGGACACCAGGAAGGAACAAAATTGTCAAGATGGATACCCACATACAGGACTACTCAGTCAAACTGGGCTATAGGCTATTCCTCAGAACCAAGGACCCAGACCCCATAATCAAGAACAGATGGTCCAACCTAATGGGTCAGGACGCCAGCCACATCCCACAAATCCCATGGTTTTTTTTTTTAATTATTTTTTTTATTTTATAACAAAAACAGGGCCTTATGGTCCTGGCTCCATTCTGGGGAGCATCAGTCCGGTTCCTTTCCCCCGGCAAGTCATAAAGTACAAGAGTTCACTCACCAACACTTCCTTCCGTCTGGCCGAAGGACCCTGAACAGCATTGATTGCTCCAAGCATATGGAGGATCAACTGTCAGCTTGCCATCCCTGTAGGAATCATCTCAGCTATTGCCAGATGTATCACATGTCATGGCTGCCTCTGGGCCTTGGAGAAGAGGGGCCTCTTCTTCAGATAACCACCATCCGATCGTTTTCTTCCAGTCGATCTTCATTTCTGATGCTAGTCTGAATGCTTCCATAGCTCTTACTAGGGCACCGAGGGATGATCCTGAGGCCCGTATGAGGACAGTGAGCTCGTCAACGAACATGATGACTGTTGGGAAATGCATATGGTGGGTTGATCCTGCGTTAATCTCCGATAGTCTGTGACTTTGTGTATGGACGGGTCCTTGCGCAGGAAGGACGCTATTGCTTTCATGACGAACAGGAAAACTGGAGGTGCTAGTGGATCCCCCTGGCGAACTGATCGTGAAATTGGGTAGCAGTATGAGCAGGCCGTTAACTTGCACACAGCCAATAGCATCGTTGTACAGGATTCGTACCCATCTTCTGAAGTTCGGCCCTACTCCCATCTTTTCCGTACTTGCATTAAGAAAGGTCCAATTGACCTGGTCGTAGGCTTTCTCAAAGTCGAAGAAGAGTATTGTCGTGTTGATCCTCTTTTCTCTGACTTTATTGGCTGCTTCATTGAGGGTGAGAACATTATCTAGGATGTATCTTCCCGGAATGAAGCCCGTTTGGTCTATGTGCAAACACTTGTCAGTCAGATCGAGAATCCTAAAGGCCAGGGCTTTGGCCAGTATTTTATAGGGGAGGGTCAATAAAGAGATAGGTCTGTAGTTTTTTATATCTTCTCTTTCGCCCTTCTTGTAGAGCAGGGTAACCACACTGCTGCTCAACAGATTCCCCAGTCTTCCTTTTTGCCAACTGTCGTGGTAGAAGTTCAGCAAGTCCTTCCCTAGAGTTCAGCAAGTCCTTCCCTAGGAGTGGCCAAAATTTTATCCAGAATTCTTTCGTCAACCCGTCAATGCCTGGTGTCTTGTTGCTATTCAGGCTTTGGACTGAGAATTGCAGTTCTTCCAGTGATATGGGCTTATCGAGAGCTTCTGACTGTTCCTGTGAAATTGTTCGATCTAAGTATTGAAGCATTCTGGTTAAGATGCATCTCCTACCAATGAAAGGGAGGTGTATGCAGTTGAAGTAAGCATTACCTCCATGGCAGACATTTTGAGGCAAAGTCTATCCATGATACACCCCAGTTGATCAGGACTAAGACACACCCACACCTTTCTGACGCTTTCAAGCGGTGGATGCAAATCTTACATATGTATATGGCTTTCCCGTTAAAATCACCAGAACGGTAAATTCGATGTGGTAGCTGATGCACTAACATGAAGATCTGATGTTGCATACTCGTGAATACTTCAACAAGTATGGGCAGAACCAAGAGATCAACCAATATAGGATGAGCATGTATGCAGCGGAAGTCTGATAAATGGACTGACTCACATAGACTGACCCACACAGATATCACTCAACACACAACAATCGTGAGATGGTGGGGTCTGAGCCAATCATAGACGATGCTCAGGCCCCGTACAACCATACACAGATGAAAGGTGGGAGGAGAGACGAAGGAGGTGGGAGATGTAGGCAGCGCCAGCTGTCACCGAGATAGAATCTAGTAGGTCACCGATATGGCAGTCCAAAATGTCATCGAACAAGATCAAAATGTCATGGACAATAAGTCACCAATGTCGGAGATACAGAGTCCTAATGTAACCGGTGTCCAATCTGTGATGCCGCCGAGTATCAACCCCAACAATCTCCAAGTCTCGAATCCGGTAAGTACCACAGCCTCAACTAGTATCAAGTCTCCAGTCTGAGGAAGAAGAAGAAGTCTGAAGAAGAAGAAGAAGAAGAAGTATATGGAAGAAGAAGAAGAAGTCCGAAGAAGAAGAGGAGAAGAAGAGATGGCAGAGGAGGAGGAGGTGAGGAGGAGAGAGCCGGGACCGTGGAGGGAGGAGAAATTCCCTCGCCTCCTAGTACCTGGCGATGCTGCACCGACTGCAGGTCGAAGGCGGCTATGGCCGCCGTGCTGCTGATGGTCGCTGCCTGGCTCCTCGCTCGCCGTTGCTGCTCCTCCACGCTGCGCTAACGCTCCTGCTGCTGAACCGATACGACTGGCGCTCTAGCAGCGTCCCAGTGTTCGATGCCTCACAATGAGGCTGGACCGGTCTTTAGTACCGGTGAACAGAGGCTGGCCTCAATGCTGCGAGGCCTGGCCGTGATCTGAATCGTCCAGATCGACGATTCAGATCAGACTGGTGGGCGGCAGCCTCAAGAGCGCCGCCAGGCCCAAACGGTAATGTCGTTTGGGCCTGCCCGTCGGGTCTGGTCCAAAATGCGGCCTTTCGGCCTGCTGTACCCCCAAGTCTGGGCCTTTAGGCCCTACTGTGTCCCCTTGGCCCTAAGTCGGGTCCGGTAGGACCGGTGTGGCGTCAAAGATGTAACATCTGACCTCCTAGGGGCGGAGGCACTCGGGCGGGTCACTACTGGCTGGCTGTAACAGTGCCGACATTAGCTTACGAGTGGGCTGCACAACAGAATGGAAGACAGGGCGGGCAGAGGCACTATGTAGGAGGAGAGTGTCATAGCTTGTCGCTGTGCAGAGAAAGAAGCGTTGTGAGGCGTAGTGGAGGACCTTGGTGGTGAGGAAGCCCTTGGGAGGTTGGTGTACACTTACCTGGTGGGTAACAAGAAGAGACTCTTCAGCGGCCCCTGGCAGAAGTGGAACAGAGCTCGGCTGCTGGTTAGATGATAGGCTACCTTCTTCCCCCGAATACAACGTACGGTCATTATAGCTGTATCTAGACTGAAAGATGCCTCAAATACAGCTACAATGACCGTACGTTGTATTTGGGGGAAGAAGGTAGGCTAAGCAGTAGCATACGCTGTCACACCTGAGTTGGGGACTACCACTCTCTTGTTGTATGCGTTCTTGCATTAGTGTGCTTCCAGTTTTTTCTATCCGTGCATGCTGCTCAATGAGTTGTATTGGTCATTATTTGTGTTCTGACAGGTTGGTTTCGTGCACAGCGTTTAAAGATAAGGAAACTATCTCCACACCGTCCATGTGGCTGAATGGTACACTCATGAACTGTCGATAAACAGACCTGAGTTTACATCCCCATGGGAGCAAATGAATTAAGTGGCTGTCACTCTCTTTCTTGGAAAAAAACAAGTGAGAGCGGCAGCATCGTGACAACAACGAGAGCAGAGTCTCTCATAAGGAATAAGTGAGGGTTTGATTCTCGTATGCTTGTAGATATTGTCCCCATGTTTCTGCCGTTCAAGGGTTGTTGCCTTCCCATGCAGCACTGAGTTGATTGCCGCAACACAAGACATGCTGATCCCGTTTCCATTTTTTGTCAGATTGTGTGTTCCTTCTTCGTCAGAGATATGGGAATGGACTGGAGAATGGGGGCTGAGTGGTTTGAGACATGCCTTCTCGATTATGATCCAGCCTCAAACTACGGCAACTGGACATACGGTGCAGGTCAGTGTTCCGCTCCCATACCACCTTCATGCCAGATAGTTATTTCTGTCATCGTCCATTGGTCTGTCCTTGAGGTTATGACCCTTGAGCATGCATATATATGTATACGCACATAAGGAATGAGGGACTGCCTACTTGAACCAGGCAATGCTCAAGAAGGTGAGTGGTTTAATCCTCCATCCCGCTGCCTGATGATATTGTTTTCTTGCCACACCAAACCATCCGCAATCTCTTTCTTGTCGAAGATCATTCCTCTGGCCCTGTGCTGCAGCAGGACAATACCAACACTCTATGACCTTCTCCTTTGCGCAACTGCAAACACTATTACCGTCGACTATAAAAAAACGAATTATTTTTTATTTTATTTTTTTTCTTGTTTTCTTCTGTTTTGTTTTTTTTTTGCCTTTGCGCTCTGATATTCATGTGACAATATATATATATAGTCAAACAGAGCTGCCCGGTAAACCGTAGGCAGAGAGGGAGAAGAGGACAACAAACAAGGGGCTGTGGCAAACTGTTTCGTCGGAGTTTCACCGACTCATCAGGAGGCTGAACCCTCAACAGTCTGCAGAATCCCCTAACTGATTACACTGTAAGTGATAATCCACCTGAACCCCAGCTGTGGTTAAGCATCAACGACTGCCCGACAACTGATACCCTGAGGTGGGCACCAGCCACTGCCCTCAAGGTACCTATGGCAAAAGTCAAAGCAGACTCTCACGCACCCACACCAGATGGAAAACTCTACAGACTGTCGGTTCATATATATATATATATATATATATATATATATATATATATATATATGGTGAAACTCCGACGAAACAGTTTGTCACAGCCCCTTGTTTGTTGTCCTCTTCTTCCTCTCTGCCTACGGTTTGCCGGGCAGCTCTTTATATATGCTGTGACAAGTAATGCCTCGCATTGAGTGTGTTCTTCATTTTGCATGATGCACAGCCTTTACCATCTTCGTTTGAACAGAACGCCCTGTTGTAATAGCTGTATTGGGGGCAACTTTCGGTTTGGATACAGTGATAATGGCTGGACAATCTTTTTTTTTTTTTTTTTTTTCCAGAACCATCTGGTTCAGGCTCCTACCATTCTGGGGAGCGACAGTCCGGTTCCTATTCCCCCGGCAAGTCAATATGTAATACATTTGGATACTCACACACGCCCCTCCCCATTATGGCTGAGAGGCCCGAGCGGGTGGCATTGATTGCTTCCCTGTGGAAGGATATACCCCCCCCTCACCCCTGCATAAGTTAGCCTGCTTTTATCAATTGGATCTTACTATTCTGGTTGGCCTCATTCCTGCTCCTCTCAGCTATTATGCTGTCGGTTCGGCGTGCTGTGCTGGAGAGAATTGAGACGTTTGCAGGCTTCATAAAGAGGTGTTTGTTGTCACTCGTCCCCTGTCCAAGCTTAGCTGAACTTTGGGCCTCTCTTTACAGTTTGCTGGTGTCCTTCCTCCTTACACCTTGCATTCCTCTCTGGACCGTCGCTCCGATGCTGCAGCCATCGATCTCTCTTGTGATCTCTGGTCAGAGTAAGTTTTGTCCTTCCACCGATGTATGTTGCTGGTGACCCCTCCCTGAACTTGAGTTGTGCCATTCTTTCCAGCAGATGCAATCTTCTCTTAGGTCCGCCACTTTACCATTTAACAGCCAGGTTCTGCTGAAGCTCAGCCTCGCCTTTCTTTGTTGGTCCTCATCTTCTGTCCATGATTGTTTGATCTTCCGCCATCTGCATAGGATCTCCGCTTGAATCATCGTTTTGGTCTCGGTCCAAACTTTTTCACGTGCGTTGGCTATTCCTTCAATCGTCCTGCTGCATCTTTCCTTCCAAATGACCCACAATGTCACTTTCCTTATGATTCCGAACCAAATCCTTTCAGGCTTCTTGAACTGTTCGGGAATGTTAGTCAGGAGGAGGAGTTGGATGGGTTSCTCAGGGAAGGGGGTCAGGAATAAGGAGTCCCATAGTGCTGAGGCTCTCGCCCAATAGTCCGTTGCCTCCTTACRTYGTATTAGGCAGTGTATTATGTCTTCTACCGCTGCTTCCGTACAGACCGTACATTGATCGGAACTGTTGGGGTCTGAACCTTTTCGTCTGATGTGTAGCCATTGATTCACAGGTAGTGCCGCATACGTGATTAGCCATTGAAGACTTCTGATTTTGATTGGTCTGATGGACTTGAAWTKCKTCCATTGAATCTGAGTGAGTTTATCTGCTTCCTGTCCTAGCAGAGTCCGCCATCTTTCTCTGATGATAGGGTCAGGGTCTTTGGTTTTGAGTAACAATTTGTATCCCAGTTTGACTGTATACTCATGTATTGGGATTTTGGACTTGATATTCTTGGTTTTGTCAGGTGGCCATGACCACTCTGCTGGGTCAAAYTCCAAGTTGCAAATCGCTGTGTCAGGTCTGAATATGGACTTTGGCCAGGAACCAAGGACTCTCACCTTTCGAAGTAGGAAGAAATCTAAGACTTCGGGCTCTACTCCAGTGTTGACAATGGTCGGCATGCCAGTAGCGGACCAGGAAACCGGAAAGGAGGAGAAGGTGGCCTTAGTGGGCGAGTTTTGTTGCATGTGAGAGAACTGGAAGGCTCTGGAAGGAATCGTTTCTTGTATCAGCAGCCCCCACTCTCCTGGTTTCCAAGGTGTAGCTTCAGTCAATATGGTCTTCCATTCTTG
>BFEA01000092.1:708688-719206 GCA_003427395.1 Chara braunii
GGGGGATCGCGGGTAATCACCATAGGTTGTGAGTTCCCAGACCAAGTGGGTGACAGGATGAAGAGAAGTGAAACCCATCACTTCCAAAATTGAGAATAACTATTTCAGCCAGTAGGCTTCAGCTTCTTTCTTGACCACAGAACCGCGGTTGTTATCCTCTTCTTCTTCTTCCTCCTCCTCCACCCCCCCTTCCCATTCTCTCCCTCTCCTTCTCTCCCTACCGTTCTTCCCCTCCCTTCCCTCTCAACTGAGTGTTGCTGGTTGGGGTCTGCCTGAGGAATGTTTTCTAACTGGTCTAGGTTCCAAAACCTTAGCCTATGAACCACAAGTGCAAGACAGGTGTCCTCAAACCACCAGTCCCTCTTTTTTTTTAATTATATATTATTATTATTAAACAAACCGAACTAATGCTAAGGGTGCTGATTAAAGCAGACACCACTAGCACTGTCGGCGAGGCTCCATCTATTGGTGGGGAGCAACACCTGCTGGAAAGTGGGTCCAGCGTCCCTAAACATTTGTAATCATTTGATTGAACAGACATGTAATTGTCATGTATGCGCCGAGTCTGACTTTTAACTGATGAGCAGCATTGATTGCCCTCACTGGAGGGGATTAACTGCTCGACGAAACCCTAGCATCATCACCCTGCCCTACACCACTCATTTACTGCGACATTAATCATTCAACATCGTGAGGGGGGGGGCAGTCATAGCAGGGTCTGAAGATCACCTACTCTACGAAATCCTAGCATCATCGCCCTGTCCTACTCCACTCATTTACCGCTGGCTGGAGCATTCAACATCATGAGAGGGGAGGGGTGAGCTTGTTTCCCAACTGGGATTTCTGCTGCACACCAGAAAAAAAAATGAAACAGAGCAGGCACAAACAATCATCTTTTTGTCTGGCGCCACAAGCCTTTTCCTTCTGGTAGGTCAACCGCTGTTAACACAGGGGTTTAAACCACTGGTACGTTTGCCAGCCATTTTTTCACAGTTGCAGCGTGCATGCTGCCACAACTCTGGGGGATTACCGGGGTGCCATTTCGCTCGACATCCATTTCCGCATAACGGGCCTCGCATGCGACCCGTTTTCCTGGATGAATGTGCTGTGAAATGGCGCCCTGATACTTCCCGAGAGTCGTCGTGGCAGCATGCACGCCACAACTCTGAAAAAAATGGCTGGGAAACTTACCAGTGGTTAAACCGCTGCGTTGGAACTAAATAGTGGGCAAAAGGACCGGTGGTTTAAGGGCTACCGTGTGAAAGCATTGGACTGTGAAAACTTCCTGATAATTTAACGCACCTGGAAGCACCGGGATGAACAGGCCTATCGGTCTGGGCTATTCATTCGAAACAAACCACCATGGCACTGTAGCGATGGCTGGCCGATAACATGCGGATTTATCAGGAAGTACTGGTGGTTTAAGAAAAAGGAGGATACACAGAAATATTGCTCCCTGCATAGGGATTGCTGTTGCAAAGAGAAAGAAGATGAAAGGGTGAAGGGCAGAGATAACACACATGCATCTTGAAATCCCAGAGCTACCGTCTTCACGGGAATAGAACGTCCGGTCATTATAGCTGTATTTCTCACAACTTTTAGCCCAGATATGGCGATAATTACCGGGCATTCTTTTTTTTTTTTTTTTTTTTTTTTTTTTTTTTTTTTAACTCCATTCTATTGGTGGGGAGTATCACCTGCTGAAAACCGGGTTCAGCATCCCTTATACAGAAAAAATGTCCAGAATTACAACATGATAGGCATCAAAACTTCAAAAGGCAACAAAAGGATCAAAACCACCTCTTCAGTCCTGGGTGAAGACGGTAGCCCTGTCAGACGCGGCTAAGGGCCTGCACGTCCAAGTGCAAATCACAGACCTGAGATAAGGTCCCACTTACCCTGGTTCTTCATTTCTGGCCACTGATCCTTGTAATCCAATGTCAGAATTAAACAAATCCATAAAGTGGCACTTCAACCCATTTGATTGCAGAGCCAGATGCGTCCTGACAGGGATAGTCAGGTGATTTTGACTGTGAAGGGTCCTTGTGGGATTTTCCCTTAATGAGGAGCAAAACGAAAAGAGAAACGAAAAAGTCAAAGACAGAAGGGAACCGAACAGAGGGGCATGCCTGAGTTGCACTCGATAGGAGCGTCGTTCGAGGCTACCGACATCACTCTCTAAGCCAAAACAATTCTGAAGCGGGTGACACCGTCCTTTGACCCAAAGCAATTTCGGTGCGTAGCTGTGAAGGGTTGGCCCGCGAAAGGGGGTTGACCAGAGCACCATCGGGCATGGAGTCTGGGCGGTGGGTTTGAACTTTGAACCCACTCAGGTTACTCTCCTTGAGGGTAGGCGAGCTGGTTGGAGGCGCGACACACCTAATTATTCTATCAAATGAATTTGACAGAGTCAATAGAATGGTGACTATGGTTGGAACAAAGGATGCCAAGGAAAGGAAATGAACGCTCAAAATGCAGAAAGAAAGAGCATTCATGTCTTCAGAAATGGAGGCCGGAATATTGTTGATGATACACCTGGAAAGGAAGAGTGGAACCCCAAAAAGTCACTGCACAAAGGATGGGACCTTGAGATCCATTCAAATTCGTGAAGCGAACTGTGGGTAATGAAGATATACTCTGACATAGCTATGAACCAAGGCCACTAGACTCGCTCAGGCCCACTGATCTAGTATTCAGGTGAGCCAAGAAGGCCGATGATTGGAGCATTTTTTTTTCTTTTTATTTTCGTTCTTTCTGGGACACAATGCTCCAATCTATTCGTGGGGAGCAAAACATGGGCTGGGAACCGGGCCCAGCGTCCCATTGACGAACATATCTGAGAACACTTTTTCAGGCCAGGATGAGTTGTCGGGGCCATTACCCGGTTGCAGCTAAGAAGAACCATACTTTTGGAACAATCTGCGAGAACTTTTTTTTTTTTTTTTTTTTTTTGGGACAATTTGCTCCAATCTATTCGTGGGGAGCAGCACGTGCTGGAAACCGGGTCCAGCGTCGCACTTGAATTATTACACAACATATGAGGTGCGGGGCTATTACCCGGCTTCGGCTAAGAACCTTTTTGGATGAAGAGCTAAAAAATTGAATACTATGCTATATCAGCAATTCCAGCTTCCTAAACATAGAGCAACTCCTAGCCCTCCCTATACCAGGACATTACTACTCAAAAACAGTACTGACCAGACCAACCTCATCCATAGCTGACCTCTTCTCGCCACCAAGWCAATCCCCGACCCCATAGGGTGTCAAGGCGCCCCCCCGCAATTCGCCACTGGCTTACCTTCCTCCCTCGGCAAACCCCAGATCTCTCTACAAGGCCTCACACTCCTGTCGTTGCAGGTTACAGAGTAACACCCCAGCTCCGGCCAGCGTCATTCTAGCATCGGCAAACTGAGGGCACAGAAAAGAGCAACTCTGCCGATGTCAGTCCATGTGCAACCATCTCTGAAATCGAATATCCTAATGAAGAAGAAAACCAGATGCTGCTCTAGCTCTCAGAACCCCGGAAGGCTTAATATAACATAATTTGTCCAAGAAGCTTCCAAGAGTCACCGCACAGAGAAACTTCCCCCGGCCCACACACCTTGTTCCATGCTGCCACCACCGAGGAAAACCACCTTTGCCCCAACCTGGAACAGACCCCCTCCTTCCCCCCCATCCGCAAAGGCAGCCAATTCCCTCCTAGAGGATACCTTCGCCCTCCCCTTGTCCCTATCTGCCCCCGCCAGGTTTGAAGGCGACCAACTCTCCCACCCCGGCCCCAGACAAGGACAAAACCACTAATCTGCCTCACCCCCGACAGGGCAGCCACCTCCCACCTTGCAGCGCCCCTGTAAAGTAAGGCTCCCCAATACCAACCCCCACCCTTCCCCCAAAAATCCAAACCGTGACCACAGAAGCCCTAACCTGACTGAAGCACACCCATCAGATGAAACGGCAATTTAAGCTAGAGCAGGATATCATGAGTACAGTATACAGTTGAGAAAGATTGTGATGGAAATCCCAAGATGGAAGTATTCAAGAGAGTGAACATGAGAAAAGAAAAATCATGATAGACGTACCAAAAAAGAAAATACTAATTGCTGACAAGAGCAGTGCCCTAAGGCAAAGGGTTTTAAGGAGAGTAATGGCGAGCGAACTCACCTGCAGATGGTTTCGGTAATAACCCCCTAGTGAGGAATTGAATTATTGATGATTTTTTAAGGATGATAGTAATGATGACGATAACGATATCAATGATAATGCCTCAGATGGTAGTAATGACGATGATGTTATTGATGACTTATGATTGGATGGGTGACCGAGAACAGCACCCTATTGGCGAGCGGACTCGCCTGCAGATAATACTAGTGACGTCCCACTAATAAGGAGTGCAGTTAAGGGAAATATTTTATAGGAATGATGGTGATGAGGATGATAATGATGATGATGGTAATGCGACAAATAGAGGTAATGACGAGCAACACAGTAATGTTGACGCTGGTAACGACAAGGCCCACACGAAGATGTAATGATGATTAAAATGACGAGCACTTACCAATCATTGGATGACAAGCACCTGACCTATACTTACAAAAACAGTGCCCTAAGGCAAAGGGTTTTAAGGAGAGTAATGGCGAGCGAACTCACCTGCAGATGGTTTCGGTAATAACCCTATAGTGAGGGATTGAATTATTGATGATTTTTTTAAGGATGATAGTAATTATGACGATAACGATATCAATGATAATGCCTCAGATGGTCGTAATGACGATGATGTTATTGATGACTTATGATTGGATGGGTGACCGAGAATAGCACCCTAAGACTGAAAATTTTCAGGATGATATTGGCGAGCGGACTCACCTGCAGATAATACCAGTGACGTCCCACTAAAAAGGAGTGCAGTTAAGGGAAATATTTTATAGGAATGATGGTGATGAGGATGATAATGATGATGATGGTGATGCTACGGATAGAGGTAATGACGAGCAATACAGTAATGTTGACGCTGGTAATGACTAGGCCCACACGGAGATGTAATGATGATTAAAATGCCGAGCACTTACCAATCCTTGGATGACAAGCACCTGACCTGTACTTTTATGGTAACCTAATCGTAATGAAAAATGACTAATCACACCCTTTCGTCAAGTGATGATAACAGATAATATCATAATGATGACGACTAACGTCATGATGATGCTAACAAACCTTGATGATGATGACGACGAACATCAGCTTGATGACGAACTGCGCCCCTGATAGCCTTGTTGTGATGACGATAACAGTGTTGATTGTATTTGATAACACGTCCAAGTTGTGCCCCTGAAGACGAACAGCACCCTATTGTCGAACAGTGCTCCTGATAGAAGCAGGGGGGTGATGTCGAATCATGACCTAATAGTGATGGTGATGGCAAGGATGATGGCGAGCAACACCCCAATGGCAGGCCGTTACTGTAATCACTCACACTTCAGGGTACCTAGGGCTAACTCCACTGTACTCCAGAGACATCGACAAAGCAAACGCCTCTCAGGCCAAAAACCACGTGCAGCAACGCAGCGACAATGGAGTAAAACGCGGAACTCCCAGAAACTGAACGCCACTGGGAGTCAGACCATCTGCCACATCAACTTATGAGATGGTGTGGTCAAGCGCCTGCGGTCTCCTGCACGTGCGCTAAGCGCCAGGACTTTCAAACAAAAGCCACCATCGCCGTCTCGCGCCATCTCCATGAGCACATAGCGTCGGGCGGGGCGCAGCGCTCTCGGTAGCGTTGCGCCCTGTTCTCGTACTTAACAATCAATCTAAGAAAACCATCCTGGAGTATCAGCCAACCACTAAACCAAACTTCAGAAAGTAGGGCTAACTAAGACAACTATGACAACAATGACAACTTCCTATTTTGCCACCTATTTTGCCACTTTTATGAAAAACCTCAATCTTTATTGCATAGGAGCTTTCAACCTGAAATCAAAATAACCTCGGTGCCCTTCAGCAGCCCAACCCTAAACCTCCCTTAGTCTTTTTTTCTTTTTTTTTCCTGATTGAAACTTCATACACTTGAAAACTACTTCGTGAGGTGATAAGAGCATTCCCGGTAAGTAGGACCCGGCGTCGAAGGCTCCATCTATTGGTGGGGAGCTACACCTGCTGGAAATTGGGTCCAACATCCCTATACAATGTATCTGCTGGAAAACGGGTCTAGTGTCCCTGTATAGTGTTGTATAGTGATGTGAATGTATCTGCTGGAAACCGGGTCCAGCGTCCCTATGCTGAATTATGTTAACAACTCCATCCACCTATGTATGCACGTTAAGCAATATATGTCAGAAACGAAACCCTAACTAGGATGTGATATGTGTGTGATGTTTGTGATGTATGTGTTCAATATCATTCAAAATCTAAACACGAAATTCTAAAAATGATGTGATGTGATGTGATGTGATGTGATGTGATGTGTATGATCGTTATCAATCAAGACTTAAGCACGAATCACTAACAATTATGTAATATGTATGTTCTGGACATCGAGTCCCTATACCTACTATCCGAATCGGGCAACACCAATCAGCATCGATTATCCTACTCGTATCCACAGCCAGACAACGAGGTTGGAGGGGGGCCAAGGGGGAGGAAGATGGTAACAGCCATCAACATCGACTATCCTACTCCTATCCTCAGACAAACAACAAGGTTGCAGGGGGGGAAGGGGGGGAAGGGGGGGAAGATGGTAAGCTTCTTATCCATGTCAACGTAAATGCCCACCACGGTGCCACCATCATCGTTGCTGCTGCCTTCATCGTTGTTGTTGTTGTTGTTGTTGTCATCCCCAATCCCCACCTCGTCCGCTTGCGGCATCTCTCCCATCGTGTTGATGATGATCCGAGATGCACCGCTCTCAACCCTACTGCTGTCGAGGACAACCCCAGTCCCCTCTACGCCCGCGCACGGCATCTCACCCCTCCCACTGATGATAAACTCTGATGCGCGGACATCGTTCTCCACTCCACCGCTGTCGTGGTCGTCGCAACGGTTGTTGTTGTTGTTGTTGTTGTTTTTGTTGTTTTTGTTTTTGTTGTTGTTGCTGTTGTTGTGGTCATCACCGTCGTCGTCGTTGTTGTTGTTATTGTTGTTGTCATTGTTGTTGTTGGTGGTGGTGTCGTTGATGCTGATGTTATTGATATTCTTGTTGTTGTTGTTGTCCTTGGTGTTGACGGTATTGTCGCCGCAATTATCTTCGCCTTCATCCAATCCGCCCTCCACCTAGTCATCCATGTCGCCCTTGTTGCCCATCTCTCGCGTTCCTTGCCGAGCCTCTAGCTGGTTGCAAAAATTGCGGCCCATTGTAGAGAGGGCATTGCAAACACCCATCCTATCATTCGCCCTTCTCCAGTCGATGTAGGCCTCAAGCCGGGGATCCGGCCCCTCCTCTGGCTCCCACATGATATCTAGCATCTCCTGGATCATGTCTGCTAACCACTGCTCCATAGAGATCATCGCCCCATCGATCGCCACCCCCTCCTTCCGCAACGTGATCATCCCGACTATCGTTCGCAGCTGCTTGCATCCCTCGTCCAGTGTGATAAGCCATTCCTTCGCTCGATATTGTAATTCCCCCACCAAATCCATCTCTCGCCCAACTAATTGCGCCACTCACACGGTTCCACTTATCAATCCACAGTTGGCGCTACCCCTGTACACGTGTCGCGGGATGTCCCTGTCTCCAAACAATAGTTGCCACGTGGCAAATCACCACTAGCACCTACCGGGCACGTGCGAAGGCCCAACAGTCGGGGAGCTATTCTCCCCAAGCGCTGGTCGAGCCGGGGCAATCGAGCCTCACCGGTCGACCGACTACAGGGCGCTAGCGCTAGCGCAGTCCTTTGGTAGCCCTGTGGTAGGGTGTATGAACCTACCTCAGTCCTCGTATTCTCGATATTCAGTCTCAACCAACCCTCGCCCCCCCATCTGTTCGGTTAGAGAGTGGCGCGACCCACTCCAAAAAGATCCCCTAGCGCCCCCAACTTGCTAGGCTACAGGGCGAAGGTATCGGCCCCGACTCCAGACAGTGTCGTCTAAGTACCAGCTCACCAACGGACCCTGGAGTGCCTCCATACCAGGCCTCATGCTCCCATACAGCTCAAGTTACAGGGCAGCGCGGTGTCGGGCGCATCGATCCCGCGCGAACGGGACCCTCCCGGCCATTGTCACGCAGGATTAGACGGGGCTTGGCGGACGCGCAGAAACAAACGCGCGCCCTGGTGCCGCTCTGGCCGAGTGCGCCAGCCATACCTCTCGCGCGCTCCTGCGACAGGACAGAGGCTGCGCGAGGCACAACTTACCTCCACCCGTTGAGAGCTGTCACCATCCCGTGGGTGGGCGTATCCCTGCCGAGCTATTGACCCACGTGCGAGATCTTTTATGATGCAGTCGCAGAGGTAGGCCAGCCGAGGGCGTTTGCTCGTTCGCTGTAGCATAGGGGAACGCGCGGCCAACGCCTGGATCAAACCCGTACGCAGACCCTCGTCTAGGCTGGCTGAGTTCCTAAACGGGGCCATACGCCGGTCGACTAGGACGATTAGGTGACCACGCGGTACTCCTCCACTCGAAGAAAACTTGATAAACTTAATTGGATCATCACCTAGTCCCTTGACGGAACCACCCATAATTTTTCCCATCCTGTTCCTCACAGAATCTGATCAAATACTCAATATAAAATCCATGAAAGGATCCGATTTAATCATATCAAAGTCATGAAGCTTGAAAACAAACCCATTTATCCGTAATGGTGTTTTACGGAGTAATCATAACCGCACACTTCTCGATGGAAACGAGGAGTGCCTTAGACACTCAGGTGTTGGCTTGCTTACTCCCCAAAGAGTTAGCCTTCCAATATTGAAGGCGTCCACTAATAGTGATCACTGACCCTCAAGCCTCTCGCGTCTCGCATGTAAAGCTAAGAAGAGAGTCTGTCGCGAGGGAGAGCTTACACCGCAGATGACGGTGCTCTCTTACCCCTCGTGGACTATCCAGTCCAGCTTTCAACCGCAATAAGGATAAGCGTAACGATCATGCGATGCTTCAGAAGACCATCACTCAGAGAAAGAAGAAAATTCTGTAGCATTTCCGAGACCATCTCTCTCACACAATCGCTTAGTCTGTTTTCAAGGTCAACATCAGGAATCCAAGGTGCAGATCGGGGGTTTAGAAGGGAATAGAGAGACTCTCGAAGGAAGTCAGGGTAAGCCATTCTCACAGTCCCGAGTTGATTCTTGCTACCCGCCTTAAGCACATCATTCCAAAGCATTATTATTCGAGGAGCGGTTCCTTGCTTCTAATACCAACCTGCATCCACACAAAATCCCATTGACATTCGTACACAAAATACCACTAACGTGGTCAACCCTTTGTTTCCCAATTCATGTCCTACATGCCCCTTCCACCAACCCCCTCGTTTAACAATGGCATACCCCCACTTTCTATTCAGCTTTCTCAACTCTTTTCATGATCATTTCAAGGAGATGGGTAAGAGGGATAGAAAGGTTCTCATTTTGAGGGAATGTCATTATAGCAGGGAGATTCCAAGCGTCATGGCATGGGTATGACGATGGGCATGGCTGAGCCGTAGACCGATCAGTTCGATCGATTGACCTACTATTCAGTGATAGCAGAAAATTGATGAAGCTTATCACACCTAATCTCCCTTAGGTAGCCATAACCTGCGTCTCAAATAACGTAGCCACCATCTGTCGCATTATCGGAGAAGAACTCCGTATCGCACTTCCTCTAGCTATATCGCCTAGTAACGATGTAAAAATAGCAAAAATTTGGGCCGCATCTCCCCTAAGGGGTGAGCCCACAGAAAATATACAAATCCAAATCTAAACAAACTCCTGACCTAAAAGCTACTTAACCTTGACTTCCTTGGGTTTAGTAGAAATTTCGGTAGCACTTCCATTAGTAAGGAAGGCTTTCAAAAATCTCTACTAATTTCAAAGACAGTCCTAAGTCTAACCTCAAAAGACTCACAGGTTTTGACTGACTTCGTAAATTTAGCTGAAATTTCGGCAGCATTCTCCCTTAAGGAAGGAGGCTCCCAGAATTCCTACTAATCCAACGGTCAGCCAATCCTTCAACAAGTGACCACTAGAGACCTCAAACAAGACCGAACATATGCGACTACCTGTCTGTCGCTCAAGCATAAGCGAGCTCTAACAGGCTAAACTATCAAAATGACAAAGCAAAGGAATTCACCAAACAGTAACAATCACTGAAGCGAGACTCAAATTCAAAAGAAGATTCATTTCTCCTTTCTGCTTTTATCATGTGCAATGTTTCGTATTTTATTTGCTTAATTTATTTCTCCAACTCCAATCCTATTATGTCCATTTTTCTTCCAAGGTCAAACAAACGAGTTAAGCAAGGCGACCCGAGTCCTGCCCAGGGTCCCAGTTTCAATGTCCAAGCAAACAACAAGGCAACCCGAGTCCTGCCCAGGGTCCCAGTTTCAATGTT
>BFEA01000092.1:723275-733958 GCA_003427395.1 Chara braunii
GGTTTCTGTGTCGGCCGTCAATCCGACCGCAATCGCTAATTACGACAATCGCATACTCAAAAGAGTATGCCCACACACTCTCTAACCTCAGCATACTTAGCTTAATCAAATCGCCTTCAACAAATTACTAAGACACGAGTACCGTCAGAACTCGTCCTATCGGCGCATTTCCGTGGCCAAGGTCGGACCCAGCGCGACCTTTCAAAACAACGGCAAATACCCTTGTAAGGGTGTTTGCCACGACAACGGCCAAGCCCCATCACCGGCCAGCATTGTTCTGACATCTTCCATTCTTGACCCACTGGGACCAAGGACATCGACAGATGTTCCGCAAGCTACCAATCAACACCTAGCTATAGTTCCAAGCTCCCCCATACGCTGATTGCGATCATTCACCAAACCCTCAATCTATCCGTCTCAGCCCCCCTTTGGCAAGACTTACCACACCGTAGCCACCATCTGCGTTATTGTTGTGCCCTACTTCCATCGTAATGGCTTAGCCCCCTTCACCGGAGAATGCATTTCAACCAACCATGAAACCTCCCCATCAAGAACAATTTCAAGAGAACCATGGTCAGCTTCTATGCAAAAGAACTTTAGAAAAGCATGACTAAACCAATATTCAGCCAACCTCCGAGGGACTAATAAGAAGACGCATTGCAAGAACTAAACTCAAAGAAGCTAATAAGAAACCTCAAATCTTACGAGTAACTCAGATCACTCAGGGGCGTACAAAAATTTGGACCTAACCAAATGTCACTTGTTAACCCTGACCAAAGTCCACCTCAACCCTCCTACCTCGTTAGCAAGCCTCTATCAGGCCTCACACCCCCAACTGCTAGGTTACAAAGTGGTGCGACCCGCCTCCGAACACACCCCCATCTACTAGGTCACAGGGCGGAGCAACCCACCTCGTCTCCATCAATCGTTGTCTTGATAACAACTCATAAATAGTCACTAGAATGCCTTCTTCCCTCAGCTACTCCCCATAACTCTCTACCAGGCCTCCTGCTTCGTCTTTGCTCAGGTTATAGGGCAACACAACCGAGCCACAATGCCAGCCAACACCGTTGTGGCCTTGGCCCATTACAAACGTCTGCATAAGCGACGACGTCGATCAACGTCAATCAAGCCACCAAGCTCCACTTCAACCACGGTTCCAGGTTGCTCATGCTGGCCCAACTCTACTATTAGGACCACCTTGCAATCCCCTACCCCACTCTGGCAAGACTCATTACAGTAGAGTCACCATCTATGCAACTGCTATGCCTTGTTTCCATCTTGCTGACTAACTAGGTCCTTCAACCGCAGGACGCAGCATATCCCTCCCTCCACTTACTCCACTTAGCCAATAGGCACTGCCCCCTACCTGTATGATCCAAAGTTGGAACGAAACCCTTAACAAAATAAACCCTGGTGTGTTTTTGCCCAACCAGCATAGCTTGGCTCTTTAGGAATTGACAAAAACCCCAACCACACATAAAGAGTTCACAGTGTCTATGAGATCACTCCTTACCCCACAAATCTAACCCTTCTAAGTCAACTCCCCTTATCCCTTATCCCCAACCACCATGGTCGATCTCGCCCCCCTCCTCACCACCCCTGAAGAGATAGATCCCACTCGGTACCTATGAGTTCAACATCGCTGACAAATAAAAATATCAATCCATACCATTTAGAATTAAGATCGCTCATGGACGTGTGAGCAAGGCAAACTTCAAGGAAACATTCTAACTAAGAATAGAACATCATGATCGAGTGATTGTGAATACCCGGTGTCAAGCGCATCGGCTCCCGCCTTTTTCGCAAAAGGCAAGAGCCCTCCCAGACACGTCAGGCATGAGTAAAACAAAATAAAGTACACGAACAAGAGACAACTTAAGGACGACGCATAAATAATCCTACGAGCCGCCGAGACGGAGGTGGTTGCATCTCCCCTTCGCCGCTCTAGCTGGTTGTACCTCCTGCGCTCCTCTGCGACAGGATAGGTTCCCGCGGGGCACAACTTATCTTCCTTAAGGAGTTGTCATCACCCTTAGAGGTGTATCCCTACCGAGCTACTATCCCACGTACGAAAGTTTTTACATTTGATTGCAAAGGTAGGTCGGTCGATGACGTTTGCTCGTTCGCTGCAGTATAGGTTCGCTTGGTTAAACGCCAAATAAACCCGAACGCCATTTGTTCCCTAGGACGCTCATCTCGTAGGTACGAAACGAACGTCGGTCGACTAGGTCGGCCTCAACCAATCGTAAAACCCACAAAATAATCCTCGTCCATTTACAATTTTTTGAAGACAAAACAAATAAAATCAATACACCTTATATCCAATCACACAAAATTGGTTTGGACCGCATCGGGGAGAATGTCAAACCGACGTGGAAAGTCAACCTGATCAGATTTTGACTTGATAAGATGATCTGCCAAAGTTATTCATTCCACCTTACCACCAACCTAAGATAAGACACACACATACTTGTCCCCATACTTTTCTAATCTTCTTGGATGATAGACTGCTTTGCGAATGATTCTTGATCAAGTGCATTACTTGAAATGTTGTAAATCTCCCCCTCTAGGAAGTGGTTTGGGGTACTCCTCCTTGCCCGAGCACAAAGCTCGGATCTCAGAAGTCAGGTCGTCTCCACCGAATCGACAAGTACCCCCCTGTAAAATGGTTCACCCCAGATCGATAACAGAGCCGACTCCTAAAGCAATGAACACTCGGCCCAAATGCTTCCTTGAGAGAGAATTTGTCCACCATGAGTAATTTTTAATTACCCTCATTCCTCCTAAGTTCAGGGTAACTTGGATGAAAAGAAGTCGAAAGAGATATAGTATGAGAATCTTTTAGAAAAGGTAGCTAAGGTCATTCAAGATAGAAAGGTCCATCATCGGGAAAAGACTAACTTGAAGTCTAATTATTTTCATCTTCATTATATTTACGAGTTTTTTCTACGGTACCCGTTTAAATTATTCATTTCAAAATACAAGTACTTTTGACATGCAGGCAGACAAAAGGGTAAGAACAAGACAATTTTTTGTTCATCTCAAATAGGCATAAAACCACTCTTCTTTGCAAGCATCCTTTTACCTACCTGCACACCAGTCCAAAACAAACAAGTTCAAAGGAAACTGATGCAACCCCAAATCCGAGTCAGACTTTTTCATCCATATGCAAACATACATTTCCTTTATCTTTTCGACGAGCATTCATTGAACAAGGTCAGACGAGTGTGGGTTCACAAAGGAGTGAAGGGAAATTTGAGTCAATGAACTGGCCTTGAGTGAAGTTTGAATCAGCTCACTCAAGAAATCCGAGTAATATCTAATCAAATAAAAGATATCCGCATTTGAAGTCCCAAATATACAGCCCAACGTTCTGTATAGCCCCAAAGTAGTCTCAACTGCAGCTCCAATCGCACCAAAACCTCTAAGGACTGCCCCAAATCAGTCATAAATTCACGTTGCCTCAAATCATTGCGTCCGCTCAAAATGACTATGTCAGTCGCTCATGCCCCAACTTGAAGTTCATCCCAAGGGGTTCAAAAATGATCTCATGTGGTTCCAAACTCTCGCCCGCAACATCGGATGGTCCTCAAATACCAACACAGCTCGGGAAAAAAAAAAAAAAAAGTGGCTACGAGTGAAAGCCGCATGTGTCGTGAGCCCAATAACTGATCCACCACACGAGCCTCGAGTTCCGACAACCTCCACACGGAATGAGCGAGCTCCAAATAATGTCATTGGTCCACATACCTAAGGTAAATTCCTCACATCAAGGTGAACTAACTGTCTTGTGCGGCGGTACCAATAACTTTGCCCTCTTCAAATGCCGATGACGCACACAATATTACCATATAAAAAACTAATCCCCCGTCGTTTCACGAAAACAACACTCTCATCCGGGACCAAAACGTACATCAATGTTCATACCACTGTCGGATCACGCTAGAATGGTCCACCACTGTCACGCACCTCAAAAAATAAATGCAGGAAAATCGGTACCATAGTTGTCCAGCAGCACCGCCACCTGCTCACACACCACAACGGAAGGGGTCACTGTGCAAAAAAATTTTGACAGCACTACCCCTAAAAAAACTATTATCGTCGACGCCCCCATAATTTTGCAGCGTGATCCCACTAACGTCGGTCGAGTACGTTAGCCTCAACCAAGCATACCTATATTGCAACAAACGAGCAAATGCCCTCGGCTGACCTACCTATGCAATTGCACGTAAAAACTTTTGTACGTGGGTCAGTAGCCCGATAGGGATACGCATGTAAGGATGATGACAATCCCTTAGGGAACATAAGTTATGCCTCACGGAAACCTATCCTATCGTAGGGGACCGCGAGAGGTACGGCTAGCGCACCCGGCTAGAGCAGCGAAGGGGCGTTGCAGCCGCGTCCGTCTCAGCAACTTGTAGGATTATCTATGCGTTATCCCAAAGTTGTCTATTGTTCTTGTATTTTATGTTGTTTAACTCTTGCGTGACGTGACCAGGGGGACTCTCGCCTTTTGTGAAAAATGCGGGCGTCGATGCACTCGACACCGGGATCTCAGGCTGTTGATTTGCAGTACCACCTCTCCTGATAGTTGTCATAGCGACCCTTTTATACATTTTTGTTCCAAACCATGACGTCGCAGTCCTTCCAAGATGAAAGGTTATCAGACCCTATATATATTTTTTCAAAATCAAGCATAATAGTAGCAATACCATGTGATAATTTCCGATCAGATCCAAGCATTGCTTGACTGTAAAGATATTATTAGTAATTTGTCTCCTTGGCACGAAGCCACTCCCGGTGGAGTGGATTAGGGACTTGAGAGTCCGTCTCAGCCTGTTGGATAATAGCTTCGTACAAATTTTTTATATGTTTAATTTGGATATGGACCGCCAATTCCTGATTTCCCTTGAATTATTGTTCTTATACAACAAAATCACCACGGCTCACCAAAAACCTTGTGTAAGGGGTCACTGGAGTATAGCTTGACCATATGTCATGGTGAAGTAAGGAGCGAAAATATACGAGAGACTTTTCAACATTTTGATTGGGAGGTCGTCAAGCCCGGGGGATTTTCCGGAGGGCAAGGCAAAAATAGCATCCCGAACTTCCTGCTCCTTGAAAGGTGCTTTCAAGTTTTCAGCCTGGTGGAGGTTCAACTGCAAAGTGATGTGTGCCCAAACTTTTGCAGTTGGATCATCCCTCATTTGATCCTTAGTCCATACTTGTTCTTCTTCAAAGAGTCACTGGTAATAATTTATGGCAAATGGAAGAATAGAATTGGAGGAGGTGGTCATGGAACGTGAAGGATCAAATGTGTGGGAGAGAACAATCATGAAAGGGACTCGTTTGCCATATGTTATCTGCTGAAATAACTTTGCCATCATTTTATCTCCTGCAATGATCCAAGGCGTTCGATTATTCGATCACCACTTGGCTGCATCTCGTTCCTGCCACTCACGCCAATCGAAGGTCATCTTGTACCGTTCTCCCCACCATTCACCTTCGTCACAGTTTGCAGGTGGGTCATGTCCCAAATTGTGAAGAGTTTGACGTAACTATTCTTCAAGTTGTAAATGAAATCGTCGCTATACTGATATTTGTTTGTGTGTATTTAAGACGTTAATGTGTGTACCTTGCATAAGCCATTTCAATACATTTTTCCTTTAGGACATGGAGTTAACCGAGATTCTCAAAAGCTATAAAAATTATAAGAAAAATTGACATTAGTGATTACCCCGGAAGGAATAGTGGCGAACGATACCTTGTTCGACTCCTAGAAGATTTTAGATCTCAACTAACATGAGTGAGTGGTCTAACATTGCAGTATTGTTTCCATTTATCTCTGTGCATAGTTCAACCAATGATTTGTCTACACAAATTAAATTATTCCTATTTCATGAGTGGATTGAATGGAGGTTTGTAACGAATCAAATACACCTTCGTCCTTCCGGGAATTAGTGGTGGAAAATACCCAGCAATTCCATTCCGACCATTGTAGCCTCGACTTAGGCATGGGACTGTTGCAGGCCGATGGTGGGGTTGTTTAGGCCTTGTTGCATTACAATATTGACATCTTACGTGATAACAATGTCTTTCAAACGAGGAAAATAGACAGGAATAGAGCGTTATAACTATTTTCATTGTGTGTTTTATATTGTTTTATATACCGTGACAATCAATTATTATTCTCCCTCTAGCGTAACAATAGCCCAGACCCATCTTCACTATGAATCCCGGAACGCGTCACAGAAAGTTCCCTGGAAGTCTATAACAAAGAACGATGCTACACCCCCCTCTTACCCACATTAAAAGCTCAAATTTGAAACCCTTTCCACTGTAATCGTTGGTTCCTAAGTTTAGTTTCATTTAACTTAGTTTTTTGTAGATATATAAGATGTATGTTTCTTAAATAATCTATGAATTTTGCAATGCTTAGCATTCGTTGATCGATGCCCTAGACCTTCGACATTCCATGAGGCAAGTCATAAGTGATCCATCGAAATATCTACAATTTTTGCTGACAAAAACTTGAAAAAACGATGGTAAAGAAAATTGTAATTGATTGGCATCCCAGACTCTACTAAAGACAGGATGATTGTTATCACTCCTTTGCAAATGTGAAAAGAGTGAGCATTTGCATCCGGTCCAATCAGATCAGACAGAGGTAGTCATTGACTATGGAGCAAAATGGGGAAATCGGTTGTTGGAATTGCAGATATAACTCTAAAAAAGGAGAAGACAAAGGGTAATTTTATCCCAGTGTCTGTTGGTGGAGGAGGTGGGCATTTGAAAGTTCAGTGATGGGGTACAGTCTGAAATATTGATCCTACCTAATCTTTTACTATCGCACCAGTATTGGAGACTAAAAAAAAATTATTCATTATAAAAGAAGGGAGGATACCCTTGCAACATCCTGAGATGTCAGGGGTCATAGAATCAAATACCAAAGGATGAGTGAGCCCCTCTCACTATCAAAATACGAGGGGGCAAGCACAACATCTTCCTTGGTTGCGTCCTTAATCGGTTGAGGCGTCAATCGGCTGGATGTTTTTCCTTAGGGATCTCTTATGATGCTATCTTATTAGTGTGAGTATCTTGTGTTGGTCCATGAAGAGGGGAAGTTTTTTGTTGAGAGCGAGTTGAATGGGATATTGTTTGTTGAGAGATTGGAGCATATTATGGGTTCAAGATCGAGCCTTGAGAGATCTCAAGGCTTCGTCGGCCACGCCTCATAGAAGGATCCACAATATGCATGTATTGTGATTCTCTCGGGCGCAATTCAAATGACATCAAGGAGTCTTTACCACTATCTAGTTCCTTATAGTTTACAAATTGTACCTTTCGGAGTTGTTTTGAGGTGGTGTCGCTGTCGACTTTAGAGGAGCGGGGAGGAAGTGGAGGTGCATATGGGGGAATACAGGTTATTCCCTCATATAATATTATCCTTATAATTTCATCGAAGAGTGTGTCTCCGCCTCGTTTCGAGGAGGAGGTAATGAGAGGCGGTTGTATTGTGTAAGCGGGTTGTGCCAGTGACCGGCATGCAAGTATGGTCTCGGCTGGTAGAGTTGATACTCGCGGTCAATGGAGACGATGTAGACAAAATGCGTTGCGGATTAACGGTCGTGAAACTAAATAACATTTATGGATTCGTTGAAATTATTGACATGCACCCAAGTTCGGGTATTGATAAAGAATGTGTGTCGGAAGTTGTCATTGAAGAGAGTCCCTTAAGGGATTATGTGGTCGTTGGATGCATGAAGGCGGGAATGTGAGCAAGAAGATAGTTACATGACTTCGACGTTGTCTTTGTAGCCTTTGTCGGATAATGTGGAGGTTATTTAATATTTATCGTTCTCGTAGTGAATCTTGGTTGTCCTCGTAGTTTCATGTTCTTTGACAATGACTTATAGTTCAGCTTCAGGGGATGATCATTAAAAGACCAAATTGATAACATGGTCTTTTACTCTTACCTGGGATGATTCCTGATCAGGCTCTCACAACTTTGGTTGATTACTTTTATCATGCGCCTAAAGGTCAAATAAGCATTTGTTTGTAGCCTCATTGATTGGAAGAGGAACTATTTCATCACCAACCACTTCCGAGTTTTTTTGTCGATGTTGGTGTGGTTGATCTCCATTTATTAGAGTTAATGCTTCGGTGTTGTCCATTTGTTTTTTGTTTGCTACCTTTTTGCTTTCAGCATCTTCCTGTGGAGCAGAGTTGATGTTCGAAAATGAGTTCGTTGTTTATCATAATCCTTCTCCCATAGGGCAAAGTTTGATATCTAAAAAGTAGTCTCATCATCAACGACGGGTCTTGAGTTTTTGTTATCTTCGTTAGTAAGTGGTTGATCTTCCTTCGATGGAGTTTGCCTTTAGGTTCTCCTCTACTTGAGGAACCAGTATGTTGTTGTATTGCATGTCAGTGGTTGTTAAAGATTTAGGAGGGATCGATGCTTGAACAGTCGGATCAACAACATTCGGTGTCGAGGTTGGTTCAAAGGGAGGGATTCTTTCAACGACATATGGTCTTGAGTTCGTCGGGTGAAGCAGGTCCATCAAATGAAGGAGAATCCCGACTGCTGGCAAACCTGCTATTTTTAAAGGTCGTTCTGCAATTTAGTTAAAGGATAACCATTGTCGATTGATATCATCATTCGGAAATAGAATTTGAGGGTTTACCCCGAGTAGCTATCCTCCTCAATACCATAGCGGGTCCTCGCACGAACAAGATTCAGGTGTTAAAAATTTCAAGTACTCGTCTGCGTCGTCTCAGCGCATGCAAAGACGACGGAGGTAATTGGATTAAAAATTTGAATGACCACGCGCGCCATTCCGACACGCGCGGAGACTGCAAAATGGTTAGTAAATAAAACCTCTGACCACAAAGGTCGGAGGGTTAGTCAAAACGGGAACGGTCGCGCGGGATACGGCGATGGTTTTTCTCAGTTAGTTGATGACTGAGAAAGTATGACTGAGCCCGCATACGTCGAATGTGTCGGGAGAGCGAGACGCAAAACCACTCTCCGCAGACTAGAATATAGGTGGAAATTAATAGAGGCCCCAACCATGTGGTCGGGGCAATTAGAAAGGAGGGGCCTAGCCTGTTGTAACAGGCTGCGGTGGCCAACAGAGGCCTGGGTTTTCCTCTACGGCGGACTGCGGGCCTTATGTACTGACCAAACTAGGCCCTGTACTCTACTTAGGGCAAATTACCTCTTAGTAGAACCGAACTAGGAGCTAGCCAGTAGGTACAGGCACAGACTGATACTCAAGGGATCCTGGGATCGAGTACGACCTACCTCCGAGCTAGCTCCTTTTGCGAGCTATGGGGGGCGGGGCCTGCCTTTTCCGCTCGCCCTCAGACGGGCGGGATTCGAACCCTTGACCTCGAGTTTGGGGCAAGATAGAATCAGAGCCCGTTGTGGCAGTTGGCACAATGGGGTAAATAGTAGTTATATTTTTTTTTATTTTTTTTTCCCTTTTCCTTTTATTGTTATTAGTTAGATTTGTTTCTTTTTTTTTCTTTCTTATTGTTGGTTTTTAGGCCCCGTGGTCAAAAATCTCTCGTAGCCTCACCTTAGTGAATCTGCCTCTGAGATCAGGGTAGGTTCAGTCAAGAAGTTAGTAAGGATCCCAGACGAGCTAGCCGAAGAGGGCTACAGCGCGGCACCACGGAGATCCTGCTCTGGGGAAAACGAACAGGGAGCATGGGGAAAGAGAAGAAAAACACTCAGAAGCGAGGGAGGGGATATCGGGAGCAAACTTGAAAGCGAGAAAAAAAAAAAAGAACACGTCAGAAGTGAGAAAAAGGAGGAAGAAAAAAAAGGAGAGAAGGAGGAGAAGGAGGAGAAGGAGAAGGGGAACTAGAAGAAGAAAGGAGAAGGGAGAGCGCCTACCAGATCGTGTGGGTTGTCGATTACGGAGACGACTAGTGAGGCTACCACGAAGACGGCGGTCGCAACGACGACGAGAGGGAGAAGGTGAAGAAGAAGAGGGAGGAGCAAAACGGGGAGTAGCGGAGTGACCGCGCGGAGGGAAAACAGCGGGAAGGAGCAAACGAGGAGCGCGCAGAGTAGAAAAGGGAAAAAGAGGCAGGTGAGGAAGAGAGTGAGGGAGAAACACTGGGCGGAGGAAAGAGAAAGTGATCGCGAGGAAAAGAAGAAAGAAGAAGAAAAAAGAAAGAAGAAGGTGAAGAAGGAGGAAAAAGGAGGAAGCAGGAAGGAAAAGGGGGGAGAGGATCGAGCTTTACCTGCAGAAGCAGGGAGCATCCGACGACAGCGACAGCGACGGTGAGTCCGAGGGAGGAGGAGAAAGAGAGGTAAGTCACCTATCTCAAGGCTCGCTCCCTCAACATTATCAATCACAAGAACGAACAAGAAAATAATAAACAAATAATGGCTAAATAAATAAATAAGCAAAATAAATAAAATGAAACGAATGAAACTACCGTTAGAACATGGAAGTATACATTCCTACACTACACATATGTATGTGTGTGTGAGAAAGAGAGAAAGAGCTAAGTCTCCAGCGTGCGACTCGCCGCACGCTACTCGGACCGACAGAACGAGCAAATCAAAAAGTGGAAGTGTATATTTCCCCGTTTCAGCGGAAGATTCATTTCGTTTTTGCTCATCCTATCAATGGAATGTGTGAGCGTGGAGAGAGAGAGAGA
>BFEA01000092.1:737002-769088 GCA_003427395.1 Chara braunii
ACAGTTTACTCTAACTACAGCTATGACAGCTATGGCTGCCTCTAACTACAACTACGACAATGCATACTCCAAGGGGATTGATTCACATGAACGTGGCACCCCAAGGATGGACGAACGCGGTAGCCATGGTGCAAAGGAGTATGGTGAGAGTCATGCAGTCAATCATTCCACAAATTATTGAGCCGTACATCGATGCTTTAGTTGTGAAGGGCCCAATGGTGAAGGATGAGCAAAAGATTGTACTTGGCATAAGGAAGTTTGTCTGGAATCATGTTAATGATCTCAGGAAGGTGCTTGATTTGTTACAGGAGTATAATCTTCCGGCTAGCGGAGCTAAGTCCAGGCATTCCATGAGAGAGGCTACAATATTGGGTTTTGTATGCTATGAGCAAGGTCATCGTCCCGACACCAGAAAAACGAATAAGATCCTTGAATGACCTACGCCATTCAGGAACTTAGCGAAGTAAGGTGTTTTCTTGGAACATGCGGATTCTGAAGAATTTTCATCGAAAGGTTTGCTGCAAAGACTGAACATGTGAGAAAGCTAGTAAGAAAGAATTGGGAATGTGAATGGGGAGAGAAGGAGGAACAAGTGGTGAAAAAATTTGAAGAAGGAATTTGAGGAAGGAGGTCTTGTGTTGGGGGTCCCTGACTATGAAGTTGTTACAGAATGACCCTTTATCATAGAGACTGATGCTAGACCCACCGCTTTGGGGGGAGTTCTAATACAGGCAGATCTGGAAGGAAAGGAAAAACCTTTGCGTTTTGAGAGTCGAACCCTCAATACTAATGAGCGGAACTACTCTCAATTCAAAAATGAGGCTTTGGTCGTGCTGCACTGTCTGCGTATCTTTAGGCACTACCTCTATGGGAGAAGGTTTGTCCTGAGGATAGATCCAACCGCCCTTGTGTATTCCCTCAAGAACGTTTCACCCACAGATCCTACTATCACCAGATGACTCACGTACATCTGGCTGTTCGATTTTCAGTTGGAACATATCTAAGGGAACAAGAACAGGGTTGATGGGTTAAGCAGGATAGAATGGGAGAAGCCTGGAGATGCCAAGGAAGAAACTCCACCAGTAAATGGATTTCTGGATGAAGATGATATGCAACTCCATGTGAACTCATGGAGACTGAGTATTAATGATAAGGAAGCAAGGAGATGGAAGTCTATGTGGTGCGCACCAACAACTTTTGTAAAAATCGAAGGATTGGTGTTAAAACATTTCGTTGAAGAAGACGGATGGGGAGAAAAGAATAGAGAGTGGATGGAGGAGTTAGCTTTGGCGGAGACCTACAGACTGACTGACGATTTAGTAACGATTGAGGCAGGAACGAAGCAGGTATATCAGCACCTGCTGACAATGGGGAGAGTACACTATCTTGTCAACTCACTCCTGCAGGTTCAGGCTGAAAATGAAGGAGAGATAGTAAAGGCAGACGAGATAGTACTGGGGGATGATTTCGAATTTGATGAGGAGATGAACGGAGAGGAGTTTGAGCAAGGGGAAATCTCAGAGGATTTCCGGGAAGAAGAATATGATGGGTTTCATCTAGAAATAAGACTTCTTCTCTCCGGAGATAAGCGAGAAAAAGATGTTAGTAAGAAGACTCTCCGTATGAGAGATCACTACATAGTGAGGGGAGACCATTTCTTCATCAGGGATAAACAAGGACCTCCCAGGAGAGTCATTTGTGGAAGGAATCGGCAAATTGATGTGATAGCAGCGCTTCATGACGGACCCGTAGGAGGTCACAAGAGTTTTACCACTACCATCAAGAAGGTGACCGAACTGTACTTTTGGGAAGGTGTGTATGGAATGATCCGAAAGTACTGTGAGTCGTGCGTTCCTTGCCAAATCAGGTCTCCAATCAGATACAAGGAACCCCAACATCCAAGGTATATCAAGGATGTAGGGGCAGTAATCCACCTGGATCTCCTGGCAATGTCACTGGGACTTGGGGGCTATAATTATATCTTTGATGTCCGAGATAACCTTACAGGTGTTGTTGATGGAAAAGTCATCCGAACCAAGACAGGAGCAGTCTTGGCAGAATGCATCAAAAAATATTACCTTCGATATCCTTTCGTGGTGGAGTTTACAATGGATAGGAGGTCTGAGTTACGTGTGGAGAAGTGAAAGAGTTGCTAGACGATCTTGGAGTTATTGTCAAGTACACGACCAGGGCACATCCTCAGACGAATGCACCTGCTGAAAGAGGACGCAACACGATCAGTAACTTGTTGGCAAAGTGGACAACTGGGAAGCCAAACCTGTGGTCGAAGTTCTTGAGAACAGTGTTATTTGTCGAGAACATCACGGTCAAGAAAATCACAGGTTATGCCCCTGCGACCTTGTGCTATGGAAAGCATGTCACGTTTCCGATAGAGAGTTTCTTGAAAACGTGGCGAAGACAGGATCTTGAGAACGATATGCCCATGTAAGAGTTGCTTGACATTAGGGTCAGGCAGGTCAATATCACTGAAGAGAGGATACAGAAAGCTGTGGAGAGAGTGACTGACAGTCGTGGGAAGGACAAAGAAAGGTGGGATAGATCTCCACGCGTGCGGGACCATTGGAAATCGAAGATATAGTACTACTATACGATTCCTCGCTCGAAAAGCAATGGTTAAGGAAGTTGGACAAGAGGTGGTTGGGACCCTTCAGAGTTAGACGCAGAGAAAATCATGGAGCCTATGAGCTTGAAGAAATGGATGGAACAACAAGAAAAGATTGGATTTCAGAATCTAGGTTGAAGAAGTTAAAAATAAAACAAGAGGTGAGTTGATGAAAGTTGAAAGAAAAACCTGACGATCTTGTAAGACCTTTTGTTATGGCATTTCCTTTGCGAATATTCTATTGTTAACCAGTTGCTGACCCTTCCCTTTATCTGTCACTCCCTTTCTCTTTCTGTGTGCAGGCGTGACCCAGGAAGCAGGCAGCCATGACACAGAAGGGAGGGATGGCGGGTCCTTCCATGACAACTCCTGGAAGAGAAGGACAAAAGAAGGTACAACTGGTAACAAAGGATTCCCAAGGGATACCTATCTACAAAAAAAGGGACAATCTGAGGGTTTTTCTAAGGGAATTTGAGGAGTATGCCTTCAAGAGAGAGTGGGATACTCAGACCATGCTTCAGCATGTGGCAAGTTTGGGAGAATGGAACGAGGCAATAGATGAGATTGCCTCGGATTGTTTGGGGTGAATGACCTTCAAGGCAGATATGTGGGCAAGGTATGGGGATTTGACGAGAGATGAGATCGAAGATGATATCATCTTTGATAGTACCAACTTAGAGGATTTCGAGGACAGTATCAACCTTTGCGCAAAGAAAAGGAGGTGGGGTGAGAGGAAGAAGATGGAGCAAGTAATGAGGAGAATAGCACCAAGGGAATATGAGGCAGTAAAGAAGGTCAGGGAGGAGTCAGATACCTGAGGGAGTTTCCTTGTCAAAATGAGAAAGGCCTATCCCTTGGAGGTACAGCGGCAGAAGAAGAAGCAGCTACTTCAGGAGCAGGGATTGTGGATTGGCAAGAGGGGGGAGAGGATGGAAAGGAGGGCTCAAAAGGAGAATGAGGGAGATAATACACCTCCTCGACAGGAGGAGGATGAAGTTGAAGCTCAGGAAGGAGATGGCTCAATGAGGGAAGACAAAACACGAAGGGAGGAGCACAGTGAGAAGGAAGTGGAAGACAGTGGCAAGGCTAGAAAGGTAAAGAAGGGAAATGAAAAGGTGAAGGAAGGAAAAGGAAAGGGGAAGAATGATGAGAGGGTTGAAGAAGCAGGACCATCTGGAAATGCTGAAGTACCCACTTCCAATGAGCCTCCCAAAGAACAAGGCTCAAGGAGATTGACAGAGGAGGAGAGGCAGAGAAGAGAGGAAGAAAACAAGGAATGAAGGAATCAAGTTGTGACTTCACTAAAAGAGGAGTTGCCTTCAGACGCACCCTAGAGCCTGAAGTTGGAAAGGATATTACTCTCTGAGATCGTGATCAGTTCCAAGCTAGCATCTGATGTGAACCGGTTGATTCGATTGCATGAACTACTCAGGGAAGATTGTGAGTGGCTCCTTGAAGGGGAGGCAGAATTGGCTGATAAATTGAAAAAAATGGAGGAAGAAAGAAAAAGGGGAATGGATGTCCCCATTCAGGAACTTCAGGATAGGATAAGGGAAACGACAGAGTTGCTCACACAGGGGGTAGCAAGCCATGTCCTTGAAATCCTGAAGGAGATTCAAAGGTTAAGGGCAAGGGAAGAAAGAAGGGATATGCAGTGGACAAAAGTGGAAAAGGATATGGAAGGTTTGACGACTGAAATGAAAAAGGCGAAGATTGAGCAAGGAAAGCTGAAAGTGAAGATGGAAGCACTAAACACTGCCCTTGACAACAAAAGTAAGGAGGTAGAGACATAAAAGATGGAGAAGGAGAGGTTGGAAAGGGAAATTGGTAAGTTGGAGGCAAAAGTCAGTGAGCAAGGTAAGGCAATTGAAGCGGAAAAGAGTGAAAGGAGGGAGGAGAGTGATAAGTGGGAAAAGAGATGGAAGGAGGTGGAAGAGGCTTTGAAGAATTCAAAAGGGGATATTCAGGCAAAGGTCGAAGAAGAGGACGTTAAAAAGATTGAGGACATGAGGGAGGACCCAAGGGTGGAAAGAAAAAGGGATGAACCTGATGATGGGCAAGGTAAAAGGATGATGGTTGAAATTGTCACTTTGCCTGAAGAGAATGATGGAGAAACATCACTGACTGTTAACAGAGTGGGACAGGAAAGGGAAAGTTCTTACATTGAGACATTAATCGAGGCAGCATCTCAGGATATTTCATCGTCTGCAAAAAGAACAAAGGAGGAGGAAAAGAAACTATGTTGGTATTGTATGAAGGGAGTCCACATGAGAGATGATTGTCCTGGGTTTAAAACGGATAGGGTAAAGGGGTTGGTTAGCCTCGATGAGAACAACAGACTTATCGATAGGAAGAAAAATCTGATTAAAATAACCAAGGAAGGGTTCATGGTCTAATTGTATGAGCAGTTGGGACTCACCTTAGAGGATTAGAATAAAACAATTTTGAAGTTTCTTTCAGAAAGGCATTGTATATTAGGGATTGAGGATAAAGGAGGTGGTGTGGTGAGTTTGTTACTTAATCTTCTTACAAGGATCAGATAGAGTGTATTAGTCAATTACAGAGTATGTACTTTTGTTGCTAGGATTATGAGATTTTGTAGCATCATGTATGTTCTTCCGACTCAACATTTGTACTCTAGTAGTTGAGGATAGATCAGACGTATGATTCATTTTCTGTTTTGAGGCTCTGTGCGTCACTCTGGATCAGTTTGACATATACTTTGTATTCAGTTGAGTTTCTTTATCCTAAGTTATTTGCGAGGTATACCTATGGAGAACTTGAATACTTTGCACTTTCACAATTGAGTTGGTCCAGTGTTTGGTTTTGGTTGATGAAATGTGTACTTCGGATATGTGTACAGTTTATGCTGTCAAATCTTGAACTAGGATGCTCATAAAAGCGCCTAAGTGTTCAAGAGTGACAAAATGAAATGAGATTTGCAAAGTTTGAAAGTTGTTCTGCACTCATGATCAGTCATTTTTATGCCTTGTTTATATAATTATTTTTTAAAAGGACCCTAAAAAGGGATATGGAAGAGTCAAAGTTATTATGCATTTGAGAAACCCTGTGAATCAGGGAAATGTATATTATGAATGGAATGGATGTTTTTTTTTTTTCTGCCTTATGACAAGACAAGGGGTCAAATACATACTTTTATACTTTCTTTATGGATATTTTGGTTGGCTTTTCTATTGGAAAAAGATCCCCGAGACGTGTGCCTATCCAGCCTGTGACCGAGGTCTGGGAGGCACGGCCCCTAAGTGACTCTGACGATGCCCCTCGATCAGAGACAAGTTTTATAATTATGTTGAATCATTCTTATTGATATTGTTTCTTTCATATATTCATTCAATGGGTTTGTTCACCCATTCAAGAAGAATTGACGAGGGGAAAAAAAAATTATTTTGTCAAATTGAATTTTATATGTGTATTTTTGAAATAATCATCGCTCATCCACTTATGGAGGTCAGTCTGAGGGACTTAAAATTACCAAGCCTATGGTGGAAAATAGGCATCATTGGGACGTAACTCCCAGCGTGGGCTGCTGGCCAAGTATAATCAGGCAGCGGGCCTTCCGATTACGGTCTGGGACTAAACTTAAGGGGAGAGACTCCCTAATGATAGAATTGGTCCAGATAGATATCGGGGGGATCGAGAGTCAGGTCTAGATATTTTGGTAGGAGGTATTTATCCTATATTGCGTAACCAGTGCAAGTACCACCATTAAATTAACAACATGGTGGGCCACAGATCAGGCCTGATCAATCGATTGTGGTGGGTTGAGACCAAGGTTGTCGATCCCCTCGCATTAGACTTCGGGTGGGGCGGTAAAAACTGACTTAGGTTGAGACCTTCGTCCAAAAAAGTGGGATTCATTTATGATTCCTAACTCCTCGGACACCCAACGAAATCCTGGCAAATAAAGTCTAAAGTTGTGGGGAAAGGCTATCATTATCTTCCTTGGTGACCTCTGTAACTGTAGTACAGATCCAATATCACCACTTTGAGTCATATGGAATAATCTTTCTTTAGTATTACAATTTTTCAAGGTATGTGGGAGACCCAGGTTAAAATTATGGCAGTATGGGCGCACCAAGGGAGACAGTGAGGGTCTTCAAACCGCAACTTCGTCCAGGAAATTGAATTTTAACAACTTGTTGTGTCAGAAAGCCTTTGTTTGCATTTAGGTTCCCCAGCGATGGGGACGTCGCTGAATGGGGTCTGGGAATACTGTCGGGGCTGATACCCTTACAAGGGTATCCGCTCATAATTTTGCGGTCGACACAATGTCAACACCAACTGCCAGAACGGAGACGGCTAAAAACAGAAAATGGGGTAAACCCCTCGACCGTTATGGTCATGAAAGTTTAGTAACCGCGAGGGCCAAAACATGGCACGCGCGAACAAGAGTCAGGGGTTAAAAATTTCGAGTACTCGTCTGCGTCGTCTCAGCGCATGCAAAGACGACGGAGGTTAGTGGATTAAAAATTTGAATGACCGCGCGCGCCATTCCGACACACGCGGAGACTGCAAAATGGTTAGTAAATAAAACCTCTCACCACAAAGGTCGGAGGGTTAGTCAAAACGGGAACAGTCGCGCGGGATGTGGCGACGGTTTTTCTCAGTTAGTTGATGACTGAGAAAGTATGACTGAGTCCGCAGACGTCGAATGTGTCAGGAGAGCGAGACGCAAAACCACTCTCCGCGGACTAGAATGTAGGTGGAAATTAATACAGGCCCCGGCCATGTGGCCGGGGCAACTAGAAAGGAGGGGCCTAGCTTGTTGTAACAGGCTGTGGTGGCCAACGGAGGCCTGGGTTTTCCTCTGCGGCGGACTGCGGGCCTTATGTACTGACCAAACCAGACCCTGTACTCTACTTAGGGCAAATTACCTCCTAATAGAACCGAACTAGGAGCTAGCCAGTAGGTACAGGCACAGACTGATACGCAAGGGATCATGGGATCGAGTTCGACCTGCCTCCGGGCTAGCTCCTTTTGCTAGCTATGGGGGGCGGGGCCTGCCTTTTCCGCCCGCCCTCAGACGGGCGGGATTCGAACCCTTGACCTCGAGTTTGGGGCAAGATAGAATCAGAGCCCGTTGTGGCAGTTGACACAACGGGGTAGATAGTAGTTAGATTCTCTTTTTTTTTTTTTTTTTTCCTTTTATTGTTATTAGTTAGATTTGTTTCTTTTTTTTTCTTTCTTATTGTTGGTTTTTAGGCCCCGTGGTAAAAAATCTCTCGTAGCCTCACCTTAGTGAATCTTCCTCTGAGATTGGGGTAGGTTCAGTCAAGAAGTTAGCAAGGATCCCAGACGAGCTAGCCGCAGAGGGCTACAATGTGGCACCACGGAGATCCGACTCGGGGGAAAACGAACAGGGAGCATGGAGAAAGAGAAGAAAAACACTCAGAAGCGAGGAAGGGGATATCGAGAGCAAACCTGAAAACGGAAAAAAAAAAAAAAAAACGCGTCAGAAGTGAGAAAAAGGAGGAAGAAGAAGAAGGAGAGAAGAAGGAGAAGGGGAACTAGAAGAACAAAGGAGAAGGGAGAGCGCCTACCAGATCGTGTGGGCAGTCGATTACGGAGATGACTGCGGAGGCTACAACGAAGACGGCGGTCGTGACGACGACGACGAGGGAAGAGAGGGAGAAGGTGAAGAAGAAGAGGGAGGAGCAAGGCGGGGAGTAGCGGAGTGACCGCGCGGAGGGAAAACAGCGAGAAGGAGCAAATGAGGAGCGCGCAGAATAAAAAAGCGAAAAAGAGGCACGTGAGGAAGAGAGTGAGGGAGAAAAACTGGGCGGAGGAAAGAGAAAGTGATCGCGAGAAAAAGAAGAAAGAAGAAGAAAAAGGAAAGAAGAAGGTGAAGAAGGAGGAGAACGGAGGAAGGAGGAAGGAAAAGAGGGGAAAGGATCGAGTTTTACCTGCAAAAGCGGGGAGCATCCGACGACAGCGACAGCGACGGCGACGCCGAGGGAGCAGGAGAAAGAGAGGTAAATCACTTATCTCAAGGCTCGCTCCCCCAACATTATCAATCACAAGAACGAACAAGAAAAAAATAATCAAATGATGAATAAATAAATAAATAAGCAAAATAAATCAAATGAAACGAATGAAACTACCGTTAGAACATGGAAGTATACATTCCTACACTACACGTATGTATGTGTGTGTGAGAAAGAGAGAAAGAGTTAAGTCTCCAGCGTGCGACTCGCCGCACGCTACTCGGATCGACAGAACGAGCACATCAAAAGGTGGCAGTGTATATTTCCCCGTTTCAGCGGAAGATTCATTTCGTTTTTGCTCATCCTATCGATGGAATGTGTGAGTGTGTGGAGAGAGAGAGAGAGAGAGAGAGAGAGAGAGAGAGAGAGAGAGAGAGAGAGAGAGAGAGAAAGAGAGAAAGAGAGAGAGAAAGAGAGAGAGAGGGAGAGGCGAGATGCACATAGCATCTATGAGTGGGGAATGAGTTTGTGAGTGTAGCACGAGACAGACCTGGTGCCGGAAGCGTGCGACATTGGTCGTCATATGCTCGTACTACGGGAATGTTGTTGATGTCATCTTTCAGCTTCATAATATAGGTTAGATATGATCTGCTATATGTTGTCTGGGCGCCGAGCACCAGATAGGATATCAACTCTAGTTCTTCGTTGATGGTGATGGGACTATTTCATCATTGTCAATTACGAACTCTTGGTGTGTTCTTATTTGATGAATCGCGTGATGCAATGCTGCTGTTGGTTCGAGGTCAAGACTATCTGTTCGTATGTACATGATGTTGTTTGATTGTTGAAGGTCGTTATTTCTCATATATTTTTGCATATTTTATTATTATTATTATTATTATTATTATTTTTATTTTTTTTTTTTTTTTTATTTTTTTTTTTTATTATTATTATTAGGGGGCGCTGTGGTCCTTGGGACCGCGTGGCATCTGTGAGTGGGGGAACGAGGTTGTGAGTGATACGAGAGACATACCTGGTGTGGGAAGCACGCGGCATTGGCCGCTATCTGCTTGTACTTCAGGAGGGCCGTTGTCGACATTTTTGGTATTGTAGAATAGGATAGATAAGATCTGTCATCTGTAGTCTGGGCGCCTAGCGCCTGATAAGATACCAACAATGGTTCTTCGTCGATGGTGATAAGGCTGGTTCAACATTGTCAATTATCAGCTTTTGATGTGCTTATTTGATGAATCGTGTGATGCAATCCTGCTGATTGGTTCGAGGTCACAACAATCTGGTTTTATGTCTATGATGCTGTTTGATTGTTGAAGTTAGTCATTGTTCATCTTTATTATTATTATTATTATTATTATATTGGGTGCACGATGGGTTGGGTGCACGAGGCATCTGTGAGTGAGGGATCGAAAGTTGTGAATGAAACGAGAAACTTACCTGGTTCTGATGCCTATGGCATTGGTCGTACTTCGGAAAAGTTGTGTCGTCATCTTCAGCATTGTAGTGTAGGCTAGTTAGGATCTGCAATCTGTAGTCTGGACCGAACGCCAGATAGGATATCAACATTGACACTTCGTTGATGATGATCATGAGACTATTCCAGCATAGTCAATTTTGAGTTTTGGGTGTCGTCCTATTTGGTGAAACTCGTGATGCCATTCTGCTGTTGGTCACGACTACCCGGTAGTATGAGTATAATGCTGCTTGGATTCTTAAGTTCGCTATTGCTCGTTTTTTCCGTGCATTATTATTATTATTATTATTATTATTATTATTATTATTATTATTATTATTATTATTATTATTATTATTTGATTATTATTATTATTATCATTATTAGGTGCATAGTATCTGTGAGTTGGGGATGAAGGTTGTAAGAGAGGAGAGAGACGTACTTGGTGTTTGATGCGTGCGGCGTTTGTCGAGATTGCTGGTACTTCGGAAATTTGTTGACGCCACCTGTGGCATCGCAGTATAAGCTAGATAGGATCCGCCACCTGTAGTCTGCATGTCGAACACCAGGTAGGATGTCGGCATTGGGTCTGTGACGATGATGATGATGATGATGTGAGGGCACTTACCTTGTATAGGCGATGGTCTGCATGGGCAACATCTTCAAGTGCTTCGGGTTGCCGCTGATGTCAACAGTTGCATTGTCAATTCGCAGGCTGCAGTAGCTGTGTAGGGGTAGGCTGGGCTCTGAGCGCCGAGTTGGAGAGTGAAGGGATTGGACTCTTGTATTGATGCAGAGAGAGTACGCTCTCCTTGACATTGGGTTTCAGTGCTACGAATCTCCATTGGTGTATTATTGGTGCAATATTGCTCTCTGGACACGGTGTGACTATCTGGCTTTCGAAGTGATGGTGTAATCAGGAATTGTCATCTCACTATTGCTTATTTTCCCTGCATTATTATTATTATTATTATTATTATTATTATTATTATTATTATTATTATTATTATTGTTATTATTATTGCAATCAAACTCGCTTTCATTCATACTTTTCATGCATGCAAACAGTAGCGTAGCAAACTGGCGACATGCGCCCGCTCAAAACTCAGAGATGAGGAAACAAAGATGTGAGTTCACTTTCATCAACTATGGCGAGATAGCGCCCGCACAAGTCTCTGTTTGCATACACTGAATCACCCTGGGTATCTCACACGCGTAACTCTGAACACTCGCACATACACACAGACACTTGACTCTAACTACAACTATGGCAGTTATGGATGCCTCTACCCTATCACTACACTAAGCTCCTTCTCTCTCGCCCACTGCGTTCTCCGGGCTCACTGCAGACCTCCCTGCACAAGTCGCTGTGGCAGCACTTCCGCATGGCTCACGCTGGAATGAATGAATGGTTGGGCGCTGCCTCTTGACTTATACTTATGTAGCTCGTTGGTCTGCCTCTTTCCATCGGCCGATGGTCCACACAGTCTCTCATGGTACTTGCTGGACTAGACTGGGATTGACTAGATCGTGTCGCGTCCCCGGTGAGAGAGAAGAGAGGGAGACAGACAGGCACAAACATACAAACTGACGACTTGACAAACAGGCACGAACATACAGACAAACAGTGACAAACGGACATATAGTGACAGACAAACAGTATCGAACAGACAGCGGAAAACAGATACAGACAAACAATTAGACACACAGACAATGACAAACAGAGACAGACAGACAAACAGACAGCGGGCAACCATAGCAGGGCTTACGTGCCTATAACTAGGTAGGGACGGAGGATGGTCTGTTTGGTACAAGTGACATCTGTGTGTTGGGGAAAGGGGTTGTGAATGATGCGAGAAACACACCTATTGATGGAAGCAGGCGACACTGGCTGCTGTATGCTCATACTTCGGGAAATCTGTTGTCATCATCATTCGGCGCTGTAGTATAGGCTAGATCGGATCTGTCACATGTAGTCTGAGTGCCGAGCGCCAGATAGGAGATTAACATTGGTTTTTCGTTGGTGATGATAATAAGATTATTTCAACATTATCAATTGTGAACTCTTGGTGTGCTCTTATTTAGTGAAACTCGTGATACAGTCATGCTGTTGGTCCGAGGTTAAGACTATCTAGTCTTGTGTATGTGATGTTGTTTGATTGCTGAAGTTCGTTATTGCTCACATTCCTTGTATTATTATTACTATTATTATTATTATTATTATTATTATTATTATTATTATTATTATTATTATTATTATTATTATGATTATTATTATTATTATGATTATGATTATTATTATTATTGTTATTATTATTATTATTATTATTATTATTATTATTATTATTATTATTATTATAATTATTATTATTATTATTATTGTGAGGATCAAACCCTCAAGTGGCCCTATCAGACATCACATTGTTTTGGGCCAAGGCCCCAGCAAGTCAAATGCTCGCTCTAAGTGAAGGCAGGCCTGAATATTCGTCACGGGCCCAATTCGACATTTTCGTATGTGGGTATTCTGGCTCTTGCCACGCATCAGTTGGTTGGGTGAACGCGCGAACCTCACTAAGCTGCGCCATACAATTGGCCCAGGCCACGAAAGTTGTGTCTAAGCACCTATACACAAAACAGGGCAGCGGGGCGTAGGCGGCCATAGCCGGGCTGCTGGGCGCCAGGGGGTACAGCGGATGATCGAGTGGTTTTTAGGGAGTAAGGCGTTGTGTGGGATAATCAAAGTCTGATTGAGGGTGACGAGATACATACCGGGTACATGAAAGAGAGGTCGCCGATGGTAAGGACAGACATGTGAATCGAAGTGATCCTGTTGTGGGAACCAGCTGTAGTGTAAGATAGTATGGTAGAGTAGGTCGGGCACTGTGGGACAGACAGAGAGAGCGACTCTGGATACTGTGTTGGTGTGGCCTACTGGCTTGAACATTGGCTCATCACTTCATTAGATTGCTCTATTTTGGATAGTTATTCAATACATGTGCGCTCTACACTCATGCATGTTTAAAAATAGACATCTATTGATTTCGCAATTTGGCTTTCTATAAATATATACCTTACATATTATTATTATTATTATTAAATAATTGTGTTTAATTTTTATCATAGGCAAGGGAAGGAGAGAAAAGCAGGGCAATGTAAAGGAAAAGGACACCGTCACCGTGTGATGGTGTCTGCCTCCACTATCCTTTTTCCTTTTCCCTTGATCTGAATTGCCCTTTCTTCTCTTCTTCACATTTATCCAAGGTTATTGTTGACTGTCATATTCGTACGCATTATCCTGCAATTCCTTGATTGATTGATGTCAAAGGAAGTGAGAAATATCAGATTTAAGAAGGTGTATGGTAATGGAGAAGGAGAGAGATATCGTCACCATATGATGGTGCCTACCTCCTCCATCCTTCCTCATTCTCCCGTGATTTAATCCCCCCACTTCCCTTTGTTTTCATAAACTATCCGAAATAATATGACATCTTTGAATGGAAAGTCTACTATGTGGAAGACGAATGTGCAAACGATCCGACAAAGCAGGGCGATTGCGGGAGCTCTGCCGGAGTTCAGGAGGAACTCTGGAGGCAAGGAACCACAAGGTACACGTCACTTATTCTTTTATCATACACCCTTACAGAATACAACCATCTATTAAACTGCGTGTATGACTATATGACTTATTGATTCGTATTTTCTTCAGGATTAAGGCGTATAAAAAGGGAAAGAACTATATGATTGAAGTAAGAATTTTGCCTGATGCGGGAAAGGAATCTAGTTTGCTTGGCTCTGAAACATAAAGTTGTGTTATGGAGGCTCTCGTAGGGTCGTCACACTGCTTGTATGAGCTTACTAAACTAAATGATGGGGTGCTCACCGTGCGAAGTTACCCTGTCATTCATCTGACTAAAGTGACAGTTTGATGAAATGTCTGCTTAATTTCGGCGTTTGTGATAATGGGGCTGTCGTGCAGTCCTCTCATTACATTACAGGCCAGGTCTAGGAAGTAATCCGGTACTCCCGTGGACTACACTTCTTCAACTCAACAAAGGTCAATTGATTCGGTACTCTCGTGGGGTACACTTCTTCAACTTAACAAAAAACAACTGATCCGGTACTCCCGTGGGGTACACTTCTTCAACTTAACAAAAGCCAATTGATCCGGTACTCCCGTGGGGTACACTTCTTCAACTTAACAAAAACCAATTGATCCGGTACTCCCGTGGGGTACACTTCTTCAACTTAACAAAAGTCAATTGATTCGGTACTCCCGTGGGGTACACTTGGGTACACTTCTTCAACTTAACAAAAGTCAATTGATCTGGTACTCTCATAGGGTACGCGTCTTCAATGATTAAGAGTTGTCCTTGATCTCCTATGCATCAAATAGGTAGTAGGATGGCTCCCGGGTGGGTTGTCCTAATACTTGTTTGATTTGGGGGTCAACTAATGGAGGTCAGGGATGAGGCGATTATCTTTGAACAATAGAGGGTTACTCCCGGGTGAGTAAACCCTACTACTTGTTCAGGTATGACTAATGGATGAGTAAAAGTTACGATCTATCTAACATTAAGCTAGAGAATGGGAGGCTCCCGTGGGGTCATCCCGCTATTTCTCTAACCTCACCTTAACAAGCCAGGTAAGATACTCCTGTTAAAGGAGGATCTGGTGTTTGCCTGAGTCCACTAACATAATCCCAGCTCGTCTGACTCTAAGTAAGTAGTAGGGTGGCTCCCGTAGGGTCGTCCTATTACACTTTTGAGGGAAAGACTGAGCCCTGAGTCAAGTAGTAATAGAAGGCTTCCGTGAAGACCGCCTATTACTAACTTTGACTCTGAATTGACACTTGGAGTTGGAATGTTTCCTGAGTATTGGGTCAAGTGTTGAGACGGTTCAACATAGGCCTCCTAACTACCTGCTTAACTAATAAAAGGATACTCCCGGGTGAGTTGTTCGATCGTTCATACTAGAATGCATGAACTGATTGGTTGCATGAGGACTGTTTGAACTTTGAGGGGTGACTGAGTGCTCCCGTGGGGCGACTCAACTACTCTTCTGACTAACGGATTGTTTGGAATTGATCCAGTAGTGGAAGATTCCCGAGTGAATCAACCTACTACTTGTGTATGACAGGACAAAAATAAGAGATATGAAAAAGGGAGTGCTCCAGCGGGAGCGACTCCAAAGGTTCTAAAAAGAAACAGAATAAGTACCGAGGAGAAAAAATATTAGAAAAGAAGAAGCTCCGCGTAGACTCCGATAACCTCCCCAGGGAGAAATCGTTACTGGTATGAGTTGATCTCGGCCATACTATCTCGAAAGCATCAGAAAGGGTGTGCTTATCCGCAAGAGAGAAAATGCAAGTACTGAGAGTAAGAGGAAATATGAGTTCCCTAAGACAACTTAGGACATAGGTAAGAGACTCCTTGAACAAAAGGAGGAGGGATGACAGACGACTCAGAGTAGATAGAAGCTAAGGGATTAGACTTTGGGATGTTGATCCCAAAGCTCACAGACCAGATTTAAAGGTTTGACCCTTAGATATCAACATGTGGGAAATCGAGTGGGGTTGTTGAATCTTTTGTTGACCTATGTGTGTGCAGATCCCTGTTTTGATCTACTGCAATTGAAGGAGAAGTCCTACAAAGAGGACTCAACTTTTCTGTTATCTCTCGATAACAGGTCGGTCGTTGCCGATTCAACTTTTTCCTCCTTTGACTTGATACCCACATCTAAAGTCAAACCATGTGGTCAGTAAAACTGTCACCTGTGGTAGTTGCCTAAATGGTCCTGGTCACTCCCAATGGTCCTTTGAACAAGTGTGAGGGGGTTGGGCTTGCATCTCATGAAAGATAGGGCTGTCATGCATGGTTTGGGGAGTGAGGGACAATGTCAATGGTTGATGGTTGACGTCGTTAGTGCATGGCATGTGAACTGTCTTTGCATTATGTTGTGCAGATTTGTCTTGTGCATGGTTTGGATCGGACTGGGATTGACATCGTGAAGAGTTCTGGATACTCAGCACTTGTGAAAGTGGGAAGGGTTCCCAGCGGTAATACCTCGATATTCATAATCAGTCTTATACAACTTCTACATTATCTGATGATCAGTCATACGTTGAGTAGAGTAGAATACCCTTTGGTAGTGACAAGGTTTATTTTTACACTTTGAACATTGTGGTCAGAAGGAGAATGTGTTTTGGGAACAAAAGCAGAAATAGACGACCATCTCAAAGTTCGACATAAATATCTAACGGGTCAGTCATAGGCGTTTTACCGCGAGTACCCCATATTATGCTACAGCGATCCAGCAAACGCCCTCGGCCGACCTACCTCTACTCAGGCATGTAAAAGCCTTCGCATGTGGGCCGGTAGCTCAGCAAGGATACGCCTACCTAAGGGTGGTGACAGCCCCTTGGGTAGAGGTAAGTTGTACCTCGCGCCGCCCTGACCTGTCGTGGGGCGTCGTGAGATGTATAGCACGCACGCACGGTCGGAGTGGTGACTGGTTCTTTTCAGACGAAACATCATGCGTGACACGACCGTGAGGTTCAGCGCTCTCCATCAGGGTGCGGGACCGCCACGCGCGACAGTGTGGTTGATCTCCATTTATTAGAGTTAATGCTTCGGTGTTGTCTATTTGTTTTTTGTTTGCTACCTGTTTGCTTTCAGCATCTTCCTGTGGAGCAGAGTTGATGTTCGAAAATGAGTTCGTTGTTTATCATAATCCTTCTTCCATAGGGCAAAGTTTGATATCTGAAAAGTAGTCCCATCATCAACGACGGGTCTTGAGTTTTTGTTATCTTCGTTAGTAAGTGGTTGATCTTCCTTCGATGGAGTTTGTCTTTAGGTTCTCCTCTACTTGAGGAACCAATATGTTGTTGTATTGCATGTCAGTGATTGTTAAAGATTTAGGAGGGATCGATGCTTGAACAGTCGGATCAACAACATTCGGTGTCGAGGTTGGTTCAAAGGGAGGTATTCATCCAACGACATATGGTCTTGAGTTTGTCAGGTGAAGCAGGTCCATCAAATGAAGGAGAATCCCGACTGATGGCAAACTTGCTATTGTTGAAGGTCGTTCTGCAATTTAGCTAAAGGAGAACCATTGTCGATTGATATCATCATTCGGTAATAGAATTTGGGGGTTTACCCCGAGTAGCTATCCTGACCAATACCATAGCGGGTCCGCAATATAGGTATGAAGGTCATTCTCGGGGACGAACACTGAATTCCAAAGAGTCTCTGGACCCGCTAGTGACCTGTCCGATTGCAGAGGAGGAGGACGAGGGTTCCTTAATCTGGACCACCAATTACGAACCCAAAAAAAGGTGTATTTTCCCTGAGAGGGACTTTGAGAACGAGTGGCAAGAGGTAGTTTTGAAACCTATGTCGCCTGTTGCCGACTTAATATAGTTATTCGACGAAGAAACTTAATGTGTTTTCTCCTTGCATGAGGCGAGGGTGAGAAGTAGGAACTTTGTCATGAGTTGGGGGTATGTGGTGTTGTTGTTCCTCGTCTTAAATCCCCCATGTCTTCCTTTTAAGATTATGGTTTTGAGGGTCATCCGTTACCAAAAGACTTTCCCTTAAGTGGATATGTGGAAGTACGATACGATGATTCAGAGAAACGTGTGATTTCTGAGCCTATTGAAATGACTCAAGAATTTCGTTATTTTGATTTTTCGAGTCCTTGGGTCCCTGGAGATGGATAGAACTAATAAAAAAAAAATGTAATCCCGGGTGAGAAGAGAGCATGAAATTTATGAACAAATTTGCTGGAGCGGAACTATCTACTTTATTAGAACAAAGAATTACAAATTATTACACCAAATTACAAGTGGATGAAGAGTTATTCATTTTGCCATCCTTTATATCTTTGCCTTGGTTTATTGAATCTAAGTCCTTATCATCTCTTGTAGTATCCAAGTCATTGTTATTTTTAACATGCAGGTGCCCTGGTTCTTCCGGAGTGTCCTTCCATGATTCTGTAGCCAATTGTATACTGCAACCATCATCAATCATTTCGAAATCCTCATGTGGCTTCTGGGTGTCATTACCTGGTCTCAATTCCTCCTAGTCGTCATTTCGTAATTTTGCAGTTAGGTATATTTTGCAACCCTCGTTAATCTCATCGATGTCTTATCCCGACTCATGGTTGGATACTGCCAAGTCATCCTTTCTCTCCGTGTTTTCATGGATGTTTTTTCCAGTTTCATGATTGGATATCACTTATCCATAGTCTGTCTTTGTCTAGTCTCAGGTGCCTCCATCGTTAACCTGTTTTGGGTGTGCTTCTAACATTGAAAAAAAGTGGATCATGTTGTCGTGCTTGTGCGATCTCAACTTCATTGAAGATTCTGAGACCCCGTGATCGATCGAGAGAGGATGCATTTTTTTTTTTTGTGGCTCCTTTTTTTATGATTGAGCTGGTACGCACTTCATGATCATAAATTTGAGAGCAGTCACCACAAAAGAAGGTAATGTCGAAGCCCAACCCGTTTCTTCTTACCACATGTTGTTGGACCCACCGTCTATCCTTTTGTAAAACCTCTTTCTTTATCCTCGGGAGTCGGTACATACTTCTGATGTTCACGCTTGTCCAACTCTCCACCTTCCAACTCCTCAATGTGCTCGTTCGTCTCTCGTTCTTCCGACTTCAAATTATCGTCTTGATGCTTATCCGTTTGTCCATCTCCCATCTTCGAACTCTCGTCCCGATTCATTTGCTAATTCACCTCTTCATCGTTAAATTCATGATTTCCTTTCAATTTTGCTGATCGATCTGTTTTGGATTTTCATCCCAATCGAAATAGTGTTCAGGTTTCGTGTGTTATCGAAGATGTTTGCGCCTATTCGACTTATTATTTTTGGAGGAGGAGACTTCAGTCTGTTGTGGAGAAAAATGAGAATCCTCTAATCAAGGCGAGATACGAATTATAGTAGTCAACCCTTTTCGTTGTCCAGCGCATCGGTCCCATAGGGAGACCTTCCCAGTCGTGTCAAGCAGGATTTTGCAGGAGTTTTTTGAAAGGAAGCTTTCGTTGCTCCGACCGAGTGCGTCCGCCGTACCTCTCGCAAACCCCTCCAACAGGATAGAGGTCGCGCGGGGAACGACTTACCTTTGTCCAAGAGGTCGTCACCACGCTTAGGCAGGTGTATCCCCGTCAAGCTACGGAGCCACGTGCGAAAGCTTCTCGGGTGCAATCACAAAGGTGGTCCAACCGATGATTTTTCTCGTTCGCTATAACATATGAAGTACGCACGGTCGAACGCCTTAATCGAACTCGTGCGATAACCGACGCTCTGAGGGCTGATTTCTCGAGCGCGCCTTTGTGTCGGTCGACTAGGACGGTCGATCTAACCACACGATACGCTTCATAGAAACAAACCAAACTTCACACATGCATAAATCTCGCCTAGTCTCGTTTTGACTCTCAAAAAATGCAAAGTATCTCTCGCGCGTACGAAAAATTATCAATCAATAAATAAAAAAACAAGCACCCCAACACCCATATATATCGCAACTCGAGATAAAATAGAAAAGGTAAAATATAAGTTCATCAGGTATGTAGATCGTGTGACATATGGTTGTCGTTGTCACTGCCTCCATAGTGTGTCTTTAAGTTGCACATCAAGCTCCGAACACTAACCTGCATAAAACATACGCACACCCAAAAGTCACATTTGCTAATTTAACACCAATGTGATCAATTTTACCATTCCTTGTGACTCACACCCCGCCTTACACACACAACGCTGACCATCACCAAACTTTTCATTAAACGGTACTCAGTTCTTTTGAAATGGGCATTTAAAAAAGTATGGGCGAATATCCCAATAAACATAATAGACCACAAGGGTTAAAGTCTTGGGTTAGGTCATAAGAATAGGTTTGAGTTGAGTCGTTAACCGACCTTTTATAATAAGATAACAAAAGTTGTTGATCATCGTAGGATCAGGCTGAATCTATGTAGCACAACACATGCTAGTATAAGAAACTGTACTTTTAAGTATATGAAGGATAACCTCATATCACATTTCATCCAACTCCTCACAAGACTAAGTTTAAATTCATCTCTGATTAATATCAACATTTAAGAAACATTTACACAGTACCTCCCTTGTACAGGGTGGATTGTCAATTTTTTTTTAACCAAATATAATTTAACTCCTTGAAAGTATAAAAATTTCGGCAGCACTCCTTCTGGAGAAAGTTTCCTTCTATAATTCAAACTTTGCCAAATATAAATCTCGAATAAGACACTGACTTTGCAAAGTGAAAATTTTGTTTAACCCCGTGAGCTAATACAAAATTTGACAACACTTCCTCTGGAGAAGTAGGCTTCCAAAATATTTACGAAGTCAAATATAAAGTTAAAACAAAAATTGACTTTTGCAAAGACAAAATTTGCCCAACTTCTCAAATTTATATAAATTTCGGCAGCACTCCCCTTTGCGAAAGCGTCTTTCCAAAATGCATGCAACTGAAGTAAGTCTCTTACTAAACCCTAGTTGTCTTTCGTGCACGTAGTTAGTTGAACCTTTAAATGATTAACCCTTTATCTAATTTTCCATAGAACATTAAGTTATGCCATTCATCTTATAAACAATGTCAAACCCTTTGCCTTAGTCATACACGAACAAGTTGCACTACGTCTCTTTTTATTGGACATGTGACTAAACCATTAACCTTTAAAACAATGTTTAATCAACCTTAAATTGTTTCATAGTCAAGTTATATATATATTTTTGCGCCTAATGTTCAAAATGAGAATAGAATTGAGTCATTCATCTTAGAAACAATGTTCAGTCGGCCCAAGTTACCTTAAATTATAATTCTTAATTATTATTTTTTTTTTGTGATAAGGCTATAGTTAGATCATTCATCTTAGAAACAATGTCCGACTAACCTTGTTCGTATATAAATAGTAAAAATTTAAAGATTTTTATTCTCGTTTTTCATTAAGTGTGTGTGACTTCGAACTAACCCATTCATCTTACAAACAATGCTTAGTCTTTTGGCATGAACCTCACTCATAAGAAACACACAAAAAGTTAAGTCATTCATTTGAGAAACAATGCTCAATCCATTTTTTCAGTACCAAAAAAAATGCAAAGTACCTTGAGTTATTCATCCTATACACAATGTCCAGAATTTGTGTAAAAACCACTCAAAGTAAACAAGTGGCCATATCATTCATTTTATAAACAATATTTGACCATAAAAGTTCAAGCAATCAAAAACACAAAGAAACAACAACCATACCTTTCATCTTATAAACAATGTCTGGTTGTGGGGAAAACAAGTCAAAGAAACATAACAATCAAGTCATTCATCTTAGAAACAATGTTTGGTCCATGAAAAACAGAACAAAACATATCGGTCAAATCATTAATCTTAGAAACAACGTCTGATCCTTCAAAGACTTAGTCAATTGCATGCAAAACCACCTCTCTCGCACCTTTCCCTAATTCATTCATTTTTGTCTGAATTTAAACAACAGAAAAAATAATAAATGAGTTCACTTAGTTTGTATTAAATCGTGAATAAGTCCATAGGGGCGCATGCATCCATAGAAAACAAAGTAGAGGAATGCACCTGATAGGGGTATAGTGGTTTCATACATGAATGAAAATCGTTATACTTGAAAGGTTTTTGCCTCCAGAACCTCACATAGGTTGTGGCAAAGTTCCTGCAATCGGTGGGGCAACCTCCTACAAAGGCCTTGGCATGGGTCACGGGTTTCCACCCCCCCCTACCGCCTTTTAGTGTCTACACCCGCTCTTGCATAATCCGCTCGTCCGCTCACTTGCGTGTCTTGTTGTCCTCAACGAATCAATGTACCTGGTCGTTCACACAATAAGGTTCAGTCAAAACGTGAGAGAGATAACTAGCGGGTCCGAACACAATACGACGAATAAGCGAGTTTCAACATCTAGAAAGGTTGTGTTCACTTATCATGCAAAATGAGAGAGAATCCCACGCTATAATTGGAAAAGGAACATCTGCTCAAAACACGAACGCTTTGATGACCAGTGGGCAGACGAGCACTACGAATCACAATACAGTCACCAGCAGCCGCGACACCAATCAAGGCCGCAGTCAGGCTGATATTCACGAGAAGAGAGGTATGATCACGACCAAATGGGAGCATGACTGCCAAGAAGGACACGAGTTTGACGAGTTGTTCAAATATTTAGTTGAAAATGAGTACCGTTGTGACTGAGATTACGCGCGCAATGAATAGCACCAGACTCGAGATGTCTACCGCCTCAACGAACACCAATTGGATCCCGACCACTACAATTGTCATGAAGAGGTAGATTTGCATCTGGACAACACGTGCACTTTGATCCCGACAAGCATGTCTGCAAGACAACGATGTTGATCATAACGGTCATGGTGATGACGTGCGCAATGCTTCACTACCCACCGAATGTAAAAGTTTAATAATCAAATTTTCTTTATAACATGGGGAGATACATTGTCATCTTTACCTCCGTCTCCTACCCGCAACTCAAAACTATTGCATCGCCAAATCCACACCTCCAACGTGAAAATCGTCGATGCCATTGCATTCGAAATGACCCAAAACCTGAAGCTAACATTTTCTCTCGATTCCATAAAGATTCGAGTTAGATATCAATTGTCTCGCTTAGGCTATATCCACTTCTTCGACTCCTCCGCACACCTTTTTTCTCCTCCCGCACCAAAACTAACACTCTAATCCCTAATCTAACACCGCCAATCAACTCACCCGACTTTGAAACCCTTAGTTTGCATCGTTCCTTGCCCGTTTTCGTTGAGAAACGTGTGGGATTTGCTTTCTCCTCTCCACTTTTTCCCTCTTCTTCCTCACCTTCGCCATCATTTTCCACTTTGTCCTCCCCATTCTCATCAGCGCCCTTCTCTTCCCTCGTTGATACCGAGCTCCCACAACTTGTCTCCATACGAAAAACCAAAGTAAAATGGGTTTTTGTCATTTGCCCCTCACGAGATTTCAATTCTCGTTGAGCTCATGCTATGACACATGCGTTAGCTTCTAACAGATGTGCTGCCCCGGCCAAACTCCTCACCTGACAAGGTCTTTCACTTGGATCGAACAGATCAGAAGGGCCTGCATCTAGGATTAAGAGGCAGGGGTGAAGCCCCGACTCCACCTCACGAAATAAGTACAATAACACTAAAAGTAGTAGTATTTCCTGGTTTCCGTTGGGCTCGAACTCAGGTCTGCACTTCAATAGTTAAGGGGAATACTAACTGGGCTAGGCTAGTTGGTTTCATGCTCGGACGCTGAACCAACTGCAAGGGTCATGCCAATCTTTTTTGTATCGTTTCAATTTTAATGGATGTCGGAAAGGACCATCTTGCGGGCACGATTGTAAGGTACCACTGCGGGACTGACCCGCCCTAGGTAACTCGAAAATATGTTATCTTGTTAAAACCGGCAGCATTTGAACTCTTAGGCCTAGTCCGTAGGTGCACCAACTGAGTTAGGCTCGAAAATATGTTATCTTGTTAAAACCGTTGGTTCCGATGTCGGTCTCGAAGCCAACACGAGCCTGGTCCCAAAAAAAAAACAAGATAACCACACAAAACCAAGATTAAAAAAAAAAAGGAGGAGGGGGAAAATAGGTCATTGTCGCTGACCTTGGGAGGTTGCACTTCGTCGTTGACACACAACGAGCACCGCTCATCCGAGCGAGGACTTAACTTTTTCTCCCGCCCGCGCCATCAACGTCAGACGAGGCCGCGTCGGATTTGACTTGCAAAAAACACACTAAATACCTTTGTAATGGTATTTGATACGACATCATCATTGAGGATAGGAAGGGTTATCCACTTCTTTTATGGATGACACCTCTGGTGTTGTGAAAAGGAGATAGTCATAGTGACCTTAAAAAAATAACATAATTTGTAGTGTCAGGTCCATCGTGATCACTTATGGATTCAAGATAAGAGTTAATGACATTATCCATTGTATTTATATATCCAACTCCTATAGAGAAAGACATTTGTCTTGAACGAAAACGTGGTTGGATCTGAACATCGTTCGCACAATATGGATAAGTGGGTTGCCAATATATAGCCTGTTGACCAAGGCGACTCGATCTGTAGCGTAATGATGAATCTCCCCCCAAATATTGTAACAGATTGTGTATAGATTGATAAAGGAATTTTGGAAGCTCGATCGGTGAACGAAGCGAAATTCACCAAAGATTTTGGTTATTGCATTATCGAGTAAGAAGGGGACATGAAAGAATTGAATTTATGTGGCATCATCGAATCTTCCCCCTGTGCATTCGGGGAGTGATCGCCATTCACTATATCGAACTATCTCACATCCTTCCTGAACGGAGTTCAAGCAACGTTCCTTGATCAATCAATCTTGCAGTTGGACCGAGGGAGCAAGATATGTAAATGTGACGGAACCTTAATTGCCTTATGAAACCTTATTGGAAAAAAAGTCCAAACTGCTGCCAACCATTCTTGAATTCTTCCTAGTGTATAAGTTTTGTACGGGGAGGAATTGAAACTCCTGGCCCAAAGAAAGAGCAAGCCACACAGCATGTGCCTTCATGTACGAAACGTAGAGCTTGGAGAATTCATCGATAATTAGTATCTCAGCAACCCATTCGTTCGGATTGACTGTTGCTTTATTAGCAATAAGAACCCTTATCCCTATGAGGAGAGCCCATCTTAGCTCTACCATCGCCAATACCTCTTGATCGGATAATTTATAAAAATAAGTAGCAATCTAATGGTTGTCACCCTCGAGATCTAAGCCCACAAAATCACTTTTTCCACATAAGGTGTCCGAAGGGTATAAATCCCCTTTGATATTCGTCGTGATGAAACATGTACTTGCGTAGTGGCAAAATGAATGATCGACTGATAAGGATAAAACCCCTCGTAGGTTAAGCAAAGCTCAAGGGTGACCCTTAGTCCTCAATCATATAAGCTCACAATAAGCAGAGTCTGTGTGCGATCATGACAAAAAGAAATATTCCTCCGTCTAGTGGCAACATAAAAGGGACGCTATGAAGGATGATGCCCCTGATAAGATAATCAATCTCAGGGGTTTTTCTTCAATCCTCAATTTTACTTGCACACTATCAGTCACCGAAATGAACGTCATGCGAAGATGGGTTGTCAACAATTACCGACATGCCTTGCGGGAAAGAAGATTAGGCTATATTTAAGTAGACGATTGTGTCCCGCATCGAGTTAGAGAATTTCACATTTTATTCCATGGGAAGAAAATAAGGCTAATGAAATCCCCCCCTTTCTAATCTACGTACCCTTAATCAATCGCACAAAAAAACAAAGCAGTTACTCTCGCCCATTCCGCCGAAAACAAGATAGCGCCAATGAGGGTTTCGTGTTGCATTAACTCCCCTGTATAGATGACCCGTCATGCTCCGACCATCACAATGATCCTTGTCGCGATCATCAATAATTAAGATATTTCGTTTGAGGAGGTCATGAGCCAACCATAGTTGGCAACCTTAAGGTTGTGGTATAGTGGGTGTCGATGTTTGTGCCAAGTTGTTGCATTTTTGGCGGCGGGCGACCAGGACGCAAAGTGGGTTCTTAGGGGGAAAAAAAATTGGGGGGAATGGTCCTTGGCAAAATTGCGGACTACCTACAACTAGCTCTGGCAGAACCGAAACTTTTGGAAAAAGGAAGGACTGGTCCTCGGGTGGAAGCGGACCCCAAAAATAAGTGGGGGGCGTTGGACCGGTTCGCGGGTGGAAGCGGACCCCAAAAAGAAGTGAGAGCATGTGAATTGCAAAAGGGCCCTCAGACCTATATGTTGAGGCCCGTCTTCTCAAAACATGGAGGTCAGGTGCAACGAAACAGACGTTTTGCAAAAGACAACTTTGACAATTTTTTGTGCTCGGACGAACGTACAGAAAAATATAACAGTTTGAGAATCCATAGACGAGGTTGTGTTTTTTCCAGAAAAAATATTAGAACATTTTCAAAAAATCATTTAAACTGCAATATAATCGTCGCGCCGATTCGACACATTTTTCATTTTTGCCACTCAACCATGTGTGGGCCAACTAAAAAAGTACTTGAAATTTAGTGAGTTTTCGCGCTCAGAAGAATGCGTGAAAAAACCTGAAAATTGAAGTACTTGTAGATTTTGTTGTGATCTTTCCAGGAAAAATGCGTCAATTAAAAAAAAATAAAAAATTCCAACTGTGAAATAGATCGCGGCTGCAATTTGACCCATATTTTAATTTTGCCATTCAACATCTCTCTCTCTCTCTCTCTCTCTCTCTCTCTCTCTCTCTCTCTCTCTCTCCTCTTTCTTTCTCTCTTTCTTTCTCTTCCACTCTTTGTCTCTCTCTCACACTCATAATAATAAATGAAACAAAACTCTCTCTCCCTCTCTCTGTCTCTCTCTCTCTGTCTCTTTGTCTCTATCTTTCTCTCTCTTTGTGGTAGCCCCCCCCCCCTTCTCTCTCTCTCTCTCTTTCTTTCTCTCTCTCACTCTCTCTCACACTCATAATAATAAATGGAACAAAACTCTCTCTCTCTCTCTCTCTCTCTCTCTCTCTCTCTCTCTCTCTCTCTCTTGTGTGCCCTCTTAGTCTCATGGCTTTGGCCACCTTAGGGTTGCGTTCCCCGCGCCTGCATGATCACTTGCACAATCAGTGGTGCCGAGCTTTGCGGAGGGCGCTGGTCCGACCATGGCTGTTTCCTGCGCCAGCCCCGCTCGACAGCGTCGGGTGCTACACTACGGATAATGCGTATGGCGCTAATGCAACGAGCCTGCGGCTGACCCTGCCTGTTACCTACCGCCCTCTTCCCTATTCCTATTTCTAGGTTCATTACTCCCCTGGTTTCCTGGTGAGGCATGCGAGTGGCATTCAGGACTCTTCCTGGGCAAGCTTGGCGCCCGCCACCTAGAGGTAGGCCGTTGGTGCCCACCGGTAGCGGCACTGAGCAGAGTGCAGGCACAGCGAGTGGCGCGTCTCGGTCCTGATGCTACTGGCTGACCCCTGCCCGGTATCACCCACCTGCAGGTTGGGTGCAGCCCCCGCATGTTCCCTCGTTGGAGGCTCGGACTCCGGCTGGCTGCTACTAGGGGGCTCCGGCGAGTTTTCCCCCGAACATCTCCGGCTTACTCCTGACAAAATCGGTATTCCCGACATTTCATACCCTCGCGAGATGATTACCGCGTGCCCACGGCCGTACCACAACCACATACATTAGAATGGGACAACGGTCCTTTGGGACATCCGTTAAAATTAAAATTTTGGAACGATAAATCGAGAAATGGGAATGGGAATGGGACGAGGGAAGCAAAGAGGTGGCCGTATGTGACCCGATCGACGGACAAGACGACGCAGGGGAACGGAGACGGAGATCTACCGGTGGATTGTAGAGTGGGACAAAAAGTGGCATTCGTGACCGTCGGGGAAGTGTACGGTACGGCTCGGCCAGCGCACTTCCCGTCACTGCCTGCAGCCGTTGGGCAAGCTTGGTTGGGTTGGAATGCACGCAGCTCATGTCGTAGGGAAGGAGTGGGAGTGGGAGAGGGAGAGAGGCTTCGGGCGGCTACGACGTGGGCAAGAGAGGGCGTGCTTTTGAAGTGATGCGAGGGTGTAATGCCACGTGGAGCTGTCTCGCGGGCGTCGGGTTGAGTGTTTCTGTGGCAGTGGCATCCTTGCTGCGCCTCTCGCCGACCCGGCGCTTACTGCTTATTGCCCCCAGCGGCGGCAGTTTGCCGACGTGGCGATCGGAGACTCCGCCCGCTTGGCGGCGGAAAAGTTGGGACAGCTCAAACAGGACGGGTCGGGATGAACGTGCTTCTGTGTGAGTCGTTCATCCACGAACGAGCTACCGACAATATCGACGAGGTGAGTGCCCCATATCCCCCGCCCCTTTTTCGGTAATCGAACGTATGTGAATGAGTTGTTGCTACCGTATCTGACTCGAAAAGAGCCACAAATGCATGCAATCTCGGATTATCAGTTCGTTTACCTGGCAAACATGTGATCAGCACTCGATGACACGTGTACCCACTCTCCTGTTGCCCCATTTCCCTTCTCTCCACCTCATCTGGCGCCTAATGTGCAACCAATCATCGCGTGGTTGTCATTATTTATCATTGTTACGAGCGTAGAAACCGGGAGAAAAGAACCATTGTGTTTGGGAGGAGGGAACTACAGTGGCGGCCACAGGAAGCGGGTGAAGGTTTTTCTTGCTGCGGCGAACATCACCTCATAATCGGCTCTGTCGATTAATTACGGGTGAAGGGTTTAAGATCAGCAGATTGATTGATCGGAGGGAGAGGGTTTTGACACGTGGTGGGGCATCACCGATCACGAAGATATACAGGTGGCGGGAACCACAGAGGTCAGCGCACCAAGATATATACAGGCGATGGGGATGTCGGCGGGTTGAAGCAGAGGATGATGGAAGGGTTTTACGCGGGAAAACAGATCTATGCTATGTGTGTGACTATGCTGTGTGTGACCAGATCGATGCTATGTGTGCGACCTTGATCAACGAACGGCACTCGTAAATCGAGAGTTGGCATTTGTGTGGGTTTAGGTGCTGTCAGGTTCTGAGGGTGCAAAAGGGGATGACGATCGATATGGAGGGGGGTGGGGTTGGGTTAGTTGGTGGTTGATTGGTTGTTTGATTAGTATTGACGACAACCACGGCAAATGATCCATCAGTGCATCATCTGCTGCCACGTGGAAGCCTCTCAAGGACTTCAGACACACAATTGCGGTCACTCGTGACGAATCGGAGCGGATCTTGGCGGGAAATCATCCATCAGTCGGCCGCTGACCTTCTTGCCCGCTAACATGTCGCCTTATGATCATGAACGTATACAAACCATATTCCGGTCCAAATGCAGTGACGAATCGGAGCGGATCTTGGCGGGAAATCATCCATCAGTCCACAATTTACAGTAGTTCTGGTTGACTGAGCGACTTCAGCAAGTCGGCCGCTGACCTTCTTGCCCGCTAACGCAACGCCTTATTATCATAAAATGAACGTATACAAACCATGTTCCGGTCCAAATGCAGTGATAATGCTAGGGTATATGATTGTGTTGGGGGAAAGAAGGTGGGGTTAGTGAGAGGCGTGGAGGAAGGTTTAGAGTGTGGATGCTCAAGGCGGTGCGGCGGCGGCAGGTGGGGTTGTTTGCGCGCTTGGCAGTTAGTTCAGGTCGGAGATCATCGATCGTTAGGGCGCCGGGAGGCTTGGTGGCCGCGTGGAGAGGCGGGCGCAGATGGCATTGGCATCCGCCAATTACAATTGATTGGGTGGTAGGGGGGACGGCGGGATGGGCAGCCGCAGCTGAACGAACGGTAGTACTACCGGTAGTTGTAGCGACCATGAGGCGAGCGACCATGAGGCGGGCGACCATGAGGCGGGGGGTATTTACATGGAGTTTGAACCAATGGTGATGGATTTGTCAGGCTGTATCGCGGACACAGAGGATGCAAAGGTAGAGAGAGGTGAGGATGCCAAGGTAGAGAGAGGTGATCTGTACGAGGAGCGGCGAGGATTGTACCACGCGATCTCGGGATCGGTGACCCTCCTGATGACACGTCAGCCGAGGTCGCAGCGGTTGATGTATCGTAGTGGATAAGGCGCGAAAGTACATGCTTGCCCTAATCTGCTGCTGACGTGGCAAAGGATGCGCGTAGGAGGGGGGGGGGGAGGAAGGAGAACTGGTGATAATGCACTCGTCACAGCGGAAGCGATCCTCTGAATCGAAGTTGTGGGAATCATCATTGTACGTGTGACCTTGTGGCCTTGCATCTGATTCAAAATGCTCTCACGAGCACCAAAGAGCAGACTTGTGTCACATACATTTTGTGTCAGTGGGGGATGGCGGTAAACCTCCAGGGAGGGAGGGAGGGAGCGGGAGGGGAGGGAGAGGGGGAGGGGGAGGGGGAGGTGATGCTCCCGTGGTCATTGAATTTGAATGCGTCTTGATGATCAAGGGGGGGTGTTGGCCGTTTGGGGATAGGACATACTGATGCCGCCAGCGGCTTTCCTGGATGAATCTGTTCGTCATCACGGGCCACATTCAGCCGAAGACGCCCTGGTGTGAGGATGATCTCACTCCTGCAAATGTCGATTTGAAGCCACGGCTTATGGGAAACGGCTCGGTGCATCTTCGCTGCGAGCAAGACGGGAGCTGCGCGCCGTCGCTGTGTGACACCCGGCGCACACTGCGCGCAATTGTGACGCGCTTGTGCGGCGAAGCTTGCCTCCCTTGTTGCGCCGATGTCCTTCGCGTCGGGTGGTAGGAGTAAGTTTCGCCGCACGAGAATGGCGCGCAGTGACGCCGCCGCCAAGTGTCGCACGGCGACGCAGCGGCGCTAATTCCTTGGCTCGCAGGAAGAAAACTGGGGTCACGGCGGCGGCGTCACGGCCGCCAAGTGTCGCCACGTGATCTCCCGTCGAGATTGGAACACGTGGCGATCGAGTGACTGGCACACGTTGACATCTTGCCATCAATTCATCATCGTGAGGTTTCCAACTTTCATGATCGGCGCGTCGGATATCTTTGGTTGGGCCGTCGGGGATCGTTTTCATTGGGGCGTTTGATTGTTTTGATTGTTTTTGATGGGTGCGTCTGATTCTTTGGATTGTGGCGTCTGGTTGGCTTGGATACCCTTCCTCTTTTCTTTGCCTCTTCGCCTTTTGGCTGTGTGCAAGTGGGTCGATATGACACACGGGGGTGGGGGCAGCCCCGCTCAACCTACGTCCACGTGGGCGGCCTTGTACGCAAGAGGAGGTTCTGAACAGGGGGAGTTGTAAGGAAGAAGATATATAAAAAAAGGAATTCATCTTTTTTCTTCTTTTTTCCGCTTTTGCGCTCTCATATTCATGTGATGATATATATGTTTCATTTGATAGCTTTGTGACATAACTTTGTGACAATATATATGTTTCATTTGAGATTTTTGCGTTGGGTCTTTGGATTGGGGCGTCAGTGCCGATAATGACAGTGCGTGGAAATGTGGGAGGAAACCGAACGACACACAGAAGCAATATCGCTGGGGGGGAAATGGGAAAGAGAAGGAAAGTGCGAGTTCGTGGGTTAAAGTGACTAACGCGGAGATTCTTTCACTCCCTTCCCTTCCCCTCCCCCACCCCCCACCCCCCCCTCCGCCTTCCCTCCTTCCCCGCCCGCCCCGGCGGAACCCAACGCACCCTCGCTAGGACTGTATCCGGCCGGAAAAATAGCTTTGTATCTTGTATACATTCACGAGGAGGGTGGGTTGTGTTCGGGGGAAGACGGTAGCAAGGGGTAAGAGAGAGAGAGAGAGAGAGAGAGAGAGAGAGAGAGAGAGAGAGAGAGAGAGAGAGAGAGAGAGAGAGAGAGAGAGAGAGAGAGAGACGGACCTTCGATCTTCCTCATCTACGTTTTGAACATGTTCTCTCTTTTAGCACATTCCAGTCCTCCTCCCAACTCCAGCCTCGAACTCCCGCCGGCGACTGTGGGAATTTCATAACTCTCGAGGCCCATCATCTGCTGAGTGTCAATATGTCAGAGTCTCGTCTGACCCCTACCCATTTTCCTCTGCTAATCCGACGGCTCCATTGAGAAATGTGGGGGGGCCCGTCGAGACCCATCGTCATTTCCCTAGTAAATATGTCGATGCGTCTGTGTGGGAATTTGACATATTCTCTTATTGCGAAGTGCGAAGTCTTGGTAATCAGAAGGTCAGTGTATCGACAACGCTTGAGGTGAATTTAGGGTTATTATCAATGGCCAGTTAAGGGTTATGATCGATTTGTTCGAGGGTCATCGAAGTCCCTCCGCCCCCCCCGCATGTGGTCCACTTTTGAAGTCCAGATGCATGTGGTCCACTTTTGAAGTCCAGATGCATGTGGAATGTTGCGTAGTGGAGCGAGGCCTGTATTTTTGAAATCATGGCAGAATGATCACCCATTGAAAAGTGAGGACATTCTACTTATGTTTTTTGAAATAATGGCAGAATGATCACCCATTAGAAAAAAAAAAGAAAAAAGAAAAAAAAGGTAAAAAAA